>SJYT01041343.1:103640-153919 GCA_006410635.1 Cephalophus harveyi
GCAAGTACTGATTCTGTTTAATATGAGCCCATATTTATGTAAGATTTTACATACTCAAAAATTGATGACAACTATTATTCTTCATTTTTATTTTAAAAATGGGGATTTTAAGAACATATAACTTCAATTTTTTAAGTATTGCTGAAATAAGCTCCCACAACAAATGCATCCTTGCTCTTTGAGCCATTTATGCCTATAACATAGTTAAACAGCTTTATTTCATCATCTGTGTTTCTCTTACTCTTAAAAAATAAAACTCACTTTTCAGATAATACATGATCAAATATAACATTTAATTCATAACAAAATTTTCTGCAAATGACCTGAACATTACAGATATTCAATAAGCCTGCCTTGAAAAAAAGAGGAATCTTTCCCAAGTGACTTTTGCTTTTTAATCTACCAGTCACCAGAAATAAAAATCCATCAATCACAAAAAATCTGATGTAAATAAACAAATGGCAAATTTTCCTACAAAGTGCCTTTAAATTTAGGGGTCAACTACAAATGTAAGTTGTCAAATTTAATCTAATTTGAGGTACAAGTACAATAGTTTGAAAACTATTATATTGTGCCAAAGATAAAAATATGAAATGAAAAATTATATTTCAATATGGTTTTGTTGGCAGTATTGTAATAAATTCACACTTTAGAAGTAAATCTTCCAGATTTCTTTGCACTATCTGTAATGAAACTGTTCTCAAATTTATTAACAATAGGTAGGCACTTGAATCTCTAATATCCCATTTTGACATTATAACATATTCCTTTATAGAATATGAGAACTAAACTCACTCTGTTTCCTATGGCTGTAAAGAAGACTCTGAGACATTAAAAAAAACCTCTTCTACTACATGGTAATTCATAAAAGGTCTAACTGCAAGAGTCTGAAAAAGACTGATTTGTTTTCCAACAATGAGAAACTATGTAAACACCCAATAATTTTTATGTTAGGTCTTCACAATGCAATTTCATTAATTTGTTTGAAACATATGTATAAAGGAATACTACACAGGCACGCATACACGCACACACACACGATATTTAGGTTATTTGTACTTTTATCCCCATTCAAGTAGTAGACAAAAGAAAGCCCTGACTAATGAAAGTAGCAGGAAATCTTTCTTACTTTTTGGAAAATCTAATGATTTTTGTGATAAACTACATATCAAACTTACATGATCTTTCTTTTTACAGAGTTAAGAAAAATCATTTTTAATTTTCCTTTTGTAAAAACAAACTTTTGTTCCACCATGTAACTTTTAAAATGATGTTTAATTTTATTCTCTGTAACATGAAAAGACTCCACCCAATAACATTTAAGAGCTTAATGAGTTACAGTTAGCCACATTATTATTAAATTTTATGACATCAGAGGTACTGGCACGTTTTGGACTATGGATTATAGAAAGAAAAGACACACAAGGTAACATGTGGGGATGTACCTTACCACTCTGCTTTAAATTAAACAAAACAATGTTTTGTGATTATTTAATACTGGCACAGTATACAGATGAGCACATAAGGCTTACCATCTTCACCGACCACTGAATAGTTCAATGGAAAACAGAAAGAAATGGTATATTATTCACATGAAACCATAATACAGAAGATGCAATAACTTATACTGTTTTTCTTTTTACAATATTAAAATAAATCATGTACACTTCACAATCCAAACAATTATGCCAGAAAAACAACTGTAACCACATTTTGGGGAAAGTAAATTACTTGCAAAAAAAAAAAAAAGGATTTCACATATACAGCTCTTCATTCTCAAAATCCTAATGCTCAAAAAGTTGAACATAAAGATCTAATATTAGCCATTTTAAAGAAATATTATATGTAGTATTAAAGAATGGAATACTCTTCCCAATGCATTAAACATCATTATCTGAACTTTTATAATTCAAAATATTGTTTTGAACTTGAATTTGTCATGGGTAGGTAAGGGTAACATTTCTACTTTAATTTTAAGATGCTATTTTTAATGTACAGACACATTAAAAAAAACACACTATTATCAAAATAATAATGAGCCACCTAGATTCATGTTTCCCATACATATTTGCTAACGGATACAATACATGGGTTGAATTTTGCTTTGAAGATATAGCTTCTCTTTTCCAGTTTTCATTCTGAAATCCATACACTCGAAAAGCAACACTAAAAATATAACTTAGTTTTTAGAAAACTGGTTAAAATTTATTCTTTCAGAAAATCTGACAGAGCAGAGTCCTCTCATATCATGAATATATAAATATATATATAATGATTATGTATGTATCATCCATGTTCTGTGGGTTCCCAGGGTTCTGCAACCGGCACTGCATCTGTCAAGCATCCCAACTAAACACACATGTACACATGCATACGTGTGTGCGCACACCCACATACTCACACACACTGTGACTCATAATACCCAGGAGAACTTACAAAGTTTATCTTCACATTCATTGCATTTGTTTAGCGGTTTCTAAAATTTCTGTTTTTCCCTGTTTACTAAGCCAAGGTGTTTTAGAGAATATGGAGGACATCAGGTAGAATTTCACATAAAAATACAGATTTTAATAAATAGCTGAGAAAAATATCTACCCCTTATCGCTGATGAACTGGTCATATATATTAATGATTACAATGATAAGAAAAGATGACATATGCTATCCATTATCTTTCCAAATTAAGCTTAACATTCTTTAGACTGTCAGTAGTTTCAGGGAACAAAAACCACAACTTATTTTGCTATGACAAAATTCCTGTTAAGAAGATTAGAGTTTTAAATTTTTATAAGATATTTATAGTTTTCTATAAATATTATTAAAACAAAATCATATCAATAAGAAACAAAATAAGTAAATTATTTGAATTTCTTTTATGATAATCTCAAGCAGCTTATTTTTCCAGTTTCTTTATTAATACAATTTAGAGAAAAGAGTAATACATGTCTCTTATACACATCTTTCTGTTCTCCTCCTCATAAGGGAGCTAAAAAGGAAATCAGTTAGGCAATTCAAATTATTATGTGTATTTAACTTTAAGGTAGGAAAATCCTGAGAACAGTATTCTAGATAATAAAAGCTTACAAAAATGACTCTATAAGCCTATAAGATCATGAATAATTTAGACAGTAAACATGGACTTACTACTGCTAGATAAATATATATATACTAAAAAAAAGAAGCACCCAGTAAGCACCAATGAAGTTGTTAGAATAAAAAGTATTCATTTCTGTATTGAATAGCTTTTGAGTATGCACTAAATATCTATTTAAGGTTAGATCTTGATGTTACAGAAGGAAATTATAGACCCTCATCCCTCAGAAAAAGTCTACCAATACCATCATCAAATTAAAAAACACTGGTCCAATATAACATTTCTCATGTCCTTAAAGATAATGGAAACTGCAGGTTTTCTTAAGAATGAAAGAAATTATAAATTTTTATAAAAGCCAAAAGCAGATATTTAAGAAAAATGATGAAACAAATATAGCTCAAAACAAGAGTTTCTGATTTGAATGGTACAACTCATCAGCTTTAATAAACCATAAGACTTTTTCAGTTTTATGGACTTACATGTAAATTCACATAAAACACATAAATGGTTTGGTAAAGCATATCTTTCTTTTCTATATTGAGAAAATTCTTAAGTGGAAAGAGAACACAATTTTGAAATAGTATCAATTAAACTACCAAATATCAATCAAAGCAGAAAGAAACTTCTCAATGCCAAGGTAATGAACTTTACTTCCTGCTCTATTCTCCAGTCTCCAGCTGGTTTGTCTATCATATTTTCTATCTTGCTTACTGCTTTTTTCTTTGGCATGATAGCTAATAATAAGTGCAACCATTTTGGCCTATTGGAATTAGCCTCCCTACCCCAACAAATGTCCTAGTATTTAAAGCTGAAGCAATATGTGGAAATATAATAAATAATGACCACACAGATACTTTTAAGTTCGACAGTTATAAAATTCTACCTGTGAATTTATTCAGTAACAATATAGATGTCACTTATTTAAGCTTCTTTCTCCAGGGGTCACAGTTCTAAATAACTAAACGTCTTTTCACAGAATTGTATGTACTTCATATCCCTAAGACTATGCTGTGCAGGGTACTGTAACTGGCCCTGGTAGACTCAATATGCAGGATACCTGAGAGATTCCAAAAATATGGCTCCTAGAAATTACAAGTAGTAACTGCAATTTTTGATTACCATTGATTTCTGCAAGAGCATAATATTTAATGAAGTCTAAGTCATCACAAAGAAGAAAGATGGGAATTAATTCTGCTCTCATAATTCAGGCAACAAAAATCCCAAGTATGATTTCTTAAACTCTTTTAAACAAGTGAAAAGAGCTTTTAAAACTGATTACAAGCACCTGTAGTGTAACACAGACTCATTCACAGGGACTTTTCAGAATGTCATGAATTAACATTCACACACATAGGAAAGGTAATGCAAAGTAGTTTGGGTCATTACAGGAAAAAAAGGAAGTCCCCAAAAGAATGTAATACACTGGGACATTTCTGTTGCCTTGTTAACACCAATTAGCTTGTCATACTGTTTTAATAAAAAAGCAAATAATAAAATATTGCCCTATAAGATACGTATCTTGTTCTACATGTGACCAAAAGAGAAACTCAACTAAAGCAATTTAAAGATAGAAAGGGCTACCAAAGAGTGAGAAGCATACAGGCTAGGCAGAGAATGAAAAAGAAAGGGGAGAAAGGGAGAGAGGAAGGGAGTAGCAGCAAGGAGGGAAAGGAGAGAGGGACTGAAAGTGAGTCCAAGAGTGAGTGCAATGCTGTTAACAACTAGACTTCTTATAACACTAACTCTTGTGTTCTCATCTGTGGGTTATTACACCTAAGATTTTTATATGTCTAAACAAATGCTCATACAAATCTCCTCTGTTAGTCGCTCAGTCATGCCCGACTCTGCGACCCCATGGATGGCAGCCCTTCAGGCCCCTCTGTCCATGAGATTTTCCAGGCAAGGATACTGGAGTGGGTTGCCATTTCCTTCTCCAGGGGATCTTCCCAACCCAGGGATCGAACCCGAGTCTCCTGCACTGCAGGCAGATTCTTTACCAACTGAGCTACAAGGGAAGCCCCAAATCTCCTAAATGTATCTAAATTATGAGCTATGAATATTACAACCATGCCCTTCAAATCAGATCTTAAACAACAGAAATTAGTCTAATATAATGAATTAACACTAATTTATCAGTAGTATTTAACAGTTGTTGCTAAGAAACAGTTTAGTATTTGTTTTTCACTATCCTAAAATTTTTCATTTGCAGAGTATCTTTGTGTTAATCTTTCAGTCATGTCTGACTCTTTGCAACTCCATGTACTGTATTCCACCAGGCTCCTCCATCCATGGGATTTTCCAGGCAAGAATACTGGAGTGGGTTGCCATTTCCTTCTCCAAGGGAATCTTTAGTTATAAGTAAATGACAAAGGCTAGCTTACGGGGAAAAAAATGAAAAATTTGGTGAAAAATACTTTTTTAGTTTAAGAAAACAAATTCCATGTATCCATTACTCAATAAAATCTAGTATTTTTATAGGCTTTATAACTTATACAATATACTTTGCAATATATTATTTTAATTTGATCTACAATCTTGATTATTTAACATGCCTGTCTTTGATTTTTTTTATTTAACTATTGGCAATTGTGTTTTATGTTTCTGAAAGTAGGGCAATTAAAATTAAAATAGTACTTTATAAAATTCACAGAAGTCCTCATTAGTGACAGATTATTACATGAATAATTTCAGTGACAAATTACTGAAAGTCTTAAAAATGTAAATACATTACAAGACAATGGTGGACATATGACTTCACATAAACAAAAAAAAAAAGAAAAATAGCTAATATGATTGTACCCAGCACCCTCTTTATAATACCATTCTTTTATGGTTGAGCATTTCAAATGTTATAAAGAGGAGTTATTTTTAACTTGAGGGCAGCTATACTTAATTCTGTGGTGTTTTAAACTATATATTTACAGGAGAGAGCCTTATAATGAGGGTGGAGAGTATTAAAAGCCACACTACACACACAATAGGCCATCATGCATTTTAACCCATTATTAAACTTACCCCTCTTTTGAGACTTCTGAAAGAAGGAATTCTGGGCTTCCCTGTTTTTATTTCATTCATACAATAATGCACGGGCTCAATGGAGAATGTGAGAAACTGGGACCCATTAGGAGTACTGGATGTGAATAAACTAGTAGGGGTTAAGGGTGGGGATTGTGGCTAATATGGAAATAAAGAAAGGAATCAATAAGCCAAATGTGCATAGCTTTTTTTCCTAAATGAAAATTCTATTTTTGGCAACATACTTTTTACAAAATATATCTCAAATAGTTTTCTGTAAAAATACTATAAGAAACTTAACACAGTTTTGCCAAAACTGTCATTTTAAAATCAAATGTACTTTTAAAAATGTACCATTTCATTTGATCACTGTTTTACAAGCTAACAGACTGAAAATACAGAGTATACAAATTATAAGGTTAGAGAGAGCAATATGACCTAGATAAAAAAATACCTTCTGATTTCTAGATTATTAAAACCACCTAGTTAGTCACACTTAACCTATACTTGTCAGAGATAACGGCAGAAGCTATAGTTAACAGTTATCTAAACAGGCAATGTCTATTAAAATAAAGTATTAAAACTGCAACTATTATCATAAACAAGCAAAAAAGATTCATTACATTTGTGGCTTTCCTCTCTGTTTTTATTTCATCCCTGTTTTTTTAAAAAACACCTCTTTTTTTAAAAGCACCTCTTTTTTAAAAAAATTTTCAGTATTCCTTGTTTATCTAAGTTTTCCTAGCTACTCAAAACTGCAACTATTATCATAAACAAGCAAAAAAGATTCATTACATTTGTGGCTTTCCTCTCTGTTTCTATTTCATCCCTGTTTTTTTAAAAAACACCTCTTTTTTTAAAAGCACCTCTTTTTTAAAAAAATTTTCAGTATTCCTTGTTTATCTAAGTTTTCCTAGCTACTCTGATCTGACTTAAAAAAGTCTCACCTCTCAACTTCTCGATGGAACAATGTTATGAAAAGCATAAATAAACCTTGAGTTAATTATAATTGTGCTTTTAAAGATATTTATAGGTATATTATAATTTGAGTTAAATGTTATCTAAATTCATATGTCAAGAGCAGAAAAATGAATTACACTGAGCCCCTTCCCATTAAATATTCACATGGATGATAAAAATAGTCACATGAATGATAAAAATAACTGTTAGTATGATCTGTAAGACCTAATTTGACATTTATTTTTGCTGTGATCAATCATTCCAATTGAGAACTGCAATTTCAGTGATCTCACAATCACATCATGACTCCTAAAAAATTTGAACTGAAACTACATACAAATGAAATTTCAAAAGTATATAATTTAAGAGATACTTATTTAATATTTTTACTCATTATTAAATGATGTTAAATTCAGAAATAATTTTTATTATTAAGGTACAAAATTCTATGTTTCTACTAAGTGAAAGTTAATTGAATCATTCAAATAAAAATATTTCTTCTCTATTAGTAGTAAACCATTATCCATCCAATACCTACATTATTTTAAATGACAGACTAGAACAAAACCATCAGCACAGAAAATTTTAATGACTTTTACCTTTGGCTTCTTTCCAAAGAGCCACAACTTGCCCTTGGCCTTTCCTACTGTGGTTTTGGCATCCACCTTTCCACTTTCCTGTTTGGATGCACTGATAGTCCCATCAGAAATGGTTCTATAAATATGCTGACTGTAATCTTCAAATGGAAAGTCTCCGGGAGGTTCAAATCCGGACTTAAAGGAGTCCACTACCATCTGAGAGTCCTACGCATAAGAATAGTACCATATTAGCTTTCAAAATCTTAAATCTGTGTCAGAAAACAACAAATAAAAATTTAAAGAAATAATTCTACAATACTTATTAAAGGTTCAAAATGAATAATTACTTCCTGTAAATATGAAATAACCCCTAAATATTTTAATTCCTATTAAAAAAAATTCACAAACAAATGACCACTTTATTAATTTGTACTAGTCATGGATGTTTTCACTCCATAGCTTTAACCCACTGAATTTCATCTTGAGTAGTTAGCTGATTTTTAACATCTAACTGACAAAAAAGGATATAGGAAGAGGTTACTCTCAAGTAGAAATTCCAAGTTTTAAAGGAGAAAGTTTTTCTGTTTTATAGAATAAAGGGTGTCTAACTGTAAAAGAGGGTAGGAGATAAGCAGAAAGGCTTCCATTTACCCAACAGGGGAAAGGATAAATAAAATGTATTAAAGACATGGAAATATTAACAGAGCAATGAAGATCTCACTAACAGTAGAGTGCAAAAAGTAACTCTGAAATTATAAAGCTTAGCACCATTTACCGGAGAAGGCAATGGCATCCCACTCCAGTACTCTTGCCTGGAAACTCCCATGGACGGAGGAGCCTGGTAGGCTGCAGTCCATGGGGTCGCTGAGTCTGACACGACTGAGCGACTTCACTTTCACTTTTCACTTTCATGCATTGGAAAAGGAAATGGCAACCCACTCCAGTGTTCTTGCCTGGAAAATCCCAGGGATGGCGGAGACCACTGGGCTGCCATCTGTGGGGTCGCACAGAGTCGGACACGACTGAAGCGACTTAGCGGCAGCAGCAGCACCAGCACCATTTACCCAAAACCGTAAAGCTCATGTAAGTATTACATGCTAGTTTTGGACATACAAGGTCCGTCTAGTCAAAGCTATGGTTTTTCCAGTAGTCATGTATGGATGTGAGAGTTGGACTGTGAAGAAGGCTGAGCGCTGAAGAATTGATGCTTTTGAACCATGGTGTTGGAGAAGACTCTTGAGAGTCCCTTGGACTGCAAGGAGATCCAACCAGTCCATTCTGAAGGAGATCAGCCCTGGGATTTCTTTGGAAGGAATGATGCTAAAGCTGAAACTCCAGTAATTTGGCCACCTCATGCGGAGAGTTGACTCATTGGAAAAGACTGATGCTGGGAGGGACTGGGGGCAGGAGGAGAAGGGGACGACAGAGGATGAGATGGCTGGATGGCATCACGGACTCGATGGACGTGAGTCTGAGTGAACTCCGGGAGTTGGTGATGGACAGGGAGGCCTGGCACGCTGTGATTCATGGGGTCGCCAAGAGTTAGACACGACTGAGCGACTGAACTGAACTGATACCTCTATGTGAATGTTTTACTGACACTTTAAACTCATTAGTTTCAAAGAGAATTCTTTACAAACTCCTCCCGCACTCCAACCAACCTCTCCTATTTTATTCCTTATTTCTGCTGATAGTACATTTTGCCTATCACTTAAGTCAAAAGTCATCCTTAAGTTATACCTTACCTTTTTTACGTGTGTGTCACTAATGCCACCCACACCAATCATTTGCTAAAGGGTAAGAACAGGTTGAGAGGAGGAGGGACCTAACTATATTTCTAATCTTGGATCCATCACACCAAGATGTAACTCTGAATTCCCAATTAAAGAACCCCTAAATCTTTTCTTTCTTAAATTTAAGTCAGAATTCTGTTAACAGGAAAGATCCTCACTCATACAAAACCAACCTGCTGTGAAGACTAAAATATGTAGTACCTATTTTGCACTCCCCAAACATTGGTTCTCTTCTCTCATATCCTCAGTTTCTGAGTCATTAAATCAATATTTACTGAAAAATAACCAGGTACGAGACCTTTTCTAGACCTTACTCAAGATATAATAAGATAACTAAATTTATTTCAAGAAGAACAGGGCTTCTTTTTTCTTTTGATGGAATAATAACTTCAAATTATCTTTAGAAATAGATCAGAAGAATTAAAATATCTTAAGACTTTTTGCCAGAAAGGCAATACAAAGAAAGTCAATTTCTTTTAACCTACATCAGATTAAAGAAATAAGTAATGAACAGAAGAAAGGGAAAAGAGAGGGATGGTCTGGGAGTTTGGAGTTAGTAGATGCAAACTATTATGTCTAGAATGGATAAACAACAAGGTCCTACTGTAGATGTAGAGCACAGGGAACTATACTCTGTACCCTGTGATAAAGTAAACTGGACAAGAATATGAAAAGGAATGTATACATGTACATAACTGAGTCATTTTGCTGTCCAGCAGAGACTGGCACAATACTGTAAATCAACCATCCTCCAATTTTTTTTAAAAAAAAGAGTGATAAAAAGAAATGGGTAATGAAATGGATTGAGGGTCACAGGTTGACATGATGATTCTAAAACAAGGATGTTGGTTGAGGCTCAGTGTGTACACCCTGATGACTGCAGCCTCCATGAGAAGGGCTTCTTAAAGGCAGTTACTTCTACTCACAGTGCTCTCCTTTCTTTTCTCATGGGCCATCATTCATACACTACTCATGGTTCAGAATGCAACTCAAATGCCAACTCTTCCGGCAACAAGCAACTCTTTTAACTCTAGATCTGACCATTTCCTTCTTTAAACTTTCACTAGAGTAATAGTTTAAATAATAATAGTATAATACAGTTTGCAACATACAGTTTACAGGTTATTTATACTCTTGGAATAGAACTGAAAAATTAGTGGGGAAAAGAAAGAGAAGCATTAGAACTCTTTTAAGTGATTAGAACTTTAGTTTTTAAAGTGATCCTTACAGCCTGAAGGAGTCTAATGTATAGCCAGACTTACTTCTACAGAATATAACTTAAAATCAATAATCCATCAATTACTTCCCCCCCCAATCCATTTCATTAACTTAAATCAAATACATTATTCAAATTATAAAACACTTACTCTTCTTTCGTCAACTGATTTTGCTGCAAGAATCATTCCTTCCAAACACTTTGAAATGATAGGAATAACTTTCCGTTCTGAGTCTGCAAATCCTCTGTAACACTCACTAAGTTTAATAGTCCTTCGTTCATCCATTTCTTGCAGTTGCTAATAATTAGGAATTTAAAAAAAAAGAAAATTGACTTTTCTTTTCATTCTGAAGAAACTCCCTTCCAAAACAAAAACAAAAATCCCACAAAGATATCCCCTAACAGTTACACTGTTTAAGTACCTTTTAACAAGTGCTACAGAGTGAAAGCACTTAAAACTTGAGGCCTGTGAAATAGCAAAAAAATAAAAATTCAAGGCTTAGTATATCCTAAAACCAGGTGACACTGGTTTTCAAGCCTTATAAAGGACTCCCTACAGCTTACCAGCTCCCTGCTTCATACAACCTCTGCCTTTTATTCTTCAGTAAAGTTTCATTTGAAAACAGAAATTTTGATACATTGTTTCTTTTTCAAACAGCTGGCATACAACACATACAAGTGTGAGACTTCTAAACCCTTAAGTTAGTTCAGAACACTGTGCTAAGATCTGGCTGGACTAAGAATCCAGTCAACCACATACTAACAGGCACCCAAACCTACTACAGTCTACAGCTCAAAGTGACTGTCAAAAGGTTGGGGACACAAGAGGAAAAACAAGAAGCTGCAAGGTCAAAGTGGTACATGTATGGGATCTCTACAATTCAAAAAATTCACTGGCACCTGCTATTAAGAATTATGCCAGGGCACATGAAGCCAAATAACTTAAAGGCAATTTTTGACACTTCCTATTTGTCAACAACAATGACCTTTCTTCTTTTTAGGAAGCAATTACACTGCTTAAGTCCCCTAACTCCTATAGCCTTCATACTATTTTTTCCTCTTTAATTACTTCCCAAAGCCTGGGAATTTATTTTGAGACCAGCATTTTCACAGAAGGACTGAACCCAGTATCACCAAGTGGCAAGACTGCTCCATAGGAAGGTCCAGACAAAAAGAGCAAGCCGCCAAACACAACAAAGCAGTGAATCTACAAATTAAGGTCTCCCCGGAATATGAAGGCTTAGCTATTAAGTTTAGAAAAGCACTACAGAGTGAGGACTGGCTGACTAGATGCTCTGGATTAAACGACCAATATCTGATACTTTCTCTAGTCCACTACCTCTCACTATGCTTCCTTTGTAGTTTCCTTTGTAGTTCTATTAATAGCTTGGTTGGGGGGCAGGGGCATGGGGGGGGGTGTGAATTGGGACTGACACTTTTTTTAAAAAATTAATTTATTTAATTAGAGCCTAATTACTTTACAATATTGTGGTAGTTTTTGCCATACATTGCCATCAATCAGCCACGGGTGTACATGTTGGACTGAAAAGTGTACACTTTTCACATAAGCTCAGCTCTCCCAAGTATCACTTCTTTCAACACTGTTTCACTAAATCCCTTTTTTCTAATTTCTCTTCTTTCTAGAATAGGCAGTAACATAATTTCAACTTCATGTAAATTCCAGGGTCTTTACCTGAGGGCTGTTTGGCAACTGCTAAATGATGATGGATGGGGTTTATAAGCCTGAATTACATTTATGATCTAACAGCTAGGAAGACAAGCAGGCAAAAACCAGGCTAGCAAATGCATTTCTTAAGATTTATTTCTGCCATCTGGACCAAAGCCAATGATCCTGTTAATAGTGTCAAAGGCTACATCCAAATTCTAGATAAGCAGACTACAATACAAAATTCCAGTGAAGTCTCCTATCTCACAATACTTAATGTAGCATGAAAATTTATCTAGAAAATTCACTGTTTTAGTGAATTATTTAATATACTACTATGAAATCTGTAGAAAAATCTGTGATTTCAAAGTAAAAAAAATTACTTTTCACATTTATAATCAATCATAAATTTATTACCAATTTTGATGACTAGTGAATCTAGAAACATTCTGATTGATGCCTGGCATTTTAAAGTTTTACATTTCAAGACTAGGTTTCTCAGATCTAAAATAAGGTTAATTTCATATCTCTAAATTTTACCTTGTAAATCTGAGGAATCACTACGTAGAAATGTTTGTGCTGTTCTCCATTAAAGTTTTGTAATTGTGCAGCATATTCGTTCTTATTTTCATCAGCCATATGTGTACGTAGATTCAACTGCTGTTTAGCCTAGAGGCAAATTGGTCCAAATCATTACCAATGAGAAGAGGAGAAACAAAATCACAGTTAATTCACTTTTTAGAAGTTATACTAAAACTAGGCTTTTTCTAACTACAGATATCATTTAAAAGTAAAGGAGATGCTTACAGATCTTTATTTTTAAGTTGAAGGAGAATTGCTTTCCAGAATTTTGTTTTCTGTCAAATATCAACATGAATCAGCCATAGGTGTACATATGTCCCCTCCCTTATGGCCAATCGCCCTGTTGCAATATTCCCTTTCTCTTACTACAATAATAAATCCTCTCCCTTGTAATAAACCATTCAAATAAAATTTCTTCTTAACGAATGGCTTTTTCTAATTAAATAAATGACAACATTGTGGTTTGTCAGTAAGCATTTAATCAGAAAAGGAAAAAACATCAGGAGTAATTTAGACAGTTACAAAGTTATCAGTAAAACTTTACTTCAAGCATAATCCAATTACATTCAATTCAGAACCACAATGAATCCAGATAACAGTAAAAATGTAATTTGGGGATAATGTAATGCTTAACAATACTTCCCACCTCTATACAAAACAACAGATATTGATACTTTAAGGAATGCTTAATTAGAATATAGTTCTCTTCATCTCAAGCTCTTACAGAAATGCTTTTCCAATGAGTCACATTAATGCCATCAATATTAATGAAAACATCTGCATACAAACAACACAAATCATTAATTCCAGGTTTACTGGAGGTAATCTAAACCATTTTCTCAATTGCTTATAAATTAATAGAAAAAAAATAAGAATTGAACTCTTTTCTCAATATTCCAACACTCAGTATTCCAAACTCAGTTAATACTCAATATTCCAAACTCCAAATACAGTTTCTCAGTATTCCAAGCTATAAATTGTTACATGAGACTTCTCTGAAAATAATAAAAGCACATTGTGAATACACTTCATTATTCTAATCCTAGTTTTAATAATTGTAATCCCTAACCTTCTAACAGTAGATCCACAAGTTAGTTCTTCTGAACTCAGAAACAAACTGACATACAGATATACATGGTAGTCAAGATCTCAAATAAGTCCACAAATATCCATTTATTTCATGGTGTTCTTGAAGATTAAAATAAGTAAGTACTATGGAAACTAAACAGCATTGCCTAAAGTATTTTTAAAGAAAAATACACTTCAAGTTCTAACCTGAGACTCTAAGAACACATTCATTCACTCTTTTCCCTTTTCTCCCTCCTCTTACAAACTATGATGAAATGAAGGATTCCAAGTATTCCCTACCCACAATGGATCTTTCTTTCAGGGGAGGCGCCTCCTATTTCAAGTCACTGGCTACGATACCTAAAGCCGAGATGAAAGACTTCAACAGGTTATGAAAAAGTATAAGACTAGAAACTAAGACAACTGACACCTTCCCTGACATATTCTGGTTTTCACATCTAATGCCTTTGCTTTCTTTTTCTATTTTATATTTCACTAAATTAAAAAAAAATAATTGTGGCAAAATACACAATACACATAAAATTTACCCATCTTAATTATTTTTAAGTGTATAGTTTGATAGTGTTGTATATGTTCAGTGTTGTGCAACTGCCTTCCTTTTCTTTAGGAAGATACACTAATTGGCCTGCTCCCTCTTCACCTTTTTTTTGTTTCTGTTTTTTTAATTTTATCTGTACTTACTTAGAAATCTATGTTCCCTTCCCTTCCTAGACACTGAAAACAGAATTCCTCTACTCTCTAGATTCTAAAGTAAATCCTCAAAGTTTTCCCAATTCTCTAATAATTAAAGGGGCTGCAAACAAGAAAAAAAAAAGTAAGATATAAACATTGAATTTCTGAACTAGTTAGGTCAAACTAACTAGTAGACATGTTATATCTAGACTTCAAGATGTATGAACAGTCTCTAAAGATATCTTTATAGACAGAAATGAATAAGCTAAAAATGAGAATCCAGTTAAACCTAATTTGTTTAGTACACAAACTATGTATTAAATTGATGTATCAGAAGAGTTCTTAAGGAGTCAGTGTCAACCAGCAAGGAAGACTCCCAACTCCCACATATAAAACAGTTCTGTTTTCAAGTGCTGTGGTCCACATTTTTATCAAGTAATGCTAACACATTATGTGTATTACATGATGCCAAGAAGGAAATTAATATAGTGGGTGATCAAAATCAGGGATCCAAAAACCTTAACAGCAGGATCAAATCTAGTAATTGACATAGATTCGGCATATGCATTTAAAATGCCTACAGTACAAGTTCTGTCTGAGACACATAAACTTGTACCTCCTCATATATGAAAAGACATGGGGATTTCAGTTAACCATAAACTCACTGAAAGTCAATCCAAACAACCAATATACATTTAGGGTATAATGTATACCCTACAAAAAAAAACCCAAACACACAATATACATTTAATGTACAGCTACCACAAAACCAATATACATTTAGGGTGTAATTAATAAAAATTTAATTTTCAAAACATGCAAGGTAATCAAACTCAGAACTGATCAAATTCAACTATACCCCATTTGATACAACATACTTTAAGTGGAATATTGGTTAATTAAATGATATCTAAACAGAAGTAGTCACAGTGAATGGTAACTTGAAGATATTTCATATGTAGAATAGTTAAAGAAACAAACAGCTCATTTATGGGTAGAGAATCTGCTAAAAATATCTAAATACCTATTTATGAGAAAAATAGATTTGTTATTTTAGTTTTTTTACAAACTGAAAATGAACAGGGAGATGAGTGGGGTCAATATAATTTTTTTTTTTAATGAACAGGCTATTTTAAGATTCTATATTTCCAATGACAGGGAACTTACTATCATAAGAGGTATAGGTTATTAAAAATAGGGTAGACAAGATAAAAGCATAAGTTACAGCAGAAGATCTTTAAGGTAACTGTAACCTAAAATGATTATGATTTTAGGGTTTTTAAAAAATTGGTAAAGCAAATGGAAGGTAGAAAATAGAGTATTCCTTTCTCCTTACTTCTTCTTCTTCTGATGCTATAGAATATTATAAAATTCTAAGGAGAAAATATACTAATGGTGGACCTCTGTATATATACAGAAGAATGGAGTAAGGTTTGTCTATATTTCAAAACTCCAACATTTCAACACTATCACTGTGTCAAATATCCTAAGATAAAGAGCATACAGCAAGGGAGAAGGAAAAGCTAAGCCACAACAGTTATAAGACTGACCCTACCAAGTTATGTTATAGAACTTCTGGCCCAGAGTCAGTGAATGATAAGAGAGAATTCAGCCTTCCAAAATGAGTGAATGAACGAATGAACTAATAAACAAATAGCGATAGATCACATTTCTGACAGTTTTATCATGTTTTCCTTTCTGTAAAGTTGGGAAGCACACTATGCAGCATCTGCATACCCTATCAACATACCTTAGACTTTTTATCTTATTTTGGAATAGGATAGACGCTCATTCCTATGAGCAATTACGTCTTTCCTATGCACTTTGAATGCAGCTGACATTAATTTTGTTTACTTTCTCGGACCAGTATTGTAATTTAAAGTACACAAATATTTGTGTATTTTAGATTAGATGTGGAGTATCTCTTGCAGAAACTCTAATACCAACATGAATATTGTAAGTATGCTCCATATGCAAGTAATAATATTTTGATATTAAAGTCAGCTTGAATTATTTCTTACCTTTTCAACATCTGCCTTGGTTGCATTAGTGTCATTATCCAATCTTTCATAACTCTGTTGTGCCTTCTCTGCCTCTCTACATTCTCTTTCAAATTTCTTTTTACTCTGTTAAAAAAAATTAAAATACTGAAAAATAAAATTAGAGTTATCTCTTTTAAAAGTTAATAAACAATACTAATACTAATAAACAATACATGGAACCACAAAAGACCAGAACTGCCAAAGCAATCCTGAGGAAAAAAGAGAAAGCTGGAGGCATAACCCTTCTAGATATAAGATAGTACTATGAAGCTACAGTCATCAAAACAGCATGATACTGGCACAAAAATGACATCAGGTCAATGGAACAGAACAGAGAACCCAGAAATTAGCCCACATACCTATAACACACCTCTTTAACAAAGAAGCCAAGAATATTAAATGGGGAAAAGACAATCTCTTTAGCAAGTGGTGTTGGGAAAGCTGGACAGCTATGTGTAAATCAATGAAATTAGGACACCCCCTCACACATATGTAAGAATAAATTCAAAACGCTAAAGACAGAAACATAAAACAGGGCACCATTAAACTCCTAAAAGAGAACATAAGCAAAACATTCTCGGATATAAATCAGAGCAATATTTTCTTAGATCAGTCTCCTGAGGCAAAAGAAGTAAAAGCAAAAAATAAACAAATGGGACCTAATCAAACTTTCAAAAGCCTTTGCAAAGAAAAGCATCAACAAAATGAAAAGACCTATGGAACAGGAAAAAATGTTTGCAAATGATGTGACTGACAAGGGGTTAACATTCAAAATACACAAACATACGCAACTCAGTATTTAAAAACAACAGCAACAAAAAACAATCAAAAAGTGGGCAGATCTAGAATTTCTCCAAAAAAGACATACAGATGGTGAATAGACACATGAAAAGGTGCTCAACATAGGTAATTATTAGAGAAATGCAAACCAAAACCACAAAGAAGTATCACCTCACACTGTTTAGAAGGACTAGCATCAAAAAGTCTACAAATATCGATACAGGATACAGGATGCTCGGGGCTGGTACACGGGGATGATCCAGAGAGAGGAAATGGGGTGGGATGTGGGAGGGGGATTCAGGATTGGGATCTCATATACACCCATGGTGGATTCATGTCAATGTATGGCAAAACCAATATAGTACTGTAAAGTAAAATAAAGTAATAATTAAAAAAATAAAATAAAATAAAATAAAAAATAAATAAAGACTATTGCAACAACAACAACCAAAAAAAAGTCTACAAAAAATGAATGCTGAAGAGGGTATGGAGAAAAAGGGACTGTTCTACACAGTAGGAATGTGAATTGGTGTAGCCACTGTGGAAACTAGCATGCAGTTTTCTCAAGAAACTAAAAACAGAACTACCGTATGATCGAGCAGTGCACTCCTGGGCATAGATCCAGAAAGATGAAAAAATACATGCATCGCAATATTCACAGCAGCACCATTTATAATATTAATAGCTAAGCCATGGAAACAACCCAAATGCCCATCAACAGACAACTGGTTTAAGAAAATGTGCTATATATATATACACACACACACACATACACACACAATAGATGTTACTCGGCCATAAGGAATGAAATATTATCATATGCAGCAACATGGATGGACCTAGAGAATATCATACTAAGCAAAGTAAGTCATACAAACATTATATAATATCACTTATAAATGAAATCTAAAAAAACAATACAAATGACCATATATGCAGAACAGAAACAGACTCACAGACATAGAAAACAAACTTAATCATTACCAAAAGGGAAAGGGGGAAGAGGGTTAAACTAGGAGTACGGGGTTAACAGATACAAACTACTATACATTAGACAGATAAGCAACAGGATTTACAAGGAACCATATTCAATATCTTGTAATAACCTATAATGGAAAATAATCTGAAAAAATTCATATATATATAAAACTGAATCACTTTGCTGTAACACTTGAAACCAACACAATATTATAAACCAACTCTACCTCAATTTTAAAAAGAGTAGCTTTAAGGTTTTGCTACTGTGAAATGTGTAAAATTGCATACTAAAAGTAAATTTTTTCTAAATTAGATAAGAAATTTTACTATTGCAATCAAACCATGCACTTCAAACGTCAGATTATCATAAGACTGTAAAGAAAAAATATTATAGGCATAACTGAGTTAATATTTATTATGCATCTCAATCTCTTTATAAAATAATCACATGTATTTAAGCTCACTTTAAGCAGGACTTTTGGTTTGTTCGGTGTTTTTGTTTGGTTTTTATGTGTTTTGTTGATTGTTTTATGTTTGCTTGTTTTTTTGATAGGATCCCAATGTAGCTTAGAATATGGGAACATCCCTCCAAACTGGTTTTGTGTTATTTCTTCCATGTGTCCCAAGAAACACCATCTGCACAAAATGGCTCCTAAATTTTTTAAAATTTAATTCAAATTACCATGACTTTGCAAAAGCTATTCAGAACTGAACATGTGATATATTTACTTTCCTGTGTACATTTTTTATCCTGAAATTAATGTCTCTTTCTTAAAAAATTGCTTTAGTTTCCAATGTACTCTTCTCTAATTTAACCCTGGTGTCCCCAGTTCTTTAAACTGCTCCTCAGTTAATTCAACTACATTCACAATTCTATTAATTTTATTTTCTTAATGAAATCAAGAACTCAAGAGGTTTTTAATCTGCTGAAATTTGGACTGATTACCAAACTAGGCCTACTGTTACCTTGGGATTTCCCTTCACCATTTCCTGGGGATTCCTTTCAACTCTCCCTTAATTTGAATTCATCTCTAGCTCTACACCTTCCCCTTTCTTGGTTCATTTCTCTATTTTGCTACAACACATTCAGCAGTAGCTTCCTAAAAGGTTTGTGGGAGATAACTTTTTGAGTCTCCAAGACTCCAAGCCTTCCCATCTCTTTTAATAAAGTTTAACTGGGTATGAAACTCTTGAGCAGGAAACTGTCTTCTTTCAGACATGTAAAAGTACTACTTCATTGTCTTCTGGCTTCCTGATCCCTGATCATTTGCATAAAACATATTTATTGCATATTTTGTTTTTTCCTCTCTGGAGTTTGGTAGGATCGTCTCCCTCTAACTGTTCTGAAATTTCATTAAGCTATGTCTTGTAACTGTGCTGAGCACCTGGAAAATCCTTTCCATCTAGAAACTCATGTCTTTCTATTCTGGGAAAACTTTCTTCCTGAATTAATTTTCCCTATCCATTTTCTATGTTTTCTATTTTTTAAGATGATTCTTATCTTGAAAATCAATCTGTAGGATGAGTCCTCTGAAAGTGAAAGTGAAGTCGCTCAGTTGCGTCCGTCTCTTTGCGACCCCATGGACTGTAGCCCACCAGGCTTCTCTGTCCATGGGATTCTCCAGTCCTCTATTTCTCTTATATTTTTTCTATATTTTCAATCTCTGTCATTTTGCTCTACTTTAAGACTTCTGCAATTTCATTCTTTCCAGTGAGCTTTTCATAAAGTTCTTTTTTGTTCTCTGTATGTTCCTTTCTTAATAGTATCTTGTTCCTCTTCCCTTGTGGCTCAGACAGTAAGGCGTCTACCTACAATGTGGGAGACCCGGGTTCGATCCCTGGGTCGGGAAGTTCCCCTGGAGAAGGAAATGGCAACCCACTCCAGTATTCATGCCTGGAAAATCCCATGGACAGAGGAGCCCGGTAGGCTACAGTCCATGGGGTCGCTAAGAGTCGGACACGACTGAGTGACTTCACTTCAATCATTTCTCTATTCCCTATGAAAATGTTAATAATAGTTCTGGGTGTTTTGCTTGTTTGCTTTTCATTTTTAATTTCTATTTCTTTTCATAGTCACTGTTTCTTCAAAGTTGCTTTTTTTCCCCCTGTATACTTTGCTGTTATGTCTGAAGATTTCTGCCAATCTGCTCTTCTTATTTTAAAAGCTAACTGGCAGTTTCCTTGGAGAAACCATGGTGCCTGTATCTTTAAGTCTTTTCCTCTCAAGCTAATTAAATTCCACAGAGGAAACTCTTCCAACTTCTTGTCTGGAAAATATATACCTTGATACCTGTATTCTGAGAATTACTAAGAAGAAAGCACAGGATGTCAACATTTTGTTTACTTAACCAGTTACAAGGTCAATTTTTTGTCTTGGGCATTACAAAACTATTCAGATAGTGCAAACCTCATTAACAACAAAGTCAAAAGGTTTAACCTTCTCACAGGATACCTCCCACTCCTTGACCTTCAGATACAGATAAGGTTCTCTGTTGTCTCCTTTGGCCTGTCCAGAGTTCCTGCCACTTTTCACTAAAGGTTTAACCCTTCAAAGATTCAAACTTTATACAGGGATTTCAGTTCCAACTCTTCACACAGAGCTAAAACCTAAATAAACTCTGTACTTGTGTGAGTACTAAATCCCAAGCCCTTAGCAAGGTCCTGTAAACCATGCCCCAACACCTCTGGAATCACTTTTCAAATGCCATTCTATCACCTCTTACACCTATTGCTCTGGCTTTTAGATTATCTTTAGCTTCCAGCAGTAAAGAGATTTCCCTTTCTTTCAGGTAAGAGCTTTCTGCTGAGCTTAAAATACAATAAAAAATATTTTAGCTGTTATATCTAGGTATTTGTAACCAAGGGCTTCCCAGGTGGCACCAGTGGTAAAGAACCCACCTACCAAGAGACACAGGTTCAATCCCTAGGTCAGGAAGATCCTTGGAGGAGGGAATGGCAACCCACTCCAATATTCTTGCCTGGAGAATCCCCATGGACAGAGGAGTCTATCAGGCCACAGTCCATAGGGTCGCAAAGAGATGGACATTACTGAAGCGAATGAGCATGCATGCCTCTGGAGCCAAAAGATGTCTGAGTTAGCTCAGCTGACCTTATAGCTAGTACCAGGAATACCTATAAGTTGCATCAAATTTTTAAATAACTTGATGTAAGAAATTTCTTATAAAAACTTTAAAATGCACTTACTATTTTGATTAGTATGAGACATCAAATGATACTTAAAATTTATTCAAAGTATAAATATATCTGAATATGCATAAAATGCAGAATGTCACTTTCCTGTGAAGATTACATTTCACACTGAATTCTCTGAAACTCAGTTCAGAGCTGTGTTTTCAAATTGAATAGCTATAGCTACTAATTTTGGTATAAGTATATATACAAAAGTACTTTTATAGTAAGTGTCTTAGTGTTTGTGAAAAGCAAACACTTATATACAAAGCATATATACAAAAGTACTTTTATAGTAAGTGTCTTAGTGTTTGTGAAAAAAACTATGTAATAATTCCCTAGAAACAGCAAAAGAATCATGAGTACAATAATATTAAACATACTCCTTCCCTGAAAGATATTATATCATTATATGATATGATACAGAAAAGATTCTCCCTTCTTCATCCTTTGTGCCGTAGACTAATCAACAGCCACTTCTACTCCCTTATTCTTTCTTAGAAGAGCATACCTCCCTGTATGGAGGCTGAAAATAGATGATAACTTGCTTTACCAGCCACCCCAGAGCCAGGGCATGGTCAAGGAATCTAATCCTGTCAAAGGCATACATGAAGAATTCTGCTGGGGGTTTTCTGGAAAGCTTTTCCCTGGTAAAACCAAACAGAAGAGAAATGCTTCCCTTCAAGCTTCTGCATGAATTGAATGAGGATGTGGTGTTTGGCTGCTTAAGTCAACTGCTGACTAAAAGGGACAAGCCTGAGGGAAAAAATCACCTTCGAGACAGCAACAAAGACAGAAAGATCATCCTTGGTGACATCACTGAGCTACTGACCAACTCTGGAACTAATCTGTTTTTGAGCCCTGATCTTATAAAGTCATACGCTTTGTTACTTGGAAGCAGTAATCTGAGAGACCTGGAATCTCTGATGCTCCACTCTTCTCAATCTCTGATCATTCCTTCAGAATCTACTTCACAGGCTACTGTCTTCTGCCCTCATCTTAAATGTCACTGGGGCCTTCTTTTGTTTTTCCTGGGTTAACAGCTGTCAATTTTTTTCCCCTCAATATTCAATACTCCATCACTAATTCAACCTATCCCTGCTAGTTCTTTAAGTCTCCTGTCAATTATTTCAAATGTGTTAGACATTTTACATTTTATTTCCTTGATTAGACATGAAGACATGGAACTAGAAAAGGAATCCTGCATATATTTCTCCATATTACACAAAAATTATATTTGTGTGTCTCTCACTAGACTGCAGGCTCCACAAAAACAAGATCATTATCATATTTGCTTTTGTACCAAACTCAATACATACTGTGGGTATCTTCAATATACCTGAGTTGAGCTGAATTCACCTTTATTTCACAATACTGTTAATGTCTTAAATCTCTCCTACATTTTTTGATGCTCTTACGACTCTTAGAACTTTTGCTTAGTAACAATTATTCTAAAGGTAAGTCAGCACATATCAACAGGAATGATTTGTGTCAACTTCAGTCTTTAAATGAACCAATAACTCCTGAGTGTAGGAGTTTGTTATTTTGTGCAAATGAAAGACACACACACATACACACTCATTAGGTGGCAACACTAAGAATGCTAGTTAAGGCAATTTTAAATTTAATAAATGTAAATACTCCCTTAAAGTCTTGCTGAAACCAATCAGAAATAAAATCAAAACAAAAATGAAAACAGACTATTAATATACCTAAGAATTCTCAATCAGCACTGATTAGAATCTTACATTTACATTATTAGAGATCCAGTGAACTGGAAGAAACATTTTATATAATCTAGTCCGCTGTCTTCATTTTTCATTTACTAAAGATGAAGTCATGAAAAAAATCAGATGCTAAGGTAAAGGCAGAACTAGAACCCAGGTTCTCTTTGTCTCAGTCAAATGGTATTCTAAGATATATCACTATTTCCTTATTATTTCTATCCTCTACCAATACTTTACAATAACAACTGCAAAGACAAAAAGAATCTTCCTAAATGTCTATAGATACCTGAAGATTACAGAGCTGGAACAAAGTACAGAACCATAAAGAAAAAAAAAAAAAAGGAAAATGGACACAATGATCTCACACTCTCTATTCATACAGTGTCAAATTAATACTACTACTACAATGAGATAGTAAGATAAGTAAGATAAATAGATAAGAAACAAGACAACTTGGCTTCCCAGGTGGCACAGTAGTAAAGAATCTGCTTGCCAATGACAGGAGACATGGGTTTGTTTCTTGGGCAGGAAGATTTCCTCGAGTATGAAATGGCAACCCACTCGAGTATTCCTGCATGAAAAATTTCAAGGGCATAGGAGCCTGATGGGTTCCAGTCCATGGGGTTGCAAAGAGCTGGACACCAACGAGCAACTGAGCACGCACACACGTAAGAGAATTCAGGGCTAATCAGTCTACAAAAATTTATGTCAAACATGAAAACATTATAACTCACATTATCCATCTGTTTCCAACACATGTCGAGGTATTGCTGAGCTTTTCGTCCCTCCTGAAGATGCTAAAGGTGATAACAACCAAAAAAAACAAACAAATTTTAAAATTACATTTAAACACCAATTAAAGTCTAAAGGCCTCTCCCAAAAGACTTTTGACTTAATTTTTTTTCAAAGTACTAATTATTGTAACTTTATCAAGACTCAGGAAGAGAAAAACCCTCTAAAATGCACTTCCTAGAATATTATTTAAATACTTCAAATATAATCTTTAAGACATATAATCTCTAGAAAAATACACGATTATAGAGAATAGGGGTAGAAAAAGTTTTTTATAATGGTCAGATAAATATTTTAGGTGTTGGAAACCACGTGGTCTCTTGAAAATATTCAACTCTGCTAATGTAATGCAAAAGTGGCCACCTGCAATCTGTAAGTAACCATCTAAAAATGTAAAAACCATTCTGAGCTCATGGTAACTAGGAAACAAAAACAGGCAGTAAGCTAGAGTTGGCCTGCTGACTAGAGTTTACCAAACCTCAGTCTTAAATCCAAAATGATCACAAATCCGCAAGAATGTCTTCAGATAATTTAAGCTAGAAGAAATGTAGTGAAATAGAAAACCAGTTCATGCTGAATGAACATACATAATTTTAAAAGGCAAAGTAATTACTTCATTTCTGTGAAAATATTGTATATGCTATTATAACTGTATAAAAATGATTTAAAAATTACCATTTTTCTTTCAGTTTTCAGATCATGAGCATATCTCATTAATTCACCATAAACTCTGTGGGCCATTTCTTCTGCTACTACTTCTCGCTGTCCTGCATAGTCATTTAACTCGTTAAGGATGTTAAAAAAGGCTATACACGAAGTAAACCTGACAAAAACATTAAAAATGGCAAAATTTATTTTTATTCTCATTACAAATGGTTTTATGAGATACAGATCAAACCTGACACTTAACCAATTTTAACACATTCATCCTAAATCTCAGCTACTAGCTCTAAATTAAGCTCTGCATTAAGCTCAAGTTGTACATGTTTATATATTTCCAGGTAGTCATAATTTATAAATAAAAGGATTTGGGGGTCAAAAAATAATAAGAATACTACCTGCAGGCTCTTTTGGCATACTGGAATCTCTTACGTTGCCAACTGACTGGCCTGAGCTTGGGAATGAACTTGGTTGGATTCCTAGGCTTGGCAGCTGAGCCTGTTGCAGAGATGATGTGCTTGCTCTCCAGGACAGAACCTGCCAATCATACCACTCAAATGCATCTCGATGGGTGATCTACACAACAATTTTGCTATCAGCTCTGGACACAGCTGCCTGTATGCCTGCCCACATCCTGAATGGAAGTGAAGTGCCACTTTGGTTGGCACCACAAGGGTAAGAAGGGGCAGAAATAAGGGTAAAAAAAAATGTGTGTGGAGGGAAGGAGAGAGACAAAGAAAATAACTGTATTAAAATGTATAGATCTACTTGAATACACTGCCGGAACGCTCTTACTTAAGCTGAAGGCACACAGCTCAGACAGGACTCCATTAACACTAAACCAAAGAATCCTCTAAATAACTGACAATCATACCCAAAGTTGTTTTAAGTTTAGTCTTTTGTTTCTGCATTTTACAACCATCCACGTATCCCTCTGTGTAAGAATGCCAGAAAGCTCTTAGACAATCCCTAACCATTTATTCAGAGTTCCAAAATTACTCTGAAAACCTATTCCTTTTCATTACTCCTTTAACCCAACCAGCTAATTTGTTTTGCTATTTGTAAAAGAAAAATCAAGAATTTAACAAGCTGACAACGACAAAATAAAGTATGGAAAAAAATACCCTTTTCTTCTGGAGACTACATCATTCAAGTGGAGTCCCAATCCACCTATTACTTAGAACTCACACATCAACTATTCTAAAAAGCTATCATCAAGCCCAAGGAAGTATGC
The DNA here is from genome assembly GCA_006410635.1 of Cephalophus harveyi. Classification (NCBI taxonomy): domain Eukaryota; kingdom Metazoa; phylum Chordata; class Mammalia; order Artiodactyla; family Bovidae; genus Cephalophus; species Cephalophus harveyi. The sequence continues at coordinate 129,707 of SJYT01041343.1, forward strand.
GTTCTCATAAGAAAAAATAGTACTTTCCTCTTTCATAAACATAATTTTTATTTGATACAAATCTTGTTAAAATTTTTATAAAAAGTTAATGGTATAATATTTATTTTACTAAGTAACAAAAATATACTCTCTTAAATTTTCATAAGCAATAATAAATAGGTATATAATTTACCTTGGCTCTTCATCTTTGGAGGAACGTTTGGGACAGTACTTCTTAACCAGATTTCTATAGGAAGATTTTTAAAAATTTGTTAAAAATGCTGTTGCCGAAATTGACTTACATTCTAAAAGTCTCCAATCTCATTAAACCAAGAATTTAATGATGTAAAGTAATTAACACAGTAACATGATGATCTATCATTTCATCTCTGCAAAATCAGAGGCAGACAAGCACATGGACTCTGGAGTCAAACTGGACTACATGCCCCTCTCCATGCCCCATTTTCTATAAATGATGGTACCAGTAACCTCTACCCCATATATGAGAATTAAAGGAGACAGTTATTTGCAAAGCATTAACCACAGTCCTTTATAGCATGCTCCTCAAAACATGATTCATGGACTAAGTAAATGTCCACTTACTCTTCATTATCGATCCACAACAAGCTAAGTACATAAGTTGAGAGTAATTTTATAAATGTTGAATCTAACAGCAAAAAATGTAGGGTATTTCATGTCTCTTTTTACATCATTTTTCAAGTATTCAAAACTTTTTGTATTTATAAAAGCATCAGTAGACACTTTAAAAGAATCTAGTCCGTCATCACAAATAATTTGAGATATACTAAACTATAATATTCATGGAAATTAGCAATTATGAGGTAATTGATTAATTTATGGTATTATGGTTATAATTACAGTCTCCAATCTATAAACTGATTGAATTCCAGAAATTACTTTTAAAGTCAGTGATTTTAAACCACGAATCTATAAATTAAACAAAAACAAGTCAAACTTGGGCAAAGAATATTCCAAAGAGCAAGTAGTGACAAATTCTGAACAAATCAGCATTTTAAGCATTATTTAGAGTTACAGGTTATAATCAACACACTGTCTTTGCATACCTACATCACTTACTATGCTATTTTATTCTGTAACAGTATGTAGCAGACATATTTCTGCTCACCAAAAAAACCTTGTTATTTCATACATTTTCCAGCCCACTTCCAGTTCTGGCTAATTCTGAATAACGGGCTACAATTTTTGTGTAAATACCAAGCTAAAGCTTTACAGCTCATACATAAACCTCGGGCTTCCTCATTCTCTGCTGAAGCAACTGTGGAAGTTTCATGTTAAGATAAAGATGAAAATAATATGAATTCTTGAGTTGCCACATGGACTACTAGAGCATTATCACCTAGCCTTGTGGCTGACTTTGCATAAGCAAGAAATAAGCTTTTTCTGCTTAGCCCATGAGATGTGGGAGTTATTATTCTAGTACAACTAAGTATATCCTAAACTACAGCTCCTCTATTGTCATGCCTATGTAGTTGTGGCATGCTGGCCACATGTAACAGTTGAGGAACACCTTTTTCTTTTTTGGGCCACATCCTATGGCACGTGGGATCTTAGTTCCCCCCACCAGGGATTGAACCTGGGCCTGCTGCAGTGGAAGCACAGTCTTAACCACTGGACCATGAGGGAAGTCCCACAGAACACTTTCAGATCCATAAATCCATGCCAAAGTCAATCCTAAAATTTCTCTTGAAATTCTTGGTAAGAGATGTTCTCTTTTTTAATTTTTACTTTATACTGGACTGCAGTTGATTAACAATGTTGTTTTAGTTTCAGGTGCACAGCAAAGTGATTCAGTTACCATTTCTTTCTTCAGGGGATCTTCTTGACCCAAGGATCGAACCCAGGTCTCTGACACTGCAGGCAGAGTCTTTTCCATTTGAGCCACTAGGGAAGCCCAGCTATAACTTTAAATGTATCTATTCTTATTCATATTCTTTTACCATTTAGATTATTACAGAATATTGCGCTGAGTTTCCTATGCTACACAGCAAGTAGGTCCTTGTTGTTTATCAATATGTTCTCTTTATTTTAAAGTTAAATTGATAGGACACAACCCTAAAGAGGCTACTTGGGAATTACATCAACAGAGAGGATAGCGAAATCAGGAGAAAAAGAAATTGTTACTTTTCTGAGTACCTAGATCCCTAAACTTTTCAGTCACATAAGCCATACATTTTTTTCTTTGCTTAAACCAATATAATTTGGGCTTCTGATACTTGAAAGACCATGGCTACTGCCACAGATATTAACACTAAAGTCTTAAGATACTCATACTTTAAACATAGCCTAAACAACACTAATTTGATCTCCAGCTTCTGGGAGGAAGAGCACCTATAGCAAAAGAGGGAAAGGGAAGAAGAAAGTAATAATACGTTTACCTTTTGAGCATGCCAGCTTAAAACTCAGCAATTTTTAAAAATTGCTCTTGCATCTCTTCTGTAAAAGTTACCCAGCTACAGGCAACTCTTCCCAAGGACCAGTAAAGCCCTTAGAAACCATATATAAGACACTAAAGACTCTTTCCAAGTGAACCCTGCCATTAGAGAAACTACAGCATAGTCCAATATGTTCTTGTAGTCCACTAAATCAAAACTTCTGCTAGGAGATGAGGACACAAGAAATTATTAATATTTCTAGGGAGGGGGACTAAGAAGTGATTCATATTTAAATGTATTGCAATTTTTCTAATTAAAAAAAAATTATGATAAAAGCATACCAAGAGAATTTATCCCCGCAAAAAAAAGATGTTCCTCAAAGCATCTGATCTCAGTTGGGCTTTCTAAGAAAATAGTCTAAAGTCAACAAAAATTCATTCCAAGGTGTGATTGGTTACTAAGTCCCACAAATCCCTGCTTTGAATTTTTAACGTAATATGCTTCTTAGGTAAAATAAATCTCTGGGTTACGTTAAGTACGTAAGGGTAAAACATGCAGGTTGCTCCTAAACTAAAAATACTTTAGGCAATTAACCTCTCTCAAGAAATCTGCCCTTAGAACTCTCTGACACTGTTAGTAAGAATGTAAATTGGTGCAGTTACTATGGAGAACAGTATGGTTCCCTAAGAAACTAAAAACTGAGCTACCATATGATATGACAATCCCACTCCTGAGCGTATATCCAGAGAAGAACATGGTTTGAACGAATACATGCACCTCAATGTTCTCTGCAGCACTGTTTACAATAGCTAAGGAACGGAAGCAACCTAAATATCCACTGACAGATGAATGGATAAAGTTTATACATACATACACACACACACCACCCCCAGAATATTACTCAGCCATTAAAAACAATGAAATAATGCCAGCTGTAGCAACATGGATAGACCTGAAGATTATCATACTAAAAGTAGGTCAAAGAAAGACATATATCATTACTTATTACAAAAGACTTACTTACAAAACAGACACAGTGTCACAGACTTAAGAGAAAAAGTTATAGTTACCAGGAGAGAAAAAGGAGGAAGTGGGATAGATTGGGAGTTTGAGATTGACAGGTACACAATGCTACATTTGAAATAGATAGCCAATAAGTACCTACTTTATAGTACAGGGAACTCAGCTCAATACTCTGTAATAAACTAAATGGAAAAGAATGGGCACATTTATATGTGTAACTGAATCACTGGGCTGTACACTTGAAACTAATATAACATCGTTAATCAACTATACTCCAATATAAAATAAAAATTTTCTAAAAATCTGCCCTTAGTGTCAGTTTCCCTAGGCTACTGTTTATGAAAAAAATTTCCCACTCTTCTAAATTCAGAGACTCTCCAAGCAACCAATTATGAAAAGTAGTTCTTATATGTAACACATTTTGAGTATTGTGTTATAAATCAGGAATTAAAGTTTTATACAGACACATATTATAGAAATTATAATAGATGTCATAGATAAGTTACTACTTTGCTTTGATGCATGTGTCTTTCTTTCACGTCTTCTCAGTACCTTAGGATCATGCATCACAGATACAGAAGAACTAATACTCTTCAGTAGTCTGAGAAGGCTTCTAAATTTAATGGGCTTCTCTAAAACTTACAGTATTCCCTATATATTCTAACTATATGGTATTAAATATATCATACTATTTAACTTATATTTAAATTCCTGATTTTAATATTTATCCATTCTAGTTTGTCATGTTTAGAGTTGAACTTCAGTGAAAATTATAAGCTTTCCAAATAATTTCTAAAAACATTAATTCACTTTTATTTAAACTGCATTTCACAGTTCTAAATGAAGTAAAATGTAAAAAAAAAAAAATTTAAGGCACATAAACATTACATATTTATGTTTCAACATCTGAGAAGCTCTGAGTTCTAATTCAATATTCCACAGGAACCTGGAATGTTAGGTCCATTAATCAAGGTAAATTGGAAGTGGTCAAACAGGATGGCAAGAGTGAACACTGACATTTTAGGAATCAGTGAACTAAAACTGACTGATATGGGTGAATTTAATTCAGATGACCACTGTATCTACTACTGTGGGCAAGAATCCCTTAGAAGAAATGGAGTAGCCCTCATACTCAACAAAAGAATCTGATATGCAGTACTTGGATGCAATCTCAAAAAGGACAGAATGATCTCAGTTCATTTCCAAGGCAAACCATTCAATATCCAGTAATCCAAGTCTATGTTCCAACCACTGATGTGGAAGAAGCTGAAGTTGAAGAGTTCTATGAAGACCTAAAAGACCTTCTAGAACTAACACCAAACAAAGATGTCCTTTTCATCACAGGGGTCTGGAATGCAAGAGATATCTGGAGTAACAGGAAAGTATGGCCTTGGAATAAAACGAAGCAGTGCAAAAGCTATAAAATTTTGCCAAGAGAACACACTGGTCATAGCAAACATTCTCTTCCAACAACAGAAGAGATGACTCTACACATGGACATCACCAGACGGTCAATACCAAAATCAGACTGATTATATTCTTTGCAGCTGAAGATGGATAAGCTATACAGTTAGCAAAAACAAGACCTGGAGCTGAATGTGGCTCAGATCAGCTCCTTATCGCAAAATCCATACTTAAATTGAAGAAAGTAGGAAAGACCACTAGGCCACTCAGGTATGACCTAAATCAAATCCTTTATGATTTTACAGTGGAAGTGACAAATAGATTCAAAGGAATAGATCTGAGATAGAGTGCCTGAAGCACTATGAGGGAGGTTTGTAACACTGTACAGAAGGGGGTAATCAAAACCATCCCCAAGAAAAAGAAATGCAAAAAAGCAAAATGGCTGTCTCAGGAGGCCTTAACAAATAGCTGAGAAAAGAAGAAAAGCGAAGGGTAAAGAGAAAAGGAAAGATATACCCATCTGAATGCAGAGTTCCAAAGAATAGCAAGGAGAGATAAGAAAGCCTTCCTAAGTGTACCATGCAAAAAAACAGAGGAAAACAAGAGTGGGAAAGACTAGAGACCTCTTCAAGAAAATTAAGAGATAGCAAGGGAACATTTCATGCAAAGATGGGCTCAATAAAGGACAGAAATGGTAAGGACCTAACAGAACAGAAGAGATTAAGAGGAGGAGGCAAGAATACACAAAACTGTACAAAAAAGGTCTTAATGACCTAGATAACGACAATGGTGTGATCACTCACCTAGAACCAGATACCCTGGAGTGTGAAGTCAAGTGGGTCTTAGGAAGCATCACTACGAACAAAGCTAATGGAGGTGATGGAATTCCTGCTGAGCTATTTCAAATCCTAAAAGATGACGCTGTGAAAGTGCTGCACTCAATATGCCAGCAAATTTGGAAAACTCAGCAGTGGCCACAGGACTGGAAAAGGTCAGTTTTCATTCCAATCCCAAAGAAGGGCAATGCCAAACAATGTTCAAACTACCACACAACTGCCCTTATTTCACATTCTAGCAAGGTAATGCTCAAAATCCTTCAAGGCAGGCTTCAACAGTATGTGAACTGAAAACTTCCAGATGTACAATTTGGATTAAGAAAAGGCAGAGGAACCAGAGATCAAATTGTCAACATCTGTTGGATCATAGAAAAAGCAAGGGAATTCCAGAAAAGAATCTACTTCTGCTTCATATACTAAGCTCAAGTCTTTGACTATGTGGATCAAAACAAACTGGAGAATTCTTGAATACAGGAATATCAGACCACCATATCTGCCTCCTGCAAAACCTGACGCAGGTCAAGAAGCAAAAGTTAGAACCGGATATGGAACAATGGACTGGTTCCAAATTGGGAAAGGAGTACATCAAAACTGTATATTGTCACCATGCTTATTTTAACTTATACGCAGAGTACATCATGCAAAATGTGGGGCTGGATAAAGCTCAAGCTGGAATCAAGATTGCCGGGAGAAATATCAATAACCTCAGATATGCCCATGACACCAACCTAATGGCAGAAAACAAAGAGGAACTAAAGAGACTCTTGATGAAAGTGAAAGAGAAGAGTGCAAAAGCTGGTTTAAAACTAAACATTCAAAAAACTTAGACCATGGTATCCGTTCTCATCACTTCATGGCAAACAGATGGCAAAAAATGGAAACAGTGACAGACTTTATTTTCATGGGCTACAGAATCACTGCAGATGGTGACTGCAGCCATGAAATTAAAGAACACTTGCTCCTTGGAAGAAAATCTATGACAAACCTAGATGGTGTATTAAAAAGCAGAGACATCACTTTGCCGACAAAGGTGCATATAGTCAAAGCTATGGTTTTTCCAGTAGTCATGTACAGATATGAGAGTTGGACCATAAAGAAGGCTCAGCATCAAAGAATTGATGCTTTCAGTTGTGGTGCTGGAGAAGACTCAAGAGTCCCTTAGAGAACAAGATCAAACCAGTCAATCCTAAAGGAAATCAATCCTGAATATCCACCGGAAGGACAGATGCTGAAGCTCCAATTCTTTGGCTCCCTGATGCAAAGAGTTGACTTATTAGAAAAGATCCTGATGCTGGGAAAGACTGAAGGCAGGAGAAGAGGACAACAGAGGATGAGATGGCTGGAAGGCATCACTGATTCAATGAACATGAGTTTGAACAAACTCTGGGAGATAGTGAGGGACAGGAAAGCCTGGCATGCTGCAGTCCATGGGGTTGCAAAGGGTCAGACAGGACTGAGTGACTAACAAAAACGAGTTCCAATTACTGTTTAACAGGTGACAAATACCATATCATTTGTAAAGTGTGAACAAATCATACTATTGGGTTGGTACAAAAGTAACTGCAGCTTCAGACTGTGAATTTTAAATCATTGTAACTAGGCTCAAATACTCAAACTGACCTTCCCTGATAGCTCAGTTGGTAAAGAATCCATCTGCAATGCAGGATATCCCAGTTCAATTCCTGGGTCAGGAAGATCTGCTGGCGAGGGGATAGGCTACCCACTCCAGTATTCTTGGGCTTCCCTTGTGGCAAAGAATCTGCCTGCAATGCGGGAGACCTGGGTTTGATCCCTGGGTTGGGAAGATTCCCTGGAGAAGGGAAAGGCTACCCACTCCAGTATTCTGGCTTAGATAATTCCATGAACTGTATAGTCCATGGGGTTGCAAAGAGTCGGACACGACTGAGCGACTTTCTCTTATTCAGTCTCAAACACATCTTTATTAATCAAAATAGGAGCCATTACAATCAACACATTTTTGCCAATGAGAAAGAAGTTTGTTTATTCCTGTAGCATAAAAATCCATGCATCAAGACTCAGTGAACTCTTGGAAAGCATTTTCTGCCTCCTTCTGGTTATGGAAGTGTTTTGCCTGCAAAAAGTGTCGAGATGCTTGAAGAAGTGGTAGTTGGTTTGCGAGAGCTCAGGTGAATATGGTGGATGAGGCAAGACTTCATAACCAAATTTGCTCAACTTTTTAAGAGTTGGTTCTGTGACATGCAGTTGGGCGTTGTCGTGGAGAAGAACTGGGCCCATTCTACTGGCCAATGCCAGCTGCAGGCCTTCCAGTTTTCAGTGCATCTCATCAATCTGCTGAGCATTCTTCTCAGATACAGTGGTTCCCCCAGGATTCAGAAAGTTGTAATGGATCAGACTGGCAGCAGACCACCAGTGACCATGACCCTTTTTTGAGCAAGTCTGGCTTTGGGAGGTGCTTTGGAGCTTCTTCTCGCTCCAACCTTGAGTTTGTCATCGCCAGTTGTCATAAAAAATCCACTCTGTTGCACATCACAATCCAATTGAGAAATGGATTGTTGTTGCACAGAATAAGAGAAGATGACACTTCAAAACGATGATTTTTTTTCATTTCTGGTCAGCTCATGAAGCATCTGGTTATTGAACTTTATCACTATTCCAATTTGCTTCAAATGCCAAATGACCATAGCATGGTCAACACTGAGTTCTTCGGCAACTTCTCATGTAGTTGTGAGAGGATCAGCTTTGATGATTGCTTTCAATTGGTCACTGTCAACTGCTGATGGCTGGCCATAGCACTCCTCATCTTAAAAGCTCTCATCTCCTTTGCCAAACTTCTTGAACCACCACTTTCCTGTATAAACGTTTGTTAGCAGTTCCTGGGCCAAATGTGCTGTTGATGTTGCAAATTGTCTCCACTGCTTTATAACCCATTTTGAATTCAAAAAAAAAAAAAAACCTCTTGAATTTGCTTTTTGTCTAACATCATTTCCCTAATCTAAAATAAATATAAAACAGCAAGTAATAAGCCATTAGCAAAAAAACATAATGTGAGAAAAGTGTATTAAAATGATGTATAACATACAAACATTTATTTAAGAATGTATTCTAGTATCAAATGGCAAAGTTCAACAATGTAAAACTGCAGCAACTTTTGTACCAACTTCGTATTTCTTCTGGGAAAAGGGAAGTATTAGATATCTGAGACTGACTAGTATCTTTTGTCTTAATTTCCCTCCCTCTATCTAATAGTTATCATGCTTAAGAGTTGCCAGATTAACAAAGATGACCTTATTTGAGGATCTCAGTTAAGTGATCCAGAGATGGAAAACGTTTTGTACCAGAACTTTGAGGCCAGGATGAGATCTGAATCTCTCAAACATAAAAGTCAGTCTGCACTGAAAGAATGAAGCCAACACACAAAAAGAAGCCAAAAAGGGCAGGTGGATGGAGAAAAAGACAGGGAGGGAGAAAGGGAAAAAGGGAGGAAGGAAGGCTGGAAGGAGTATAGGAAGGTAGTAAGGAAGGGATCATCCAGAAAATAATAAGCACTGGTAAGGATGTAGAGAAACTAGAACCCTTGCATATTACTGGTAGGGATGCAAACTAGATCAGCCACTGCAAAAAACAGTATGGTACTCCCCAAAAACTTAAACATAGAATTGCTGTATGATCTAGTAATTCCTCTTCTAGCTATACACACAAAGAATTGAAAGTAGGGAAACAGATATTTGGACACTATGCTTGTAGAATCACTATTCACAATACCAAAAAGGTGGAAAAACCCAAATGCTTATCAACAGATGAATGGATAAACAAAATGTGGTACTATCCATACAATGGAATAATATTCAATCTTAAAAAGGAAGGAAATTCTGATATACTTCCCAACACGGAAAAACCTTTAAAACATTGTGCTAAGTGAAATAAACTGTAGGAAATTCTTAAAGAGATGGGAATACTAGACCACCTTACCTGCCTCCTGAGAAACCTGTATGCAGGTCAAGAAGCAACAGTTAGAACCAGACATGGAAGCACAGACTGGTTCAAAATCAGGAAAGAAGCATGTCAAGGCTGTAGACTGTCACCCTGCTTATTTAACTTCCACACAGAGTACATCATTTGAAATGCCAGGCTGGATGAATCACAAGCTGGAATCAAGGCTGTCAGGAAAAATGTCAGGTTGCTGTCAGGCAACCTCAGATATACAGATGACACCACTCTAATGGCAGAATGTGAAGAGGAACTAAAGAGCCTCTTAATGAAAGTGAAAGAGGAGAGTGAAAAAGCTGGCTTAAAACTCAACATTCAAAAAACTAAGATCATGGCATCTGGTCCCATCACTTCATGGCAAATAGATGGGGAAAAAGTGGAAACAGTGACAGATTTTATTTTCTTGGGTTCCAGAATCACTACGGATGGTGACTGCAGCCATGAAATTAAAAGACACTTGCTCCTTGGAAGAAAGTTATGATAAGCCTAGACAGCATATTAAAAAGCAGCAGAGACATCACTTTGCCAATAAAGGTCCATACAAAGTTATGGTTTTTCCAGTAGTCATGTACAGATGTGAGACTTGGACCATAAAGAAGGCTGAGTGCCAAAGCACTGATGCTTTTGAACTATGGTGCTAGAGAAGACTCTTGAGAGTTCCCTGGACAGCAAGGAGATTAAACCAGTCAATCCTAAACTAAAGCAACTCTGAATACTCATTAGAAGGACTGATGCTGAAGCTCAAATACTTTGGCCACCTGACACGAAGAGCCAACTCACTGGAGAAGACCCTGACGCTGGGAAAGACTGAGGGCACGTGGAGACGGGGGTGACAGAGGATGAGATGATTGTATGTCATCACTGATTCAATGAACATGAGTTTGAGCAAACTCCAAGAGATAGTGATGGATCTCTATCCATCTCTCCCTGGCGTGACGCAGTCCATGAGGGAAGGAAGGGAATCCTGGCGTGCTGCAGTCCATGAGGTCGCAAAGAGATGTACACGACTTAGCGACTGAACGATAAAAGTGAAATAAACCCATCCCCCAAAGAACAAATACTGTATGATTTTACTTATACAGTACCTAGAGTAGTCAATTTCACAGAAACAGAAAGTAGAATTGCCAGGGCCTAGAAGAAGGGGAAAATGGAGAGTTGTTTAATACATAGAGTTTCAGTTTCTCAGAATGACTAAGTTCTAAGGATTGGTCACAGAAGGATGAATATACTCAACACCACTGAAATATACACTTAGAAATGATTAAGAGAGTAAATTTCACATTAGGTAAAAGTGATATTAGACAAATTCTGAATACTGCATTTGTTTTTTTAAAGGACATGCTTCATTCTCAATATACCTCTACTGGTGGCAGATCGTAAAATAAATTAAGAAAAAATAAGAGGACTTAAGAATTTATGCCTGAAGGCCCTAGGAGAAGAAATTCAAACAAGTTTCAATGGATATGAAAGTGAACAAAGTATCTTATTTCTTAAAAATGCCAGTTCCTACTTTTGCTTTATCTTTACCATGTCAAGGATGCACAGTCCCTAAGATGTGAATGGGGCTCTGTATTCTATATCTATAGTATCAGCTTCATACTCTATACTCAAAGAACATATTCAACAATTCATTACTATTTAGGATGCAATAGGCATAACAATGTGACTTCTAGGCAACTGCAAATCTTTCAGAGGAGTATTTTCTGGTATGTTTAAGACAGAAAAGAGAAAAATTATTTTATTTGCTCAATTTAGACTGAGGAAGGAACAGACTGCCCCATATTTAAGTATTACACTTTTCAGAGAAATTTTCTTCTGCAAGTTGATAACTTGTTTTCCCTCTAAATATTAGATTCTTGAAGAACTATACAACATAGTCCTAGATTCAAATAAATAGCTTAATTAATCTGATTTGTCCATATTTTAAACATTAGGATGATAAAATAAACATTATATCTCATTTTAGACACCGCCATATAATTCAAATGGCTACAAATAACTTAGAAATAAAAATATTAAAGGTATTATGAAAAAGCTAAGAGATTAACTAAGTGATCTATACAGCAAACATCATTAACAACCTTCTTATTCTTTATAGTTGTTCAAAGAAGACCTTTAAATCCTTTTCAATGGAAAGCTCACTATCAAAATGTTTAACACAACCGGTTTGAACTGATTTTCTTTTTTTTTTAAATATTATTTGGTTGCACCTGGTCTTAGTTGTGGTGCATGTGGGACCTTCGTTGTCACATGTGGGGTCTTTTAGTTGTAGCACATGCAATTTAGTTCCTTGACCAGGGATCAAACCCACATCCTCTGCATTGGGAGTGCTGAGTCTTAGCCACCAAGAAGTCTCTATTTTCTTTCTTAAGAGCTTTGTTTGGTTTGGCTTCATCATTTAACAAAACATTTTAAAACAAAAATCAGGAATAGACTGTAATTCTTGTTAAGGTGATGAGCCTTTCTGTTGTACAGCAGAAACGAACACAACATTGTAAAGCAATTATCCTCTAATTAAAAAAAAAAAAAAACTCAGGGAACTCAAAAATGTCAAAAAGTTAAACAATGGCCGACAAAAAACAAACAGTAGTCTCTACTTTCCATAGGTCAGCACAAAAGATGAGCTCCCTAGGTTCTTCTGATACTAAACAGGAACACAGAGAAAATTCTGATAAAGAAGCATGAGAAAATAAAAACTAAATAGAAAATGGTTTTATTTACATTATTCTATATCTAAGCCTATCCTAAATATTGGGGACAGCTCTTAGTAGAGCAATCTCTTCACACTGATGTATAATATATGACATAAACTCTAGTATGGATAGAAAGCAGTACATGGTTCAAAGGTCAGCATACTGAGATCCTAATTTCTAAACTAAACTGAAGCACAGATCATTCAATCATCTGTACATTCAACTTATATTCACTCAGCTCTAGAGGTACCAGTTACGTTGCCATGGTTGTCAAGGTACAGAAATAGAAATAATATCCAAGAAATCTGGAGAGATTTCTGTTCTGGTTAAGGTAAGAGTAATTTTTAGTCATCCAACCTATTTTTCTTTCAGTACCACACTGTCACATTTGAGCCAAAAAGGAATGATCTGGGGTGAAATAGAGAAATATAACTGCATACAGCAATCTCTATGATAGAACTTACTGCTGTAATTATTTTTACTAGACAAAGATAATACATACCATTATGCATAGAGCTTTTTTTCACATAAGAAAATTTAGTCAATCTGTCATACATATACAATAGCATAAGTTTATTAGAGTAACTTCCACTTTTTATATCTACAAACAAAGAAAAATTCTACCAAGTGATTCAAAGTCACCACTTATTATACATCAAAATGGACATTGTTGGACTGTTTATAACTATGTCTCCAAACATAATTAGATGCTTTATTTTCTATTTATTCTCGTCCTCAAATCACTACCAAAAGTGAATACCAAAACTTAAATAAAGCTAAATCAAAGCCATCAAAACAGACAATAGACGACAGAAGAAAACAAACTAGGGAGTGCCAAAATCATGTGAAAATTTATGCAAATAAAAAGTGTATTTACAAAAGTATATTGCAAAATTTAATCCTGCAGTATATTTAAAATATTTAACATTCTGAATACAGTTGTTATTTAGGAGAAAAAAGAGTTCTCACTATGAAAAGAAGTTGTCCTCCTCCGCAGTAGCAAAACAGGAGGGAGTCAACCAAAAGAATTTTTCTCATTAAAGAAAAGGAAATAAACAAGGCACACTTCTTGCCTTTGGACAAAACAGATACTATAAAAAGCAGCTGATAATTCAATCATTTACTAAGTATTCATCCAAAGCAGCAAATATCAATGTGGACAAAGGAAAGGGAGTTGTGGTTTTCAAGTTACACAAGCCTCCTCCCAACTCTTCTTTATTGGAATTCCTCAACACCTTCCAATAATCCTTTTCTTATTGCGAATCACTGCAAGTGAAAGCCACTGTTAGGATGAACATGTAATAAATTTCTTTAGTCTGCTGGGACAGAAAAAAGATGCAAATCACTGAACTAGAGCATCTATTTTCTCACTACAAAAGTATATTTTCATACCATGTAATTGTGGGTTCTAACCACTCCTGATCCAAAGAAGTGGTGTCAAAATCTCTCTTTGCAAGTAAGTGAAAATTATAACCGTTATTATCAGTCACAAAATAGAAGGGCAGACAAGTCTGCTGTTTGATTACAGTCTTTTACTCTGTTAAAATCTTGGCCACCCTGAAACCCTTGAGACCCAAGTTATTCTGGACAACTAAATATAGCATACTGCTGATGGTTTACCTTATAAATTACCAATTTTTCTTTTAAAATTTGTGGTGATATTCTTTGAAATATATCATCTTCTTTGCTTAAGATTACATAATCACTAGAAAAATTTCAATAACTTAAAAGTACAAGTAATATGTATAAGTTCCGCCCCTTCCCAACCCCTACTCTCATTCCCCAGGGGTAACCAAGGTAAAACAATTTGGGGTATATCCTATATGGATCTCTTCAGAATACACACAAATTTTATACAATAGTATATACTCAACCTCAAGTAAGCAAGGACATCTTGCTGTACCTTCAGTTCTACAACTTGCTTTTCACACTGACAGACTGAACACCCTTTTAAGTTTAAATATGCTGCTATATCTGACTTGCTTAAATTGTATACTCCACAGTATTTTTCATCATTTCCTTACTGACAGGTACCTTTAAGCTGGAAACATTTTATCTTGTTTTTTGCAATATTTTAATTTTTGTTATTTGTCACTTCACAGTGCCATCACATCACTGTATTATTGTCTGTAGCATTTCTTCTCTTCACTTTTACTGGCATACTTAAAAACCAGAAAACAATGTGCTAGAGTTGAGATCAAATAAAAAATTAAATGAGGGATATTTTTCATTGTTCACATATGAATATATTATTTTTACTGCTATTTTAACTTTTTAGAGGTCCTTTAATGCTTCCAGATTCTTGCACAGTAAAGTTCCCAAGCCAAACCTTTTGGGCAGATAAAATATCATCACAATTATTATTAATATACTTGTAGCTTCCTTGCTTGTATTTCCATATGGAAATTACTTTGTTTAAAAAAACACAGGACACAAATGGATCAAGAAATTGCATGATGCTACAATTTTAATCATGTCAAAATAGTAGTATGTATATCATTATAAGTAACCTATTCATCTTACTAGTCTATCTCATGGCCACAACCAGTCAGCTCCTTGAATAAACTGCTACAAATGGTGGGCATACGTAGTTTATCACTCAAAATCTCCCTTCCTCCTGTGATCCACTACCTTATATTTCTTTTGGGCAATTAATTAGCTATAAGTCAATCTAACATTCTCACTTCAGTGAACTGTTCAGGATAAGCATATAATCTAACCAGGGTCAGCAAAAGGAGACTTTTGCTGGGATTTCTGGAGAAGAGAAGCTGATACAGACTTGCACTCTGCTCTCCTTCCATCTCCTCCCTCTCCTTTCTTTCACTTTCCTCCTTCCCCCTTTCCCTTCCTATCTCCTCCCCTCAAATGCACAACAAAGATCATCATTCTTCCCCAGGATGTGGGAGTATGAAGATATGAAATCTAGGGCTACCGGGTAAAAAGGATGGTACTGAATAAAATTTGAGTATAAAGGCAACAATGGGAAGAAGAGCCAAGAAACAGGAGCCTGAACACATTTGACCCACAAGTCAAATTATGCTTGGACTCTTACTCATGTGTGCCTTGTGGGTTGGATTTTTCTGTCACTATATAATATAAAGAATCCTAACCCCTTTACCTAGAACCTTACATTGTTTTCTAGTCTTCAGGCTTCAAACATTACTTTTATTGAGTAAGTTGCAGCAAAACTATTCATCAGGTTGTGGTCCAACAATGATTTTCTGCTTGATTAAAATCTTAGGATAAGTTCCATTTAAGATTAAAATTTTCCCTTTAAAATTTTTATCTCCTAACACATAATCCAGAATCTTTTATTAGTAATATACATCTACTTTCTGACAGAAAGAAACACAGCTCATCACACTCACTTTCTAAGTCTTAGAAACTATGAAGAAATGAGAAACTGGAGAAATCTTCAGTATTTTGGAAAGATTATTAACGCAAAAAGTTCAGAGGAATAAAACTGTAAAGCATAAAATTATTAATATTACCAAGTTATTTCTTTTTCCTGGAATTTTGCTTCTTGATTGTATAATTTTAAGTATTTTTCTGGAATGAAAGCTGCTCATGATCTAGCCAGCCAATATTCCTTGTGACACTAGGCAATGATTTAATTAAACCAGTCACTAAAACAAACCAGTTACCTAATTCTATCTAACTCTGATGAAAACCACAGAATTCAACTCTTAGTGTATCACATTTATCTAAAGCTAACTATTTAAACATGTAATTTCATTTCTGAGAACTGAAAAAAAATGCAACTTACCTCAATTGTTTCGCATAGTTCTGTTCAATTTCTATCCTCTCTTTAACAAATTTGGCATATCTTTCCAAGAAGTCAATTCCCCATTGTGTATGCTTGTCTAAGCTGTCGAACTGATCCTAGAAAAGGAAGATAAAACCACACTGAAAAGTCTGAAATTTTATCCACAAATATTTTAACCAGTTTCTGTTATTTGTCCAGGTAATCATGTATGAAAAGAAAAACTCAGGCTCTTCTTTATGCTGGTCACCACCAATCTCATCCTTTAAGACCCAGAGAGAAATATGCTCTTCAGCATAAATCATGCTATTTTTATGCCTAAATATCTTTACACATGTGGTTCCCCCTGGCTGCAAGCAACACCCTCCACAGATCATCTCTTTGCAATTAACTCTTACTCCTTCCTTGAGATCCAGTTCAGAGAGAAAATGCTCCTAAAATTTAAGACTGAGCTAAATGGTGACTGCAGCCATGAAATTAGAAGACGCTTACTCCTTGGAAGAAAAGTTATGTCCAGCCTAGAAAGTATTTTCAAAAGCAGAGACATTACTTTGCCGACTAAGGTCCGTTTAGTCAAGGCTATGGTTTTTCCTGTGGTCATGTATGGATGTGAGAGTTGGACTGTGAAGAAGGCTGAGCACCGAAGAATTGATGCTTTTGAACTGTGGTGTTGGAGAAGACTCTTGAGAGTCCCTTGGACTGCAAGGAGATCCAACCAGTCCATTCTGAAGGAGATCAACCCTGGGATTTCTTTGGAAGGAATGATGCTAAAGCTGAAACTCCAGTACTTTGGCCACCTCATGCAGAGTTGACTCATTGGAAAAGACTCTGATGCTGGGAGGGATTGGGGGCAGGAGGAGAAGGGGACGACCGAGGATGAGATGGCTGGATGGCATCACTGACTCGATGGACTTGAGTCTGAGTGAACTCCGGGAGATGGTGATGAACAGGGAGGCCTGGCGTGCTGCGATTCATGGGGTCACAAAGAGTCGGACACGACTGAGCGACTGAACTGAACTGAACTGAAATGGTCTTTCTCTGGCTCCCCAAGGCTCCCTACAGATTATTATCTTATTCACTTGCAACACCATGTTGAGGGCAGGAGCCATGAATTACTCTACTCTGAACTCCTAAGGTACAAGCACTATTCCCAGCACCACAGCAGACTCTCAGTGAAGACGTGTTTGAACATAATCAAATAAACCTGGGTTCAATATCTGGGCTCTGCATTTGTAGTACGTTTTGACCTTGGGCAAGTTACCAAGGCACTTTATACTTTTTCCATAAAACAGGAGTCCCATCAACCATCTCAATAAGACTATGGTCCTATTCATAAAGTGTTACACAGTACAGGAAACAAGATATTAACACATAAAGATCACTGTTCTGCAAGGCTCTTGCAGGCTTCAAAAGATATTCCCATCTACCTGCTGCCTGAAAAAGCATCATTTCCTATTCTTCAAGAAAAATTTCCAAATTGGCTAGTAACTTGGTGCTCTCAACATCTCCCATATTAAAGATATTCAGAGATCAAAATGCTAAATTTCAATATTCAGAACATTCAGATATCATCCCTTTCTATATCTCTAGTTGTTTTATCTTTCCAAATCATGTGTTATTTACAAATAAATCATTTCAAAATATCTGCCTTTTCTTTCCTTACCTAAAAAAAAAATTTTTTTTGACCACATCAAGTGGCATGAGGGATCTCAGTTCCCTGAACAGGAATCAAACCCACACCCCTGAAGCATGGAGTCTTAATCACTGGACCACCACGGAAGTCTCTTCTTTCCCTACTTTAAATCATTATAAAATTCTATTTATAAAAGTAAAGTCTAACTAAACAGCAGAGACAGAATTCACCCAGCTTTCATAGTCTGGTATTACTACTCTAATTGTATTCTTTCATGCACTTTTCCATTATTATTTGGCTACCAAAGTAGATTTGAAAACAGCAAGAGAATGCACTGTTCAGTAAATTTAATTGGTATGTTAGTTAGTATTTCCCACTATAAATGTGAATTCTATTTCAAATTGAAAAACTCCCAATAACAACAAGAAAACATTCCAGAAAAAGAAAAGGCCAAGCTGAAAACAATTACCCTTCATTTTCCAAAGTGCTTTAAGGCTTCTTACCATCATCCTCTTCATCAAATTTTACATTAAACTTCCTTATCTTCTAGATGAAATCTCCAAAAATGTTTTATTATATATTACATACCCCATCAGTAAAATTTCTGAATATTCCTGTAAGTATATTACCTACAATTATATATACTATGCTATTGTATTACATAATTATGAAACCCACAAAAATAGAAATTTGAAAAAGAAACAGAAGTGAAATAAACATTTTTTAACCTGTTTATTAACTCACAATGTTTACTGAGCACTTGCCATCTGCCAAGTTCCTTGGGGACAAAGAGGAACAGTCAGCCCCAGCCCTGCCCTCCATGAGCACAGTCCAGCCAGCCAGCAGGTAGGACAGCTCAGCTTGCTGGGGCTCACCCTCCTGTCTTAACATTGTCTTTGTCAATGATGCCCGCAGCTTCCACACAACCTGCCATGGGAGTCAGAGCCTAGCCCATCAAGGGTTTATGTAGCATAGCTCAACTTAATGATCCCCCCATTAGCTCTATTCTCTTGTCCCTAGTGGAAATAAGCATTATTTTAAATAGTTCTTTTTTTACTTCTTTAATGAAAAAGCAAAACCCTTGGGGCCATAACTTATTAAAATATCAATATGAAACAACAATTTTAATAAAAGCAATGAATTTGACATGCTTCATTATTTCTAAAATTTTGGTTTAATATTTAATGGCAAAGCAATCTGAATGCCTAGGTTATAAACTGAAACATTTAGACTAAATTCAGTGGCTGTCGCAGCTGGGGAAATAAATGACACCTCACAAAGATATAAAAAGATCTAAATGGAAAAAGTCAACTGTTGACTATACCTTCCAATTCCATTTTACGCAAAAAATTTGGTTAAATGTCAGTGTTATTTTAACAAACTAATCAGAAAATACTCTATATTTTTAACAAAGAGTTTCAAACTCCACTGAAAATGACTGAAATATGATTTTGTGTCAATTTAGCTGAGCAACAGTGCCCAGATATTCAGTCAAATATTATCTTGGATGTTTCTGTGAAGGTATTTTTGGATAAAATATTAATATGTAAATTGCTTAGTTTGGAATATGTAAAGCACAATACCCTTCATAATATGGGTGGGCTTCATTCAATCAGTAGAGGGACTTAATAAAGCAAAAACTGACCTTCCTTCAAGAAGAAATGATGCCAGTAGGCTTTCAAGCAGGCTGCAAGCAGACTGCCTTTGGCTAGAACTGCAACTCCTCCCTGGCCCTACCTTGCAGTTTGGACTTGCCAAACCTCCAAAATCATGTGACCCAACTCCTTATAAATAAGTCTCCCTCTTTCCCTCCCCCATCACACACATCTCCTTCTTCACACTGACTTTAAAACAAGCAATAAATTTGTTTTGAAATGTTTTTCAAGTGTGCAGATATAATAGTTGTAGGTGACATATATCACTTTCAGCAACAAAATTCTATACTCATGGATGCATTTCCAAACATTCATCATCAAAATGTTTTTTCCATAGCTCAAGTTTCTTTGGAAAAGCAGCTATTCATTAAAGTTTCCCTTTGACCTTAAAGAAACATTGTATTTTCTTGAAAATACCTGCTAGGAAAGCATATTGCTAACAGCCACTTATTAAAGGTAAACAAATTAAAAACAACAGGAGAAAAACAGAAAACCTGAGTGAAACAAAGCTTTTCAACAGTCCCTCCCAATTGTATTTGGAAATACTGTAAAAAGTCTATCAACTATATTTCAAAGATATTGTTTTTATAAAATTAATCAAAGTAAACATATACTGTAATATTCTGTGGACTTCTCGCTTTAATTTCCTTTACTTACCTAGAAATGAAGCGAATAAATTACAACCATATCTCAATATTCTTTCTAAAGGAAATTATTACTACAGTGCTTTATCAGGGGTTATTACACGGTTTTTTCATAAAACACTGTTCTTCCTGTTGAGAATAATCTTCACATCTTTCCTTTTTGTTGTTAATAGCCAAGTCGTGTCCAACTCTTTGTCACCTCATGGACTGCAGCATGCCAGGCCTCTCTGTCCCTCACCATCTCAGAGTTTGCCCAAGTTCATATCCACTGAATCAGTGATGCTATCCAAGCATCTCATTCTCTGCTGCCCTCTTCTCCTTTCGTCTTCAATCCTTCCCAGGGTCAAGGTCTTTTCCAGTGTCAGCTGTTCACATTAGATGGCCAAAGTACTGGAACTTCAACTTCAGCACCAGTCCTTCTAATGAATACTCAGGGTTGATTTCCTTTAGGATTGACTGGTTTGATCTCCTTGCAGCCCAAGAGTCTCTCAAGAGTATTCTATAACACCACAGCTCGAAAGCATCAATTCTTCGGCACTTTGCCTTTACGGTCCAACTCGCACATCCATACATGACTAATGGAAAGACCACAGCCTTGATTATACGAACCTTTGTCATCAAAGTGATGTTTTTGCTTAATACACGGTTTAGGTTTGTCATAGCTTTCCTGCCGAGAAGCAACTGTCTTCTAATTTCATGGCTGCAGTCACCATCCACAGAAATTTTAGAGCCCAAGAGGAAATCATCACTGCTTCCACCTTTTCCCCTTCTGTCATGAAGTGACAGGACCAGATGCCATGATCTTGGTTTTTTAATACTGAGTTTTAAGCCAGTTTTCACCCTCAACAAGAGGTTCTTTAGTTCCTCTTTGCTTTCTGCCATTAGAATGCTATCTATTATCTGCATATCTGAGGTTGTTTATATTTCTCCCAGCAGTCTTGATTCCAAGTTGTAACTCATCCAGCTCAACATTTCATATGATGTACTCTGCATATAAGTTAAATAAACAGGGTAACAGTATAGAGCCCTGTCGTACTCCTTTCTCAATTTTGAACCAGTTTCTCCATGTAAGGTCATAACTGTTGCTTCTTGACCTGTATACAGGTTTCTTAGGAGACAGGTAAGATGGTCTGATATTTCCACCTCTTTAATAAGAGTTTTCCACATTTTGTTATGATCCACACAAAGTTTCTGGGATAGTCAATGAAACAGAAGTAGATGTTTTTCTGGAATTTCCTTGCTTTTTCTATGATCCAGTGAATGCTATCAATCTGATCTCAGTTCCTCTGCCTTTTTTAATACACCCAGCTTGTACATCTGGAAGTTCTTGGTTCACATACTGCTGAAGCCTAGCTTGAACACTTTTGAGTATAACCTTATTAGCACGGGAAATGAGTGCAATTGTCTGATAGCTTGAACATTCTTTAGTACTGCCCTTCTTCAGAACTGAGATGAAGACTGACCTTTTCCAATCCTGCGGCCACTGCTGGATTTTCCAAATTTGCTGACATATGGAGTGCAGCACTTTAATAGCATCATCTTTTACGATTTTAAATAGTTCTGTTGGAATTCCATCATTTCCACTAGCTTTACTGGCAGCAGTGCTTCCTGAGGTCCACTTGACTTCATACTCCAGGATGTCTGGCTCTAGGTGAGTGCACACCATCGTGGTTATCCGCGTCATTAAGACCTTTTTTGTATAGTTCTTCTGTGTATTCTTGCCATCTCCTCTTGTTCTCTTCTGTTTCTATTAGGTCTTTACTGTTTCTGTCCTTTATTTTACCCATCTTTCCATAAAATGTTCCTTTGATATTTCAAATTTGCTTGAAGGGATCTCTAGTCTTTCCCATTCTGTTGTTTTCCTCTATTTCTTTTTGAATCGTTTATTGAAGAAGGCCTTGTTGTCTTTCCTTGGTATTCTCTGTAACTCTGCATTCATTTAGGTATACCTTTCCCTTTCATCCTGTTTTTTTGCTTCTCTTCTTTTCTCAACTATTTGCAAAGCCTCCTGATACAATCATTTTGCCTTCTGCACTTCATTTCCTTTGGGATGGTTTTGGTCAATGCCTCCTGTACAATATCATGAACCTCTGTCCATAGTTCTTCAGGCATTCTATTTACCTCCACTGTATAATCATAGGGGGTTTGATTTAGGTCATATCTGACTGACCTTGTGGTTTTCCCCACTTTCTTTAGTTTAAGCCTGAATTTTGCTATAAGAAGCTGATTATCTAAGCCACAGTCAGTTCCAGGTCTTATTTTTGCTGATTGTATAGAGCTTCTCCATCTTCAGCTGCAAAGAATGTAATCAAGCTGACTCTGGTATTGACCATTTGGTGATGTCATGTGCAAAGTCATCTCTTGTGTTATAGAAAAAGGGTGTTTGCTATGACTAGTGAGTTCTCGTGGCAGAATTCTGTTAGCTTTTGCCCTGCTTCACCTTGTACTCCAAGGCCAAACTTGCCTATTACTCTAGGTGTCTCTTGATTTCCTTCTTTTGCATTCCAATCCCCTATGATAAAAAGGACATCTTTTTTTGGTGTTAGTTCTAGGTCTCGTAGGTCTTCACAGAACTGATCAACTTCAGCTTCTTTGGCATCGGTGGTTGGGGCATATACTTGGATTACTATGATGTTGAATGGACATGGTCAAGCAGGAAATGGCAAGAGTAAGGATCAACATCTTAGGAATTAGTGAGTTAAAATGGACAGGAATGGGAGAATTTAATTCAGATGACCATTATACCTACTACTATGGGCAAGAATCTCGGAAAAGAAAGGGGCTAGTGTTCTTGCCTGGAGAATCCCAGGGACAGAGGAGCCTGGTGGGCTGCCGTCCATGGGGTCGCAGAGTCGGACACGACTGAAGCGACTTAGCAGCAGCAGCCTTTATAATCAACAACAGAGTCCAAAATACAGTACTTGGGTGCAACGTCAAAAACGACAGAATGATCTCAGTTCATTTCCAAGGCAAACCATTCAACATCATACTTTCAGGAGTATAGAAAAGTAACTCAGTTATACATATACATGTATTATTTTTCAAATTCTTTTCCCAAAAGCATTGATGCTTTTAAACTGTGGTATTGGAGAAGACTCTTAAAGACACCCTTGGACTGCAGAAAGAGCAAACCAGTCAATCCTAAAGAAAATCAGTCCTGAATATTCATTGGAAGGACTGATGCTGAAGCTGAAACTCCAATACTTTGGCCACCTAATGCGAAGAGCCAACTCACTGGGAAAGATACTGATGCAGGGAAAGACTGAAGGCAAAAGAAGGGGGCAGCAGAGGACAAGATGGTGAGACAGCATCATTGACTCAATGGACATGAGTTTGAGCAAGCTTCAGGAGATGGTGAAGGACAGGGAAGCCTGGTGTGCTGCTGTCCATGGGGTCACAAACAGTTGGACACAACTGAGTGACTGAACAACAGCAACAATTCTTCGGGTCCAAGAGCAAGGGATATCTTTCCATTTCTTTGAGTCATCTTGAATTTCCTTTATTAATGTTTTATAGTTCTCAGTACATAAGTCTTTTACCTCCTAGGTGAGGTTTATTAAGAATTTTATTTTTTGATGCAATTTTATAAGGGATTGTTTACATTCTCTTTCTCGTATTTCATTGTTAATATTAAAAAATGAAACCAATTTCTCTCTGTTGCTACTGTGCTGAATTTATCAGTTCTAGTAGTTTCTGTGTGAAGCCTTTAGGGTTTTTTTCTATAATAGAATATTGTCATCTATTGTCATCTGTGTATAATGACAATTTTACCTCTTCTCTACCAATCTGAGTATGTTTTATTTCTTTTTCTTGTCTGACTGCTGTGGTTACAACTTCCAATATTAAGTTTAAGACAAGTGGTAAAAGTGAGAATTCTTGTCTTGTTCTAGATTTTAGTGGGAAGGCTTTCAGCTCTTCACTATTGAGTATTACATTGGCTGTGGGTTTGTCATCAATAGCTCTTGTTATGTTAAGCTACATTTCCTCTGTACAGCTCCTATAATTCAATAACAAAGAAACAACTCAATCGAAAAATGGGCAAAAGACCTAAACTGACATTTCCCCAAAGACGACACATGGATGGGTAAGAGATATATGAAAATTTGCTTTCCATTACTAATTATTAGAGAAATATAAATCAAAATTATAACAAAGTACCACTTCACACCAATCAGATTCAGTCAGTCAGTTCAGTTGCTC
>SJYT01041343.1:155120-179031 GCA_006410635.1 Cephalophus harveyi
TAACTGTTGCTTCCTGACCTGCATACAGATTTCTCAAGAGGCAGGTCAGGTGGTCTGGTATTCCCATCTCTTTCAGAATTTTCCACAGTTTATTGTGATCCACACAGTCAAAGGCTTTGGCATAGTCAATAAAGCAGAAGTAGATGTTTTTCTGGAACTCTCTTGCTTTTTCCATGATCCAGCGGATGTTGGCAATTTGATCTCTGGCTCCTCTGCTTTTTCTAAAACCAGCTTGAACATCAGGGAGTTCACGGTTTACGTATTGCTGAAGCCTGGCTTGGAGAATTTTGAGCATTACTTTACTACCATGTGAGATGAGTGCAATTGTGCAGTAGTTTGAGCGTTCTTTGGCATTGCCTTTCTTTGGGATTGGAATGAAAACTGACCTTTTCCAGTCCTGTGACCACTGCTGAGTTTTCCCAATTTGCTGGCATACTGAGTGCAGCACTTTCACAGCATCATCTTTCAGGATTTGAAACAGCTCAACTGGAATTCCATCACCTCCACTAGCTTTGTTCATAGTGATGCTTTCTAAGGCCCACTTGACTTCACATTCCAGGATGTCTGGCTCTAGATGAGTGATCACACCATTGTGATTATCTGGGTCGTGAAGATCTTTTTTGTACAGTTCTTCTGTGTATTCTTGCCACCTCTTCTTAATAGCTTCTGCTTCTGTTGTGTCCATACTATTTCTGTCCTTTATCAAGCCCATCTTTGCATGAAATGTTCCCTTGGTATCTCCAATTTTCTTGAAGAGATCTCTAGTCTTTCCCATTCTGTTCTTTTCATCTATTTCTTCGCATTGATCGCTGAAGAAGGCTTTCTTATCTCTCCTTGCTATTCTCTGGAACTCCGCATTCAGGTGCTTATATCTTTCCTTTTCTCCTTGGTTTTTCACCTCTTTTCGTTTCACAGCTATTTGTAAGGCCTCCCCAGACAGCCATTTTGCTTTTTTGCATTTCTTTTCCATGGGGATAGTCTTGATCCCTGTCTCCTGTACAATGTCACGAACCTCATTCCATAGTTCATCAGGCACTCTATCTATCAGTTCTAGGCCCTTAAATCTATTTCTCACTTCCACTGTATCATCATAAAGGATTTAATTTAGGTCATACCTGAATGGTCTAGCAGTTTTCCCTACTTTCTTCAATTTAAATCTGAATTTGGTAATAAAGAGTTCATGATCTGAGCCACAGTCAGCTCCTGGTCTTGTTTTTGTTGACTGTATAGAGCTTCTCCATCTTTGGCTGCAAAGAATATAATCAATCTGATTTTGGTGTTCACCATCTGGTGATGCCCATGTGTAAGAGTCTTCTCCTGTGTTGTCGGAAGAGGGTGTTTGCTATGACCAGTGCATTTTCTTGGAAAACTCTATTAGTCTTTGCCCTGCTTCATTCCGCATTCCAAGGCCAAATTTGCCCATTGTGAGGTGTAAAGAAAAGGGAACGCTCCTACACTGTTGGAGGAAATGTAAATTGGTACAGCCACTATGGAAAACAGGGCTTCCCTTGTAGCTCAGCTGGTAAAGAATCTACCTGCAGCATGGGAGACCTGGGTTTGATCCCTGGTTTGGGAAGGTCCCTTATGAAAGCTGCTGCTGCTAAGTCGCTTCAGTCTAATATTCTGTCATGGAGAATTCTACGGACTATATATATAGTCCATGGGGTTGCAAACAGTCAGACATGACTGAGCGACTTTCACTTCACTATGGAAAATAGTATGGAGGTTTCTGAAAAAACTAGTTGCTGTATGATCCACCAATCCCACTCCTGGGGATATATCCAGAGAAAAACATGGTTCAAAAGGATACATGCACCCCAATCACTATTCAAAATAGCCAAGACATGGAAGCAAACTAAATGTCCATCAACAGATGAATGAATAAGATGTGGTATACACACACACAATGGAATATTACGTGGCCACCAAAAAAAAAAAAATTTAAATAATGCCATTTGCAGCAATATGAATGGACCTAGAGGTTATCACACTGAGAGAAGTCAGAAAGACAAATACCATAGGATATCACTAATGTGTGGAATCTAAAATATGACATGAATGTATCTATGAAACAAAAACAGACTCATAGGTATAGAGAATACACTCGTGGCTGCAAAGAAGAGAGGGGCAGGGAGTTTGAGATTAGCAAAAGCAAACAGGATGGATAAACAACAAGGTCCTACTGTACAACACAAGGAACTATATTCAATATCCTATGATAAACCATAATGGAAAATTTTAAAATATAATTATGTATAATTGAGTCACCTTGCTGTACAGCAAAATTAAACACATTATAAATCTACTATACTTCAATAAATTTTCAAAAAATTAAAAAATAAGCAGTGAAATAAACAAAAACAAATAAATTTATTTATTCATAATGATTTTAATATTTTTATGGAATTCAGTGACTTAATAAATTTTAAAATCAGAAAAGATAACAGAGTGAACTTCATCACACAGTCCAGCATATACAAGGCACTTACTCCCTGAATGAATAACCATTCTATTTATAATACATATACTTTTGAACTTACAAAGTTTCACATATATTACCAGATAAGACCTGCAACTCTACTGATAAAGATTTTTACAAATGGGAAAACTAAGTTTCTGAAATTAAAGACTTCAACCTCTGGCTCCAATCTTATTTTCTTTCTACCAAAACATGCTATTATTTGATAAATAAGTATATAATAATTATTGTTTATTATTAAACAATGGTTTTAGACCTTTCATTTTATAAATATCAAAGCTAACGCCCAGAATGCTTACCTGACTTGCTCACACATAACTAGCTAGAGAGATTATCTTTTAAAATCACTGCCAGTTTTATACTCTTAGTATCTAAATTAGTAACAGTTGTGAATAGTATTACTTAAAATGATGCATTTCTTTTATCAGGAGAGAAATATAAGACTGGAAAAATTATTTGGTCACTGGAAACTTTGATGAAAGGAACAAATCAAAAATCTCAAAGTTAGAAACTGCCTAATACAAACACATACTGAATGTCATAACCACTCTTTACATTTCTGATAAGTCATTTACCCTTTCTTTAGTAGTCTTAGCATTAGTCTGCAAAACAATTTGGAAGCATGAGAGAGTATGGCTGGAGATGGAGGAATGACTCTTACTATCACAAAATAAAGTACAAAGCTCAAATAAAAAAATTAGAATCAGAATCCTAAGACTTCGGTTCTTCAAAAGTAATATCTCCTAAAGCCTTCATACGTCTCCCTGCTAGAAAATGTTGAGGAAAGACAAACTAAAGAATTAAGCATTATTCTGAAACCACCTATAGATTAGAAATAAAAATATTGTCATCAAAATAGATAACTTATCCTCACTTCCTTATTCTTTCCACTTTTAGCAATGCTCTTATTTCTAGGACTTATTCTAGATTACTATAGCCAGTCCAACTTCTTCCATTTCTGTGCCTTAGTCATCACCTTACTTCCTTTTCTAAAACATTTACTCTTACCATAAATTCTGTGAAATGTGTATCTCCATCAGAGGTGTACAGTGGTTAAATCTTACCATTTCATTTTTAAACCCAAGAAAGTTCCTGTTTCCTTCAGGCACTGTCTTTTAATTTTGTAAAATGTTTAAAGTTATTTTCCCTTATTCATTTGGGAGCACAAGGAAAACATTCTAAATTAAGGCTGGCATCAACACCAACTTAAATGTCTACACCATTCAGCATAAATCAAATGAATTTTACGATGCTCCAAGATTCTACCTGGAGAAATAAGGTAGTAATAAATACTATATTTACTGAATTTTGTTATCTATAGTGATATATTTAATGTAATTTAAATAAAAAGAACTGTCTTATGTATCACAAAATATGGTAAAGTTTTAGAAGTTACTACTAAATATTCAATCCTTGTTTTCCTAATTACTTTGGTAAAGCCTTGCATCCAAATGAAGTTCCAGTAAAGTGCTTTTAGTAAAGTACCAAGGGTCGCAACTATTTAAAAAAAGACTTTCTTCACTAAAAAGTAGAATAATGACTTTGCTGTCCTAGTTTGGGCTTACTCTATGGCTTCAATTTTCTGCCAATGTTCTTCCAGCACTTCTGAATACTGAAGTACTACTGAAAACGTTTTTAAGATCTAACAGAACTGACTTTTCTCATTTTCTGATTCATAAGGGACTGTAGAAATTTCTTCTTTAAGTCTCATGGATCTGAGAAATCAATGTACAATTTAGGGTCAACAATATCTGCCTCCAAAGTAAACTGATGAACATTCTAAGTTTTTAAAAATTACCTTAGTTATTTGGATTTTCTTGTGGTTTTATTTTTTAAAAGACAGATCCAAACTTGTTTATTTGGGAAACTCACACATTAAGCTCTTAGTGACTTCTGAATCTATCCAGGTTATCCTTCCAACATCCCTCTGTATATTTTTTACTTCATAGAACTTTCTCCTCTACTACCATAGGAACTCAATCCAATAGTCATCTCCACTGCCATTAGCCTCACTCCTCTCTCCCCAGTAAATTTCAACAATCTCATTTCTCACATAGCTAGGCCTATCAACTCAATATGTCCAGTACCCCAAAGTCTGTAATTCTGTCTCCTCACGTGACCTCAATCCATGGATCCTCACATGTTATTACTGTTCCTCGCCCCGCTCCTGTTTTCATCTCCATCTTTACAGCTTGGATTTCTAAGTCATCACTATAATCACTCCTTGCAAAGAGTTTGAATGTAGTTGCCCTCTCGCTTTGTCAGATTTCAACCCTAGTTTTATACTTAATTCTTCATCAACCCTTTCCCACCCCACTAAAGCAATATTTAAAAAAACAAAAAGAAATAACTATGCTGAAAGGTCATACTTTGAAGTCTGTGCCTATTAACTTAATAGGTTTTAATGCTACTTAGCCTGAAGTCATTCACTCCATTACCCTAACCAACTGTCTTAAACCTTGCTTCTTCACTTAAACTTAGACCATATCCTATCTATCTCACTCTTAGCTACATATTGCTTCTTACCTCACTAAAGAGAAGCACTCAGAACCTATTTCATTATTCTCCAACTCAATTTTTCACTGTAAACATATGTGTTTTTATTCTTCCTGCCTGCCTATTACTTTGAGTAACAGTCCATACATACCCTTACGGCTTCTGCTTACCTAAAGAACTAATACAGTTTCCGGTTTGGTTGTTAAAATATGCAAGACTCTAAGCCTGCATAGGCTTGATGTATTCCAGGAAGAGCAAGAATAAGCAACTCTCTGCTGAGTGAACAGGAGAGAGAGATGAGTAGTAACAGTTGAAATGTAGGTGTGGGGGGTCAGAATGCAGATCACACATGCTTTACATTTCATTATAAGGACTTGGCTTTAAGACAGAGTGAGATGAAAATACACTGCATGGTCCTAAGCATAGCCTCACAGATTTTTAAACAGATCACTCTGGCATATATGCTGATAAAAATTGTTTCAAAGCGAGAGAGACATTGAGACAGGCTACTGCAATAATCCATACCAGAGATAAGCTGGCTAGTCCAGGGTAGAAGCAGCAGAGTGGTATAAATTGGTAAGATTTTGGATATATTCTGAAGGCAGTGCCAATAAAATTTTACAGTGTTTTGTGTATGCACTGTGAAAGAGAGACATCAATTCTGAGCACAATGAACTAGAGGGATACAGTGCTTTGAACTAAATTGGGAGAACAAGTGAACAAGGTTGGTCAAAGTAAAAGCAAATATTTTGGTTTCACAGATACGTTTGATATCCTTGGACATCCAGGTGGACATGTTGAGTAGGTGCTTAAATACATTCCTGGAATTCAACACAAGTGGTCTCCCCAAAGACATATGGTAAAACATGATCCTGGATGCAATCTCAACTAAGCTCTGTTGCATAACAATAATTAGAGGTCAAAGGATTGAGGAAGAACCAGCAAAACACATTGAGAAGGAATGACCAGTGAGGTTAAAAATAAAACCAGAAGAGTTTGATATCTTGGAAACCACATGAATAATGCATTATTTCAAGGAGAAAATGATCTACTTTGTCAGTCAATTCAGTCTCTCAGTCATGTCCAACTCTTTGCAACCCCATGGACTGCAGTACGCCAGGATTCCCTGTCCATCACCATCTCCTGGAGGTTACTCAAATCATGTCCACCATATTGGTGATGCCATCCAACCATCTCATCCTCTGTCGTCCCCTTCTCCTCCTGCCTTCAATCTTTCCCAGCATCAGGGTCTTTTCCAAGGAGTTGGTTCTTCTCATCTGGTGGCCAAATACTGGAGTTTCAGCTTCAGCATCAGTCCTTCCAATGAACACCCAGGACTGATCTCCTTTAGAATGGACTGGTTGGATGGATCTCCTTGCAGTCCAAGGGACTCTCAAGAGTCTTCTCCAACACTACAGTTCAAAAGCATCAATTCTTCAGCGCTCAGCCTTCTTCAAGTCCAACTCTCACATCCATACATGACCACAGGAAAAACCATAGCCTTGACTAGACAGATGCTATTGTCCAAATTCCCTCTATACTTGTTAACCAAATATATGACACAGAAATTTTATGTGGACAATCTACAAATTCTACTGAACAAAATGGATTAGTAACTAGATATAAAACCATGTAGGATGCAACAGAATGAACTCTTCCTATTCTGAGCAAATGCCCTTTTTTAAGTTCAATACTTAGAGTATCTTTCTTAAAAATAACCAACTTATTAGAACAAAGACCCTCTGATTAATTTCTGAAATAGTTTTACTATATGCACACAGAAAGCAAGTGATACGGCTCTTTGACAAGTCACTCAGAGGGTTTTTATTTTCAAGCTACAAATTTCTAAATGACAGATCACATAAAAATTTTTATATAAAATATTTTCAGAAAGGTGACAAAATTTTTAAATTCTTATTCCATATGCTTCTAAAATAATGGAATTCACTAGAATTCTCTTTGAATACTCAAATATAAAGCATAGTTTATGAAGTGTACTTTTTCAGTTATGTGTTGTTCTTTTTGTTTTTTACAAAACATACCACACATATACAAAAAGGTGCATGTATATGTATGTCATACATACACAAAAAATATCTTAATGACTTGGATAACCATGATGGTGTGGTCACTCACATAGAGCCAGAAATCCTGGAGTATGAAGTCAAGTGAGCCTTAGGAAACATAACTATGAACAAAGCTAGTGGAGGTGACTGAAGTCCAGGTTAGATATTTCAGATCCTAAAATGATGCTGTTAAGTTCTGCACTCAATACTTCAGAAAATCTGGAAAACTCAGCAGCGGCCACAGGACTGGAAAAGGTCAGTTTTCATTCCAATCCCAAAGAAGGGCAATGCCAAACAATGTTCAAACTACCATACGATTATACTCTTTTCACATGCTAGCAAGATAATGCTCAAAATCCTTCAACTTAGGCTTCAGCAGTATTAAACAGAGAACTTCCAGATGTACAGCTGGGTTTAGAAAAGGCAGAGGAACCAGAGATCAAATTGCCAATATCTATTGGATCATAGAAAAAGCAAGGAAATTCCAGAAAAACATCTATTCTGTTTCACTGACTACACCAAAGCCTTTGAGTATGTGGATTTCAACAAACTGTGGAGAATTCTTGAAGATATGGGAATACCAGACCACCTTACCTATCTCCTGAGAAACCTGTATGCAAGTCAAGAAGCAACAGTTAGAACTGGACGTGGAACAATAAAATGGTTCAAAATTGGGAAAGGAGTACATGAAGGCTATATACTGTCACCCTTATTCAAATTCCATGCACAGTATACCATGCAAAATGCCGGGCTAGGTGAGTAACAAGCTGGAATCAAGAACGCCGGGAGAAACATCAATAACCTCAGATATGCAGATTGACAACACTCTAATGGCAGAAAGTAAAGAGGAACAAAAGAGCCTCTTGATGAATATGAAAGAGGACAGTGGAAAATCAGGCTTAAAACTCAACATTCAAAAACAGAAGATCATGGCATCTTTTCTATCACTTCATGGCAAACAGATGGGGAAAAAGTGAAAACAGTGGCAGGTTTTATTTTCTTGGGCTCAAAAATCACTGCAGACACAACTGCAGTCATGAAATTAAGAGATACCTGCTCCTTGGAAGAAAAACTATGACAAACCTAGAAAGCAAATTAAAAAGCAGAGACATCACTTTGCCAAGTTCCGTATAGTCAAAGCTATTGTTTATCCAGCAGTTTTGTACAAATTTGAGAGTTGGACCATAAAGAAGGCTGAGCGTGAAAGAAATTATGCTTTCAACCTGTGGTGCTAGAGAAGACTCTTGAGTCTCCCTTGGACAGCAAGGAAATTAAACCAGTCAATCCCAAAGGAAATCAACTCTGAATAGTCACTGGAAGCACTGATGCTGAAGCTCCAATACTTTGGCCACCTGATGCGAAGAGCAGTGTCACTGGAAAAGACCCTGATGCTGTGATGAGGGAAGGAGAAGCGGGCAACAGAGGATAAAATGGTTGGATGGCATCACCAACTGAACAGACATGAGTTTGAACAAACTCCAAGAGACAGTAAAGGGCAGGGAAACCTGGCATGCTGCAGTCCATGGGGTCGCAAAGAGTCAAACACAACTTAGTAACTAAACCACTACAACCATACATGCAAAGAGTACATGTAATGAATATGTGCAGTTTTTACTACAAAAGTATTTATTTTCGGTATTTATTTGATTCAGTACTAAAATACTAATTTTAATACCAATATTTCTTTATTTGTGCATTTACTTCATTTAATATAAAAATAACAGTTTTAATTACAGTATTTTAAAGTGTTTGGAATCAGCAATTTCTTTAAAAAGAAATAAGTGAAACTAAATCATTTAAAATATAGATGATAAATACATTTCTGTAAATATAAAATTTACTACAAAATGGCAATTACAAACGTAAATTTATAAAATGCAAAACATACATGGTTATTTTAACATAAACTAGCATTTTGTTGCAGAGAAGGCAATGGCACCCCGCTCCAGTACTCTTGCCTGGAAAATCCCATGGATGGAGGAGCCTAGTAGGCTGCAGTCCATGGGGTCGCTGAGGGTCGGACACGACTGAGCGACTTCACTTTCACTTTTCAGTTTCATGCATTGGAGAAGGAAATGGCAACCCACTCCAGTGTTCTGGCCTGGAGAATCCCAGGGACGGGGGAGCCTGGTGGGCTGCCATCTATGGGGTCGCACAGAGTCGGACACGACTGAAGCGACTTAGCAGCAGCATTTTGTTGCAGTTCAGTCGCTCAACTGTTTCTGACTCTTTGCAACCTCATGGACTGCAGCACTTCCCTGTCCTTCACCATCTTCCAGAGCTTGCTCAAACTCATGTCCATTGAGACCATTCAGCATACGTAATAAAAATACTCTAAAATAAAATAAACAGTACATACACTAGTGACCAGTAATTATAAAAATGAAAACAAAATTTGACCTTTTTTAACATTATCTTTCAGTGAAAGATCCAATAGCATCATTTTATTGTGCATATTCTTATGTGAAGTTTTCCAGGTACTGATATATTTTCTATCTGAAGAGTGGTGAGGAGAAAGCT
The DNA here is from genome assembly GCA_006410635.1 of Cephalophus harveyi. Classification (NCBI taxonomy): domain Eukaryota; kingdom Metazoa; phylum Chordata; class Mammalia; order Artiodactyla; family Bovidae; genus Cephalophus; species Cephalophus harveyi. The sequence goes on from SJYT01041343.1 coordinate 164,682, forward strand.
ACATGCTAACACTACATATTTTCTTCTGATGCTTTATTCTTCAAATTATCTCATCTCCTGCATAACTTATGAGAAAACCTTTTGAACAGTCTTTTTTTTTTAAAGGACTAAAATCTTTTTTACTTATAGAGAGCCACAGTTTTTACTTATAAAAAGCATTTTTGGTATGGTTTTATCTCCTTAATTTCATCATGTAGAGATGGAAGTTCCAAAAGCTATGACATCATTTTCAGTACTTAAGTTGCTGTGTCCGACTCTTTGCAACCACATAAACTGTTCTATTTATTTAGAAAGTCTTTGAATTAAATTAGAATCATTCTTGCCACAGAGCTATGCTTTATCAATTATTTTCTTCTTCCTCTTGAAAATTGTGGAGTTACAGAAGAGTGACCCTTGCTCAACCTGAAATTCTAATGTAAAGGGTACAACTAATGGGAACATTTCACGATGCAAATGACTCAGATTTTTTAAACTCAAAAAAAAAAAAAAAAAAATTGCATTACATCAATAAGAAGAGTGCTATATCATTGCATTAAAACAGCATATGATATATCAGCCCAAACATCACTAATGCTATTACCTATGCACAAATAGTATGTCAATGTTTTCTATGTCTGGTTAAAACATTTATTCAGCTTTTAGAAGACTATAAACTCTAAGTGCAGGATCTTTTTATAAATCTCTATCTCCCACCTAGCCCACTATCATTGACTAGCTTTGATCTCTGAGTAATTACATGACTCTGAAGTAATTACACGACTCTGAACTGAGAACATGAAACAAAATGTAAATAAAACATTCAACACAGTCCTCAGAACTGGTAGCTATCATTATTCATTCATTTAACTCACTAACTGAGCAATGTTGAGCTTGGAACTAGGGGTACAATGTGAGTAAAAATATACTTAGTGGGAAGAAGAGTTATTACTCAAGTAATCACAATTTCTCTTTGATTTCACTGGCTAGTGTTCCCACAATAATATTAAATACAGTAATGATGTTAACAACTGTGGTCATATTTGTGTATCTGAACTTTGTCTTCAAGTAAACTCAATAAAGAATATTGTATTTATTAAAAAATTAATTACAGTATAATTGCTCTCTGTAAGGAGTCCTTTAAAACAGTATGCATTCTTAGCACAATTAAACCGATTTCACAGATCCAAAATAAACTTACATACTATTAGAACGTATCTGTTCTGTGAGTCAAGGTCTGACACAAACTTTATACCTGTATATTATCTAACATATTCCCTGTTTAATTATATAATTTCTGATATTACAATAGCATCCATATTGATGAGCCAATTTCCTACCCGTCCCTTCATTCCACATTCCTGTCCATTTCATTTGTACTTTGGAGATCCTACAGATTTTCATTTCTGTATCATATTAGCCTCTGTATGTTCAGTACTGTTTTCTAAATCTCAAACTTGAGCCCAGGGTAATTCAGTGGCTACTTAATGGTAAAGTATGGACTATAGTTTGGGATAAACAACTTTAAACCTAGTTTTATTTAGTCATACTCTTTTGCCCTGGTTCAGATTCTCTGGTGATCTACTTTCATTGTTGTCCTTGCTACCTACTATCCTGGCCACTTCCTGCCACTTTCCCTCTGCCCTCACACCAATAATGCAGTATCTTACCTCTGAAGCTGACAATTCACCCTTTGTACTGAGACCAGTGGATATGATTAGCAAAACAAGAGAATCGAGCAGAAATATTCTTGCAAACTATTATATAATAGGATAAATAAACAATAAGGACCTATTGCATATAGCACATGGAACTATATTCAATATCCTGTGATAAACTGTAATGGTAAAAAATATATATACGCATATATATGTATCTGTGTGTGTATATATATATTTACATATATTCCACAAGGGCTTCCCTGGTGGCTCAGATGGTAAAGAACCCACCTGCAACGCAGGAGACCTACATTCAATCCCCAGGTCAGGAAGATCCCTGGAGAAGAGAACGGCAACCTACTCCAGTATTCTTGCCCGGAGAATCCCCACGGACAGAGGTGCCTGGTGGGCTATGGTCCAGGGGTCCCAAAGAGTTGGATAGAACTAAGCAACTAACACTTTCACTTTCCTGGGATCTTTCAGTCATAAATACACACATATATAAACCATTGTCCTATACAGCAGAAATTAACACAACACTGTAATTTGGTTATACTTCAATAAAGTGTTAAAAATAAAAATTAAGGGACTTCCCTGGAGAAGGAAATGGCAATCCACTCCAGCACTCTTGCCTGGAAAATCCCATGGACAGAGGAGCCTGATAGGCTACAGTCCATGGGGTCGCAAAGAGTCGGACACGACTGAGCGACTTCACTTCACTTCACTTCACTTCCCTGATAGCTCAGTTGGTAAGGAATTTGCCTGCAATGCAGGAGACCCTGGTTCAATTCCTGGGTTGGGAAAATCAGCTGAAGAAAGAACAGGCTATCCACTCCAGTATTCTTGGGCTTCCCTTGTGGCTCAGCTGGTAACGAATCCACATGCAATGTAGGAGACCTGGGTTTGATCCCTGGGTTGGGAAGATCCAAATGTTAAAAATAAAAACTAAAAAAAGGCACAACTCAATTTGAAAATAAAAAAACGAGACAGTGTTTCTGTACATATATTCATATTTTTCCTGGAGTGTGAAGTCAAGTGAGCCTTAGGAAGCATTACTACGAACAACCTAGATAGTATATTGAAAAGCAGAGATATTACTTTGCCAACAAAGGTCCATCTAGTCAAGGCTATGGTTTTAACAGTGGTCATGTATGGACGTGAGAGATGGACCATAAAGAAAGCTGAGCACCAAAGAATTCATGCTTTTGAACTGTGGTGTTGGAGAAGACTCTTGAGAGTCCCTTGGACTGCAAGGCTATCCAACCAGTCCATCCTAAAGGAGATGATTTCTGGGAGTTCATTGGAAGGACTGAGGTTGAAGCTGAAACTCCAATACTTTGGCCACCTCATGCGAAGAGTTGACTCATTGGAAAAGATCCTGATGCTGGGAAAGATTGAAGGCAGGAGGAGAAGGGGACGACCGAGGATGGGACGGCTGGATGGCATCATGACTCGATGGACATGAGTTTGAATGAACTCCAAGAGTTGGTGATGGACAGAGAAGCCTGGCGTGCTGTGATTCATGGGGTCACAAAGAGTCAGACACGACTGAGCGACTGAACTGAACTGAACTACGATCAAAGCTAGTGGAGGTGATGGAAGTCCTGCTGAGCTATTTCAAATCCTAAGAAGATGATGCTATTAAAGTTCTGCACTCAATGTCAGCAAATTTGGAAAACTCAGCAGTAACTTCAAGACTGAAAAAGGTCAGTTTTCATTCCAAACCCAAAGAAAGGCAATGCCAAAGAATGTTCAGACAATCATACAATTGCACTCTTTTCACATGCTCAAAAAGGTAATGTTCAACATTCTTCAAGGTAGGCTTCATCAGTACATAAACCAAGAACTTCTAGATGTACAAGTTGGAGTTAGAAAAGGATGAGGAGACAGAGATCAAATTGTCAACATTCACTGGATCACGAAGAAAGTAAGAGAATTCCAGAAAAACACCTACTTCTGTTTCACTGACCATACTAAAGCCTCCGACTGTGTGGATCACAACAAACTGTGGAAAATTCTTAAAGAGATGGGAATAGCAGACCACCTTAACTGTTTCCTGACAAACCTGTAGGCAGGCCAAGAAGCAACAGTTAGAACCGGACATGGAAAAACTGACTGGTTCAAAACTGGGTGAAGAGTGCATCAAGGCTGTATATTGTCAACCTTCTTATTTAACTTATACACAGAGTACATCATGTGAAAAGCTGGGCTGGATGAATCACAAGCTGGAATCAAAGTTGCCAGGACAAATATCAACAACCTCAGATATGCAGATGACAGCTCTCTAATGGCAGAAAGTAAAAAAGAACATGTTGATTACGGTGAAAGAAGAGTGAAAGAGCAGGCATAAAACTCAACATTCAAAGAACGAAGATCATGGCATGTGCTCCCATCATTTCATGGCAAATAGATGGGGAAAAGGTAGAAGGATGACAGATTTTATTTTCTCGGGCTCCAAAATTACTGTGGACAGTGACTGCAGCCATGAAATTAAAAAGATGCTCCTTGGAAGAAAAGCTATAAGAAAAGAAACTTATGATATGATAAGCCTAGACAGCATAATAAAAAGCAGAAACATCCCTTTGCCAACAAAGGTCCATATAGTCAAAGTTATGGTTTTTCCAGTAGTCATGTACAGGCATCACCAACTCAATGGACAGGAATTTGAGTAAACTCCGGGAGTTGATGATGGACAGGAAGGCTTGGCGTGCTGCAGTCCATGGGGTCGCAAAGAGTCAGACACAACTGAGCAGCTGAACTGACTGACTGATGTACAGATTTGAGAGTTGGACCAAAAAGAAGACTGAGAGCAAAGAATTGACGCTTTGGAACTGTGGTGATGGAGATGACTCTTTAGTGTCCCTTGGATAGCAAGGAGATCAAACTAGTTAATCCTAAAGGAAATCAACCCTGAATATTCATAGGAAGGACTGATGATGAAGTTGCATTACTCTGGCCAGCTGATGCGAAGAGGTGACTCACTGGAAAAGAGCCTGATGTTGGGAAAGACTGAAAGCAAAAGGAGAAGAGGGCAACAAAGGATGAGATGGTTAGCTAGCAAGGATATGAGTCTGAGCAAAGTCTGGGAGATAATGAAGGCAGGGCAGCCTGGTGGGCTGCAATCCATGGCGTTGTGAAAAGTAGGACACGACTAGGCAACTGAATAACAACAAATTCACATTTTTAACATGAAAATTCACTAGAACAGTGCTAAGTATCCATTTATACTTTCTCTCTTCGACTTCTTGGCTTTCTTCCCCTCAGGCTCATTTTCCTATTCACTCTAATCTCTTTCCTATTCCTCTTAATCTACCCCATGAATGCAATGTAAATTGAAATCTAATCATAGGCCCTCCTGGCTAGCAGGGACTTCAAAAATCAACCTCTTTATTTACATATGAGGAAACTATATCCGAGAGATTAAACTATTTGCCCAACGTAACAGAGCTGAGTAGCAGAGTTGAATAAAGGATCCAAATGTCTTAATTACTTTTTCCTGTTATGCTCCTTCAGATCAGTACAGTTAAGTAAATGCTCTTAAGACTATATTTATTTATTATCTAGAGAGCAAATGGACTTCCTGGCTTTAATCTATCTAAAGTGAAGTGAAGTGAAAGTCACTCAGTCGTATCCGACTCTTTGTGACCCCGTGGACTATACAGTCCATGGAATTCTCCAGGCCAGAATACTGGAATGGGCAGCCTTTACCTTTTCCAAGGGATCTTCCCAATCCAGGGATTGAACCCAGGTCTCCCGCATTGCAGGGGGATTCTTTACCAGCTGAGCCACAAGGGAAGCCCAAATCTCTCTGAAGAGATAATTATTTGTTTGCGTATTTATAGGAATAACTGCAAAGAGTGACCTCATACTACTCTTATTATCTCCAGGGGATCTTCCTGACCCGGGGATCTTCCTGACCCAGGGATCAAATCTGGGTCTCTCGCACTGAAGGCAGATTCTTTACCATTTGAGCCACCAAGGAAACCCACTCTTAGTATTACTATGGTCAAAATATTGATTTAATGTAGTTATATCTTTATATGCTCTAGTATATTTTGGAAGAAGCTGAGCTGGCCCAGAAAGAAATTTCCTGAGTTTATTTTCATAATAAGTATCGGAAAACATTAATATTTAGAATTAAGAAATTAAAACTAATGTTAGTATCAAAATAATTTTTATATATGAGATAGGAAAATACTCCACATTAATCAGAAGAGTCTCTAAGATGCAAAAGAAGAAAATTCAGAAAATATGCACATAACTTAGCTGTTCTTCATTCTTTCATCTATGTAATGTGATTATAAAATTGATGAGAGGCACTGAGTAAAGGGGAAATGGTCAAGTAAGTGAATTCTCTCACACATTAACATAAACTAGGCACTATTAATAAAGTAAAAGTAAAGTAAAGTGAAGTCGCTCAGCCGTGTTTGACTCTTTGCAATCCCATGGGCTGTAGCCTACAAGACTCCTCCGTCCATAGGATTTTCCAGGCAACAGTACTGGAGTGGGTTGCCATTTCTTTCTCCAGGGCATCTTCCCAATCCAGGGATTGAACCCGGGTCTTCTGCGTTGCAAGCAGACACTTTACCATCTGAGCCACCAGGGAAGCTCTGTTAACAATACTATTTTAATTTTACATGGCTAACTTTGTACTTTTCATATCAATTCTATGTCATTCTTATTTCACCCTCAAAAACTAGCTTGTGAGCAGGTAGGGTTACTGCTACTAGTACTGTGCATAGTACTTTGCATGAATACATAATTTTAGAAAGCATCACTACGAACAAAGTTAGTAGAAGTGATGGAATTTCAGTTGAGCTATTTCAAATCCCAAAAGATGATGCTGTGAAAGTGCTGCACTCAATCTGCCAGCAAATTTGGAAAATTCAGCAGTGGCCACAGGACTGGAAAAGGTCAGTTTTCATTCCAATCCCAAAGAAAGGCAATGCCAAAGAATGCTCAAACTACCGCACAATTGCATTCATCTCACATGCTAGCAAAATAATGCTCAAAATTCTCCAAGCCAGGCTTCAACAGTTCATGAACCATGAACTTCCAAATGTTCAAGCTGGATTTAGAAAGGGCTGAGGAACCAGAGATCAAATTACCAACATCCACTGGATCATCGAAAAAGCAAGAGAGTTCCAGAAAAACTTCTGCTTTAAAAGGTTTGGGCATAGTGAATAAAGCAGAAATAGATGTTTTTCTGGAACTCTTGCTTTTTCAATGCTGTTAATACCAAATGACTATTGATTGGCTGGTTGTGGTAATAAAGATGGGTCTGAATTTTTTTTTTTTTGGTAAAAATATTCTGGAATAGAACCCAACAAATAGTTCCCTGAGATTTTTTAGCCAAAAGGAAAAAAAAACAGCAACACTGACCTCTGAGACCTATCTAAGTGCTTATAAAGAAATTAAGACATTTGTTTCACAATATGGAGGGATACCTACAACAAAAGGAGGAAAGTTTCAGCTGTTTGCTAGTTATGCACTTCTTCCACTGTGGCGTTTATCTGAAGGGCTTCCATGGTAACACAGGATTAATAATACCATGCACTGGAAGAAGTGATAAAGATTATGGGGGTTTCCCCACCCCCCACCCCCAATTCTACCACAGGCATTATTTGCTCTTGTGCTAATTGGAAGATCTGAAACACAGTCTGGAAACTTAATTAGGCATAAACCTGTTAAAGACATTTAATCAGCTATTTATTTCAATTAGCAGGTTTTAGAATTAAAAGATCCTGGAGACCCAAACTATAAAGTGTTCCTAGGGTCATCTAAGAAAGTATAAAGACATCTGAAAGGAGTACACTCCAGTGTCCAAAGTGTGAAGGAACTTTATGTGCATTATCTCATCCACAATTCTGTGAAACTGGTGGTATTATCCTTATTTTATACAGAGAAAAATGAGTTCTCAGAGGTTAAGTGATTTATGAGGGGTACAGAGTTGGGAGTCTTTCCATTTGACACTGTAGGAAAAAGACAAAGTCATTACTGATGTGTCCAAAGTATCTAAACTCAGGTTGGTATGTGCATGGAGCAAGTGGCTACTAGAGGTTTACTCATTTCTCCATGTTAAACTGTCCTGAGTTCAGTAAAATCAAACTGTCAAGAACTGCAGTGCTCTGGAGGAAAAGTAAGATTTTGCAAAGTTACAAATTTTGATGTATGAATCAACAGCTGACTTTTGGAAAGCAAACCTCAAGATTGTCTGAATCACCACTAAGCATCTTCCCTGTCATCGTGACTGCATGAATTAAAGAAACCTGAGTCAAAATTAAACTTCCTCTTGGAAGAAATATTACTTCTGAAATTTTTGGAAATGGCTATATAAATCTAAGCATTCTAAGAAAATTCTGAATGTAATATTTGTGTCCACCTGGATTGGAAAAGGCAGACTGTTTCATAAAATTGCTAAAGATGCAATATCTAAATCTTAGCATGGATTTGGGCCTTAAACATAACACTAATTCTTGAAACAGCACTGAACAGTATTGAGTCTCTCATTTTTCTGTGAATCCAGTAGATAGCATTCTTTCTGCCTTTTTTTTGTTACTATTGTTTTTGGTGGGGGGGGGTATGTATCACTTGAAGACAAGGGGCTCCTGAACTTTTGAATTTCACAACCAGTGTAATTTCAAATTAGATATTGGGGATAACAAACAATTATCAACTTTGTGTTTGTTTCAACACATTTAACAAATAAAATATGTAAATTACTGCCTCTACTCACCATCATTTTATCAAAGAAACTGTCAGTACAGCCCCCATATGGGCTTTCTTGATGGCTCAGACGGTAAAGAATCTGCCTGCAATGCAGGAGATCCAAGCTCAATCCCTGGGTCAGGAAGATCCCCTGGAGAAGGAAATGGCTACCCACTCCAGTATTCTTGCCTGGAGAATTCCATGCACAGAGAAGCCTGGTAGACTACAGTTCATGGGGTGGCAAAGAGTCAGACACAATTGAGCGATAAACACTTTCACTTGCAAGAGAAGACATTCTAGTCTGGAAAAACCCCAGGACACACGAGTCTGAGGCTACAGTCCATGGCGTCACAAAAGAGTGGGACATGACTGAGCGACTAAACAAGAAGAGAAAAGAAATAATCTTAGAATAAGACAGTCCTTTAAATTAGGATAATTAATAGCTTATTTTTTAATCACCAAGTAGTACTTATTTCTCTCATTTTTTGCAATATTAGTGAAAAATTTGTTATGCGACCAGCATTTGAGAATCAACAGTTCAAAGCAAAGATTCCCAAATACTGGTTCTCAGACAAGAAGTACCTGTGGGGCTTTAAAGGTAGTGAATTCCAGGTCTCACCCAAGACCTACTGAATCAATCTATGGGGTAAGGTGTCCAGAAATTTTGACGTACAGATGGGTTTGGTGACAATGGTCCACAGAACATATAAACTTAAGTATGACTTAGGAATTCCTGGTAACAGGAATGTCCAATCTAGTCGATCTGGGCATAAAAGTTCCAGATAGAAATCTTCTTGAGAAATCAAGCAGAGGGATCCATGAGGTTCAGGAACCTGTTTATCTGGCAGATTTACTAAGACCAGAACATCTCACTTCAAGGAGTGAGGTATTCTAAGAATAGCAGGATGCCAGGACTGGAATGTTGGCAGGAACTTATAAAGGGTAATAAGGCCACAGTTCTTCAGAGAGATTAAGATACTAAATACAAGCAAGATACTGGCAAGAAACTAAGGCAAAAACCTAGGTTTTTAACTGGAACCACCATGACACATAGAGTACTGTTACTTAGAGTTACTATCATAGTAAGTCCTAGGTTTGGAGAACGTGATTTATTCTAAGCCCTGTGATTTTAAAGCTCACAGTGTTTGTGCATAGTAAATGCTCAATAAATATGTGTTGAATAAAGTAAGTTTTTAATTTTTAAACTTTTTTTAAAAAACTATTTTTTCTCCATGCCTAGAAAAGATTTTGAGGTTCTGGGAAATGTACACAACTAAAACTAGGATAGGGTAATAGGTTTAATAAAGCACACATGATTTCAGCACTGTAACCTTTTCCTTGTTGAAACAAACATTCAGAACAAAAGCAAATCACACACACCTCTTTCTCAGTTATCAAGAGTTGTACAAGAGAACAGTATTGTTTATGATTTTTTTAACTCCCTAACATCTGATTCTGGAACACAGTTAACATAAAGTTTTTATGGTAGATTTACTTTCCAAATACTTTGTTCAGTTGATATATCGTAGTGTATATTTTTTCTAGTTATATATACCTGTTTATTTTAGACCTGGTTGGCAGATGGAGGATAATCCAGGACTGAACATTTGCCACCAGCAGTGTTTGGAGACAGAATAACAGACTAGTCTAGAGTTCAGATCCTGAAGACAGAACATCTGGGTTTGAATCTCAATCCCACCTCTTATTGACTCTTGGATCTTGCCTAAACTACTTAATCTCTGTGTCCGACAAAGGTCCATCTTAGTCAAAGCTATGGTTTTTCCAGTAGTCATGAACGGGTGTGACAGTTGGACTATAAAGAAAGCTGAGCACTGAAGAACTGATGCTTTGGAACTGTGGTGTTGGAGAAGACTCTTGAGAGTCCCTTGGACTGCAAGGAGATCCAACCAGTTCATCCTAAAGGAAATCAGTCCTGAATATTCATTGGAAGGCCTGATGCTGAAGCTGAAACTCCAATACTTTGGCCACCTGATGTGAAGAACTGACTAATCTGAAAAGACCTTGATGCTGGGAAAGATTGAAGGCAGGAGGAGAAGGGGACAACAAAGGATGAGATGGTTGGGTGGCATCACCAACTTGATGGACCTGAGTTTGAGGAAACTCCAGGAGTTGGTGATGGACAGGGAAGCCTGGTGTGCTGCAGTCCATGGAATCACAGAGTCAGACACAACTGAGTGACTGAACTGAACTGAACTCATCTGTAAAGTAAGGGGAAATACCATCTACCTGATAGGAGTTTTTATGGAAAGTAATAGAACATAGGGCTTCCCTGGCAATTCAGTGGTAAAGAATCTGCCTGCCAATGCAGGAGACACAGGTTCAATCCCTGGGTTGGGAAGATACTCTGGAGAAGATAATGGCACCCCATGAAGGTCACAAAACAGTCGGACATGACTTAGCAGCTAAACAACAACAATAAATGAACATATGTAACTATCTATATAAATGTTCAATTAGTTACTTTTACTAATTTGGAATGACCAATACCGACTATAGTTTTACAGAACCTTTAGACTTTAACTGAATTTAAGAATTTTTTCATTCTCATAAACGTATCACATATGCAATGCAGGAGACCAGGGTTAGAGCCCTGGTTCCGAAGATCCCTGGGAGAGGGCATGGAGACCCACTCCAGTATTCTTACCTGGAGAATCCCATGGACAGAGGAGCCTGAAGGGCTACAGTCCATGGGGTCACAAAGAGTCACGACTGAAGAGACTAAGGACTCACACACTCATTTCAAGTCAGTAAAAATCTTTATAGGGGCTGCTATCATATTAGAGTATGACGGCTTACTTAAAATGATTTAAATTTATAAAAATCAATTAAGCTTATAGCCAAAATTTCACTAAGATTTAAAGATAAGTTTGTTTATATACAAGTAGACATATGCCAAAACTTAAAGATAGATACACAACTTTTACTAATTAAAAAACAATTACTCTACAGCATGATTTTCTCAACTGGTGTCAGTTTTGACCCGTCCTCACCCAAGGGACATTTGACAATGTTTGGAGACATTTTTGGATGTCACAACTGTTGGGGGGAATGGGGGAACTGCTACTAGTATCTAGTGGACAGAGGCCAAAGATGCTGCTAATCCTCTTGTAATACAGAGCTCCCACTCTACCTCAACAAAGAAGTAGCCAAGAGACTAGAAGCCCAGACATTATTTCAAAACTACTTAAAAGAACAGAAATGCTTTGAAGACCTGACCTATGTGGGAAGAGAAGATAGGAAAAGCAGGTTGTGCCATTTGCACTGCTTCGTCTCACCTTCAAGCTTTTGATCACAAACCTCATGAGGGCCTTCAGGTTACCTTTTGATCCCATTACGTTTTCCTGCTCTATTCATTCCCCTACTCTTCACAATGACTATTTCTCACTTCCTCTTTCTCATGAAACCTCCAGTACCATCTTTCCTTTCCACATTCTCAGCTAGGACATTCGATAATTTCACTGGGAAAATTGATAATCACCTATAATTATCTCATCTTTGCATCATTAAACTATCAGCCTGTACTCTGCCTTCTCTGTTCCACTGGTCCTTGCTCCTACGGTTTTTCATTTGTGCATTGATCTCATGCCATTTCTTAGTTAAGTACATTGCTTCTGAAATTATATCCTCTCCTGCATTATCATTTTCTCTTTCCTCTACATCTTTCTCATTCACAAACATACATCCTGCAACATTATTCATGTGTAAAAAAAAAAAAAGAGAGACAAAAACTAAGACCATGCCCTCATACAGATCTCCTACTCTGCTTCTTTTTTTTAATTTTTAATTTTTTTTATTTTACTTTACAATACTGTATTGGTTTTGCCAAACAGCAACATGAATCCACCACAGGTGTACATGAGTTCCCAATCCTGAACCCCCCTCCCACCTCCTTCCCCATACCATCTCTCTGGGTCATCCCAGTGCACCAGCCCCAAGCATCCTGATTCTTCCAAATAGTTGTTTTGTGTACTTGCTGTTTCTTCTTCTCACACTTTCCACTTTTTCTCACCTCCAAATGCTTTAATGTGTATTTTTTACAAACAAGAACATTCTCCAACAGAACAAAAATGTCACCATCAAAATCAGGAAATTAACACTGCTACAACACTATCACCTAACCCTCAGACCCCATTCAGGTTTTCTAAATTGGTCCAACTATGTCCTTTACAACAACAGGACCAGGTCTAGAACAATGTTACAATTATTGCCACTTTTCTTTAGTCTCTATCTGCAATAGTTCTTCAATCTTTCCTTATCTATCACGACTGTGACACTTTTGAAGGTTTAAAGCCAGTTATTTTGTCAAATGACCACTGATTTGTGTTTGTCTAATCTGTCCCCACCATTCAGATTATGCGTTTTTGGCAGGAAATGGAGCATCCTTCTCACTGCATCCAATCAGGTAACAAATGACCTCAATAAGTCCTACTACTGGTGACGCTACCTGATCACTTGATTAAGGGAATAACTGCCAGAGCTTTCCAGTATAAAGTTATTTTTTCCCTTTGCAATTAACTTTAAAACTATGAAATACTTTTTTTTCCTCAGACTTTCAACTTAATTTATTTACATCATCATGAAGTCATGGGCTCCTATTGTATTCCATGTACTATCATTCATAACCATCATTATTTATTTTGATGCTCAAATTGTCCCACATTTGGCCAGTGGGAGCCCCTTTAGGCTGACACCTGTTTTTCACATATTCTCAACATTCTCTGAACACTTCCTCACTTCCTAACACAAAATACTTCAGCTTATCTTTTCCCCGCCCCAGCTCTGGAATCAGCTATTTCCCCAAGGAACTCTGTTCCTTTTAGTGGAGAAAGATATTCAGAAGTCAGAAATTGGATAACAGATACTCTCACTGACTGCTATAGCTGTATCACTACTCCAAGTCCCTCTCAATGAACAGACCTTGAGTGCATGTACATACACATAGGTAGATATAGACAGACACACATATACCTCTTTATCTACCTAATATACCCTGGTGGCTCAGAGGTTAAAGCGTCTGCCTCCAATGCGGGAGACCCGGGTTCGATCCCTAGGTCGGGAAGATCCCCTGGAGAAGGAAATGGCAACCCACTCCAGTATTCTTGCCTGGAGAATCCCATGGACGGAGAAGCCTAGTAGGTTACAGTCCATGGGGTCGCAAAGAGTCGGACACGACTGAGCGACTTCATCCTTCATCTTTCTTTCATACTGAAAACCTAGAGTTCACATCAATATTTCCAATTCCATTATAACACCACAAACACCCTTTCAATACTTGTACTTCCCTTCTCCAAACTGAAAAACCTGACTCCTTTTATCCTTAATATATTTGTTGACTCTACTTAAATGATCCCTATTATGTAACCAATCTCCCTTTGCTATTGCCACTACTCCCCCCTAAGTATCTTCCTGGCNAACACCCTTTCAATACTTGTACTTCCCTTCTCCAAACTGAAAAACCTGACTCCTTTTATCCTTAATATATTTGTTGACTCTACTTAAATGATCCCTATTATGTAACCAATCTCCCTTTGCTATTGCCACTACTCCCCCCTAAGTATCTTCCTGGCTGAACTCAGTCTTCACATCATTGTTAGACTGCTGCCACTGTTCTCTTCTCAGACACTCTGTATTAGGCTGACGCCATTGATGCTCAACCATCACTGGATTCCCCTTCTCGCTCCACCTGGGCTCTGCTACCCTGAGCCTGGCTGCCCTCCTGCACAGATGTCTTCCACTCAGTATAACCCAATCACTACCATGGGCTATAGCTATTAGGTTGGTGCTCAAAATTCTCCAAGCCAGGCTTCAGCAATACATGAACCGTGAACTCCCTGATGTTCGAGCTGGCTTTAGAAAAGGCAGAAGAACCAGAGATCAAATTGCCAACATCCGCTGGATCATGGAAAAAGCAAGAGAGTTCCAGAAAAACATCTACTTCTGGTTTACTGACTATGCCAAAGCCTTTGACTGTGTGGATCACAATAAAA
>SJYT01041354.1:7278-24529 GCA_006410635.1 Cephalophus harveyi
TTTATTCCCTATTCAAAAACAAAATAATGAAAAATTTCCTTTTATTCAATATTTTCTATTTTTAACCTTTGGTTAAATACCTTTAAATGCATGATGGTTTTCCTGGTGTTACTGAAGTTTAAGTCTTTAACATTACATATTTTTACCCTAATACAGATAATACAGTCAAGCGACTTTAAAAAAATCATGGCTTTGCCTATAAATTTAAGAGCAATTCTAATTATGTAAAGGTGTACTTAAATGTTTTGTCGACCAATTATTTCCAAAGATTTTAAAATGTAATATTGATAGTTATAAGAGAAAAAGAATAGGGATACAAATTTTGTGAATACTTGAAAAAGGCATTAAATATATTATTAAATATATGCTGTAATAAAGATACAGTGAGAGTTACCTTTACTTGGAATTAGGAACAAAAATTTGAAACTGTGTGCAAGCATTAACCCAGACAGAAAAACAAGCATAGCAGAAGCACCATGTAAGGAAACTGAGGCAAAGTCCATGGTTGACTATTTTCTACTATAGTTTTTCTATAAATGTAGAAAATACCTTCTTCAGAGAAGCAGTGTAGCTGCAGTATTTTATAAAACAAATAAAGTAGATCAAGTGTAATTGTTCAAGTCTTCAAGTTAATAAAAGAACAGCAATATTAGTTTAACACACATAACATCTGTAAAGCATCCTACAGTTTATCACACTGTTACTGTTTGTTTAATTAAATCTTTTCCATACACGAGGAAGAGAGGAAAACTATTATAACTATTTCATAATAAATAAATCAGGTATCTTCTTCTCAATGTTATTGAATACTTTCATTATGACAAAGAATATGCCAAATACACAAACTGTAAACATAAGTTATGAAACAATTTTACAAGTAAGTGTTGTCCTCATTCTGCATTTTTGGAAGCCAAGAATCTGAAAGTCAAAGTGGTGACCCACATTGTAAGAGACAGAGCTCAAAGTAAAATCTACATCTGTTTTAGTTTAAAACCTGTTTATCATTATGCATCTCATTTTCTTACACAGTGCCACAGAATTGATGGATACATTCAATAAAGGGTGCTTCAAACTAAAACCAAGAAACTTAAAATTGTAGACATGAGTAATATTCAAAGGAGGGAAAGCTTTATCAATGTTAAGAGGCAAGTGGAAAGAATTTTGTTTGACTCTTAGGCTCCCAAATAAATATACAGTGCCGGCTCTCTGAAAATATGAAAAGTTTAAGCAGTGGAACTCTGGCATCCTCTCCTGACACTATCAAGAATAAGTGCTTCTCATTTCTTTTTATGGTCAAGTAACATTCCATTGTGTATATGTTTCAAAAGTAATACATAAGCATATGTTTTTATGATCTTATAGAAAGATATGAAACTATACAGAACTCAGAAAGCATTTAAATTAAAAAAAATAGACCTTGGTAAGTATTTTTTGCTACATTTAAGAAATTTTGTATTTCCAAAATATGGGACAATACATTCAAAACAAGGGATGCAACAAAATCTTATCCAAAATCTGTAAAACTACTATAAAGCACTCTTAAGATCATTAATTCAATAAGAGTAGAAAAAAATTTGAACAGTAATTTTGCAAGAGACAATACATTATCTACTGTAATGATTACATTTTTTAAAGATGAAAATATCAAATACTGGCCAAGAAAAAAAAGTAGAAACTAGAACATTCACATTACTATTGTGGGAAAAAAAAAAAAAAAAAAAACAGTGTTACAACACTTTTGACAGTCTTTGCCAATATTTGTTAAAGATGAACATATGGATACCTAATGGTCCAGAAATTCTATTCCTAGGTAAATGCCCAGCCCAAATATAGGTATGTGTAAATCTGCTCACATCACGACATGTATTGAGTTGTTTCTAGTAGCTCTAGCCATCATAGCCACAAATTGGAAACTACAGCAATCATCATAATGGAGAAAACTACATTTAAACTTTCGTACATTTACAGAATTGAATACCATATAACATCTTAATAGGGTAAGATAATGCCTAGTGGTTTTGAGGAAGCAAAAAATATTTTAGTCTTTTATCTAGAAAAGATTGATAATGCATGTGTGTATACATCTCTCTCTATATATCTATTGACTATAACCATCTTGCCATCCTTTCTGCAGAAACTTATCAAGGATATTGAAAATCAATAGCTGATATAATCACAATAGAGAAAAGTTATATATCTCCTGATGTGACGAAACACATCACTACCTATAGACTTGCTGATATAATCTACCTATAGACTATAAGTCTATAATCTACCTATAGACTATAAGTCTACCTATAGACTTGCTGATATAATCACAATAGAGAAAAGTTATATATCTCCTGATGTGACGAAACACATCACTACCTATAGACTTGCTGATATAATCTACCTATAGACTATAAGTCTATAATCTACCTATAGACTATAAGTCTACCTATAGACTTGCTGATATAATCACAATAGAGAAAAGTTATATATCTCCTGATGTGACGAAACACATCGCTACCTATAGACTTGCCAAGAAGATTGAATATGATTCTAATAAAAGCTCTTCATCTAGGGGCTGACTTGCAAGAATTACAGATGATGGGAAACATACTGAACTGCACATGAGTTTGCGATCAGCAAAATCCAGACAGTGGGACTCTGAAGGTTAAATGCCTCAGGTTTTCAAGGAAATGAAAAATTAGAAAGGGAAGTTGTAGATTAACATACATTTAAATTCATATTAAATTAAAACAAAATGGGCAGGACTGAAATTTGGGTTGGGGCACCCAAGCAGATGCTAAAATCCTAAAAATACGAAAGGAAACGGTTACTCTCAGAGTCACAATAGTGCCTTTTCTTGAGGGGAAGGATGATTTGAGACTGAATCTGAGCCTGTGAGGGTCTTCTAGCATTTCTGGCCAGTTATTTTTCTTGACTTTGTAATACTTACCTTATTAAAAGTTATACCAGTTCATTGAGCTATTCATCTGCTTTTAATAGTTATGTGTGTGTGTTCTACTTCACATTTTAAAAGCGTAAAATCCTAGGTGGCATTAGTGGTGCCTGTAGCGATTCTATATAAAGAATCCACCTGCCAGTGCAGGAGACTTAAGAGACATGAGTTCCATTCCTGGGTTAGGAAGATTCCCCTGGAAGAAATGGCAACCCACTCCAGTATTCTTTCCTGGGAAATCCCATGGACGGAGGAGCCTGGAGCACGACAGCCCACGGGGTCACAAAGAGTCAGATACAACTGAGTATCTGAGCACATTATGATCAAATAACAAACCAACAACAAGAACAAGTCACTGAAAAGTCTTAAGCTTTAACATTTAACATGCTTAAATGTTAACATGCTCTCATGCAAAAAAAAAAAAAACTCAATTAAACATTTAAATTTTTTCCCTAAACTAACAAAACTTTTACTTCCTGTTAAGTAAGTTTTTCATCTTTTAATCTCCTTCACACATTTCTCCTACCACTCTCACCTTCCACCTCTGACAACCACCAGTCTGTTATCTGTATCTATGAGCTTATTTTCTATTTTGTTTTTTAAATTTTACACATTATATTTTACACATATGGTATCTTTTTCTCTGTCTGACTTATTTGGCTTAGCATAATACCCTTGAGATTGCTCCAAAGTGCGTATTTGTATGCATACACATATATACATATGAACATGGAATAAATTGAGCAGAGACAGTCACCAAAATACTAATCCTGCCTAACTGTAGTGAGTATGCTCAGCAGTGAGTGATAATGTTAAGAGAAGGCAGAAAAAAAAAATGGTGGCAAAATAGTTATGCATACTTAAGGGGTAACATAAAATATTGCATCTAATCACTTTGAATCAGAGAAAGCAATGGCACCCCACTCCAGTACTCTTGCCTGGAAAATCCTATGGACAGAGGAGCCTGGTAGGCTGCAGTCCATGGGGTCGCTGAGGGTCGGACACGACTGAGCAACTTCACTTTCACTTTTCACTTTCATGCATTGGAGAAGGACATGGCAACCCACTCCAATGTTCTTGCTTGGAGAATCCCATGGACGGGGGAGCCTGGTGGGCTGATGTCTATGGGGTCGTACAGAGTCGAACACAACTGACGCGACTTAGCAGTAGCAGCAGCAATCACTTTGAATATATGCAAATATGTCAAAATTTATTATTCAGCGATATGACCTAGAAGATAGTATGAACATATTAAAACATGTTTTTATTTGAAAAGATGTAAATGAATAATTTTTCTTGGACTTTGTTATTTTTAAATTATATCTGGATTAAAATATTGACATTTTAAATAAATATGGAAAATGATAAAAATCCTAAATCAGAAGAGGGAAATACGCCAACAACACACATAAGACTTCTAGAAACTTCTATATAAAACACAAATGGTAATGAATTGGCAAAATGATCAACTCAAAGAATGCTTTATGTGTTTATGCTTTTTTTTTTTTTTCCAAAGACAGTCCTTGGAAAGAAGAAAATGAGATTATCAAAGAGAGCAAAAGAAAGTTCCTAAGTTTAATTAGCAAAAGCTGGAAGCAAATTGAAGGGATGGGGTTGCTGGTAGAAACAAGCTGAGCTGTTCAGAAAATTATGAAAGTGTTAACTCTGAGATGCAGTGGGCACAGAACTCATTTCCAGCCATTACTTGCCCTGAAGTGCAGCCTGAATAAAATGTAGACATTATAATAGGGTTTTGTAAAATGGCAGTTGTGTCCTTTAGAAAAGGGAGGACATATATCAACTATCTTCGAGCTAATACCAAAATACGGAGACAAACAGAACAAAAATTTGAGTGGTGGTATCTAGTTCCCCACTGCACCATGGTTGGCCAACAACTGATCCCAATAGAATTTTGAGTTGGCATGAGCCCTACTAAGCTCCCAATCTGGCAGCAACTGAAGACACTGTTGGGCTCTCAAACATGGTTTTTAGATGGGAGCAGATGTCCCCTAAGCATGTCTCAGAATCTACAGCTACCAGAGTTTATGCAGGGAACAGCTGCTTGACAAAGCATGGGCCCCTTGCCTAGTTAGCAGCTGCCCTTTTATGGCTAACTCAGACTTCACATATTGTGGCAAACTGGATTAGCAAACCATCAAAATGAAATCATAGTAAACACAAACATCTCCCTTCTCCTCTTGTCTATAATGTAAGTATTTGAAGAGTGGTCTGTAATGTCCCTGGTAGAATACATCTGAACTTCCAACAAGAAGTTGAATTTGTCAAAGCAGAGAATACAGGAAAATTATTAGACACATTAAATGACTTCATGGTTGCAAGGAAGAATTATTTCAGCATTCTGAAAAGTAGTTTTGTATGTACATGACTTCTTGTCTCCTTCTGATCTATGGTACATACTGCTTACAGTGTTTGAAGAGCCACGAATAAAAGGGTAAAAGATTGAGTTCAGAGAATATGCTTTCAAAATGACAAACAAAAATATCAAATTAAGTAAAATATACCAAGTAGGTAATGACCATAAAATTAAGAATTAGAGAAACTGAAGTCAATAAACTACTCTAAATTTAGAAGAAATGGATAAATTTTCAAGAAAAATAGTGAGAAGAGAAGAAAACTAAAGCATGAAAATAGCTGTGATATGTGCTTATTAGGAAAGCAAGAAAAATAGCAGGCAAAAGGAGAACAACAATAAATGAAATATGAGAAGAACCTTGACTCTTGATTTTAAGAGACAGGCATCTTCACATAGATGATTTACTGTATATCAAGCAAAATGGGGATTTGTTGATGTGTCTAAGTATGTGTGAAATTTTATATAATCTGATAGTGAAGTCGCTCAGTCGTGTCCGACTCTTTGCGACCCCATAGACTATAGCCTACAAGGCTCCTCTGTACATGGGATTTTCCAGGCAATAGTACTGGAGTGGATTGCCATTTCCTTCCACAGAGAATCTTCCCAACCCAAGGCTCGAATCCAGGTCTCCTGCATTGTAGACAGATGCTTTACCGTCTGAGCCACCAGGGAAGTCCTCAGTTCAGTTCAGTCGCTCAGTCGTGTCCGACTCTTTGTGACCCCATGAATCACAGCACGCCAGGCCTCCCTGTCCATCACCAGCTCCCGGAGTTCACTCAGATTCACGTCCATCGAGTCAGTGATGCCATCCAGCCATCTCATCCTCGGTCGTCCCCTTCTCTTCCTGCCCCCAATCCCTCCTAGCATCAAAGTCTTTCCCAATGAGTCAACTCTTCGCATGAGGTGGTCCTATAATCTGATAAAGAATTTTAAAAGAATTTAAAAATTTAACAAATATCTCTCCAAAAGATATAATTCTAATTTATACTTGAAAAGCACTTCTAACAGACCTTAAAATATGATACATATTTTAAAACTTATAAATAATTTACTACTGAAATTAAATTATACAAATAAATTAATATAAAAGTAGATACTAAAAGTTTCCTGAATATGTGGTGGGGTTAAAGACAGATAATGTGAAAAATATTAACTGCACACACTTCCTAAGAAAAGCAATATGTAACCGTGTAATTTGACAGGGCTGGTGTAATGATCCTTTAACAAAAGTGATTAATTGTCACAACAAAGGGGCTGTGGCCAAATATTCTGTTTCATCAAAAGTTGGGCACTATTTTATGAATCACTGGTCATAGATCAAAGGTATATCTGATTTCTAAAACTGAATAAGACAGATAATGTGAAAAATATTAACTGCACACACTTCCTAAGAAAAGCAATATGTAACCGTGTAATTTGACAGGGCTGGTGTAATGATCCTTTAACAAAAGTGATTAATTGTCACAACAAAGGGGCTGTGGCCAAATATTCTGTTTCATCATAAGTTGGGCACTATTTTATGAATCACTGGTCATAGATCAAAGGTATATCTGATTTCTAAAACTGAATGCTAGCCTTTAATCAGAAGGCAAATAATCAAACACCTGTGGAAGCAATAAAAGGATATCACTTTACTCTTATTTCAGAACATTTCATTTAGATGTTACTTAGGCCATAGCTCCATCAAGAAAATAACTTAGATCTGTGAAAGGAATTTAAACTGTTGCAGCCATGCCATAGAGCAGGATTTTGATGACATTAACTCTCAGATTATTTGGGGAATTTCTGAAATCCTGATTTTTTTTTCAGAAATTGATTTATTCCATAAAGGAATCTGAAGCAAAATTAATTTCATCAGTGTTTGTCTAATATCAACAAGATTAGGTATCATGATTCTAAACACAAAATTTAATTTCTAAACCTAATAAAATTAATTTCTTTTTAAATGATAAAATAAAGAAGAAAAGATATAATTTATTCCCTATTCAAAAACAAAATAATGAAAAATTTCCTTTTATTCAATATTTTCTATTTTTAACCTTCGGTTAAATACCTTTAAATGCATGATGGATTTATTCCCTATTCAAAAACAAAATAATGAAAAATTTCCTTTTATTCAATATTTTCTATTTTTAACCTTTGGTTAAATACCTTTAAATGCATGATGGTTTTCCTGGTGTTACTGAAGTTTAAGTCTTTAACATTACATATTTTTACCCTAATACAGATAATACAGTCAAGCGACTTTAAAAAAATCATGGCTTTGCCTATAAATTTAAGAGCAATTCTAATTATGTAAAGGTGTACTTAAATGTTTTGTCGACCAATTATTTCCAAAGATTTTAAAATGTAATATTGATAGTTATAAGAGAAAAAGAATAGGGATACAAATTTTGTGAATACTTGAAAAAGGCATTAAATATATTATTAAATATATGCTGTAATAAAGATACAGTGAGAGTTACCTTTACTTGGAATTAGGAACAAAAATTTGAAACTGTGTGCAAGCATTAACCCAGACAGAAAAACAAGCATAGCAGAAGCACCATGTAAGGAAACTGAGGCAAAGTCCATGGTTGACTATTTTCTACTATAGTTTTTCTATAAATGTAGAAAACACCTTCTTCAGAGAAGCAGTGTAGCTGCAGTATTTTATAAAACAAATAAAGTAGATCAAGTGTAATTGTTCAAGTCTTCAAGTTAATAAAAGAACAGCAATATTAGTTTAACACACATAACATCTGTAAAGCATCCTACAGTTTATCACACTGTTATTGTTTGTTTAATTAAATCTTTTCCATACATGAGGAAGAGAGGAAAACTATTATAACTATTTCATAATAAATAAATCAGGTATCTTCTTCTCAATGTTATTGAATACTTTCATTATGACAAAGAATATGCCAAATACACAAACTGTAAACATAAGTCATGAAACAATTTTACAAGTAAGTGTTGTCCTCATTCTGCATTTTTGGAAGCCAAGAATCTGAAAGTCAAAGTGGTGACCCACATTGTAAGAGACAGAGCTCAAAGTAAAATCTACATCTGTTTTAGTTTAAAACCTGTTTATCATTATTATGCATCTCATTTTCTTACACAGTGCCACAGAATTGATGGATACATTCAATAAAGCGTGCTTCAAACTAAAACCAAGAAACTTAAAATTGTAGACATGACTAATATTCAAAGGAGGGAAAGCTTTATCAGTGTTAAGAGGCAAGTGGAAGGAATTTTGTTTGACTCTTAGGCTCCCAAATAAATATACAGTGCTGGCTCTCTGAAAATATGAAAAGTTTAAGCAGTGAAACTCTGGCATCCTCTCCTGACACTATCAAGAAAAAGTGCTTCTCATTTCTTTTTATGGTCAAGAAATATTCCATTGTGTATATGTTTCAAAAGTAATACATAAGCATATGTTTTTATGATCTTATAGAAAGATATGAAACTATACAGAACTCAGAAAGTATTTAAATTAAAAAAAATAGACCTTGGTAAGTATTTTTTGCTACATTTAAGAAATTTTGTATTTCCAAAATATGGGACAATACATTGAAAACAAGGGATGCAACAAAATCTTATTATCCAAAATCTGTAAAACTACTATAAAGCACTCTTAAGATCATTAATTCAATAAGAGTAGAAAAAAATTTGAACAGAAATTTTGCAAGAGACGATGTATTATCTACTGTAATGACTGCATTTTTTAAAGATGAAAATATCAAATACTGGACAAGGAAAAAAAAATATAGAGACTAGAACATTCACATTACTAGTGTGGAAAAAAAACCCAGTGTTACAACAGTTTTGACAGTCTTTGCCAATATTTGTTAAAGATGAACATATGAATACCTAATGGTCCAGAAATTCTATTCCTAGGTATATGCCCAGCCCAAATATAGGTATGTATAAATCTGCTCACATCACGACATGTACTGAGTTGTTTCTAGTAGCTCTAGCCATCATAGCCACAAATTGGAAACTACAGCAATCATCATAATGGAGAAAACTACATTTAAACTATCGTACATTTACAGAATTGAATACCATATAACATCTTAATAGGGTAAGATAATGCCTAGTGGTCAGATCATGAACCCCTTATTACCAAATTCAGACTCAAATTGAAGAAAGCAGGGAACACTGCTAGACCATTCAGGTATGACCTAAATCAAGTTCCTTATGATTATACAGTGGAAGTGAGGAATAGATTTAAGGGCCTAGATCTGATAGATAGGGTGCCTGATGAACTATGGAATGAGGTTCGTGACATTGTACAGGAGACAGGGATCAAGACCATCCCCATGGAAAAGAAATGCAAAAAAGCAAAATGGCTGTCTATTTCATGTGCCTTCCTTTATCTTATTGCCTGAAATCACACATTGTGTACAATTGTCGCATTGGAGTGTTCTATGCTGAACAAGGACAATGCAACAGCGACAAGAAGAGTTAGAGACACAGCAAAATCTACATGTCATTATACAGGTAATATATGCATGATTATATTAGTAACAGGCATAATGATAGTCCAAAAATGCTTAAACATTATAAACATAAACAATCATAGATCCAAAATGTTTGAAAAGAATCAAGCTTTCCAAGAAAGTGATCCGAGAATGCAC
This sequence comes from Cephalophus harveyi, assembly GCA_006410635.1. Taxonomy (NCBI): domain Eukaryota; kingdom Metazoa; phylum Chordata; class Mammalia; order Artiodactyla; family Bovidae; genus Cephalophus; species Cephalophus harveyi. Next base: position 17,219 of record SJYT01041354.1, read on the forward strand.
AGTGCCCTTTTCTCTTGCTGTGCATGTAAGAAGGTGGGTAGAATTATGGCACTGAATGTAAAGGTCAGCTACTTGGAAAGAAAAGGCCATCAATACTTAAGACACTGTGTTCCAATGAATAGACTTGCAGCCAAAGAATTGTGTGTGTCTGTGTGTGTGTGTGTGTGTGTGTGACCAAGAGAGAGAGAGACAGAGAGGATGATTTTCAGATACAATATGCTTGAAGTTATTTCATGTGCCTTCCTTTATCTTATTGCCTGAAATCACACATTGTGTACAATTGTCGCATTGGAGTGTTCTATGCTGAATAAGGACAATGCAACAGCAACAACAACAGTGACGAGAAGAGTTAGAGACACAGCAAAATCTACATGTCATTATACAGGTAATATATGCAAGATTATATTAGTAGCAGGCATAATGATAGTCCAAAAATGCTTAAACATTATAAAAATAAACAATCATAGATCCAAAATGTTTGAAAAGAATCAAGCTTTCCAAGAAAGTGATCTGAGAATGCACAGTGCCCTTTTCTCTTGCTGTGCATGTAAGAAGGTGGGTAGAATTATGGCACTGAATATAAAGGTCAGCTACTTGGAAAGAAAAGGCCATCAATACTTAGACACTGTGTTCCAATGAATAGACTTGCAGCCAAAGAATTGTGTGTGTGTGTGTGTGTGTGTGTGTGTGACCAAGAGAGAGAGAGACAGAGAGGATGATTTTCAGATACAATATGCTTGAAGTTTATTTATTGTCTCTATAACAAAAAGAAGGAAGGATTGGTATATAAACATTTTGACAAATAATCGCTTACATGTGGAATCTAAAATAAAAAATCAACTCATAGAAATAGAGTTAATTGATGGTTGTCGGGCTGGGTTCAGGAAAAGGAAATGCAATAAGGGGGTTAAAGGACACAAACTTCTAGTTAGAAAGTGAATAAGTTCTGAGAATTAATGTACACCATAGTGACTATAGTTAAAAAATATTGTATTATATCATATACTTGAAGATTGCTAAGAGTAGATCTTCAAGGTTCTGACCACAAAAAAGGTAACTACCTTTTTTGGTAATTACCACAGTAAGGTCACTTAATACATCCCTCATCGATGCATTAAGTGACCTTACAGTGGTAATAATTGTACACAGTTTAAACTTATACTGTGTTATATGCCAAATATATCTCGATAAAGCTGAAAAAATATACAGGCATTTTACTTTTTTGCTGCTTGGAATGTGCACACGTGTGTCCATTTATTTTTGTAAATGTTGTATTTTTATCATTCTTGCTTCTATTGCCGACATTAACAAACTTAGTGGGATATCTTACTGCCTGTGTCACTTTAACACTAGCCTGAACGCGCCCGATCTTCTCTGATCTCGGAAGCTAAGCAGGGTCGGGCCTACTTTAGTCTTTGGATGGGAGACCACCTGGGAATACCGGGTGCCGTAGGCTTTTGGGGGCTTCCCTGGTGGTTCAGAGGGTAAAGTGTCTGCCTCCAATGCAGGAGACCCGGGTTCGATCCCTGGGTCGGGAAGATCCCCTGGAGAAGGAAATGGCAATCCACTCCAGTATTCTTGCCTGGAGAATCCCATGGACAGAGGAGCCTAGTAGGTTACAGTCCACGGGGTCGCAAAGAGTCGGACACGACTGAGCGACTTCACCACCACCATATGTTTACATTCTACGCATAAGGAATTCTGATCTGACTTCAAAGGCAAGGAGAGCAAAAGCAAAAATAAACAAATGAGACTATATCAACTTAAACAGATTCCGCACAGTAAAGAAAACCAATAATGCATTGGAAAGGCAATCGACTGAAAAGAAGATATTTGCAAATCATATATATGATCAGGAATTAATATGCAAAATATGTAAAGAACTCATATACTCAATAACAAAAGAACAGCTAGACTAAAAACTAAGATGAGGTTCTGAAAAGGCATTTTCCCAAAGATCTGCAGATGGTCAACAGGTCCATGACAAGATGTTCATCACTAATCCTCAAGAAAATGGGAATCAAAACCACAAGGAAATATCACCTCACAACTGTCAGAATGGCTATCATCAAAAAGACAACAAATAGTGTTGGTGAGGATGGAGAGAAAAGAGAACCCCTGAGCACGGTTGGTGGACATGTAAATTGGTGCAGTCACTTTGGAAAATAGACTTCCCTAGTGGCTTAGATGGCAAAGAATCTGACTACAATGCTGGAGACCCAGATTTGATCCCTGGAGAAGGGAATGGCTATCCATTCTAGTATTCTTGCCTGGAGAATTCCTTGAACAGAGAAGTCTGGTGGGCTAAAGTCCATGGGGCTGCAAAGAAGTGGACATGACTGAGTTACTAACATTCTATGGAAAATAGTATGGAGGTTCCTGAAAAGTTTGAAAATAAAATTACCATATAATCCAGCAATTCTACTTCTAGGTATTTATCCAAAGAAAACGAAAACACTTAACCCCAAAAGATATATGCAACCCTAGCTTCACTGCAGTGTTATTTACAATAGTCAAGATACGGAGACAACTTGTGTCCATCGATGAATGCATGGATGAAAAGATGAACAGAATATTCAGCCTTAAAAAAATAATAAAATCCTGCCATGTGCAACAACATGGGTGGGTTTTGAGGATATTATGCAAAGTGATATAAGTGAAGCAGAAAAAGACAAATATCTTATGATTTCACTTATATATGGAATCTAAAAACAAAACAAAACTTGCCGCTACAGAGAATATTTGGTGGTTGCCAGGGGGAGGGAGATTGGTGGGTGGATGAAAGAGGTAAAGAGAATGAATCAAGAGGTATAAATTTCCAGTTACAAAGTAAATAACCCATTGGATGTAATATATGGCATAGGACAACAGTCAATAACATTGTACTGGGAATTTGAAAGTTGCTAAGAAAGTAAATCTTAAAAGTTCTCATTACAAGAAAAAAATTGTAACTTCATGTGGTGAAAGGTAGTAAATAGACTTATTGTGGAGACCATTTTGCAATGCATACATATATCAAATCATTATGTTGTACACCTGAAATGAATATATTGTTATTATATATTTTAGAGTATACTAGTTATATGGGCTTCCCTGGTAGTTCAGCTGGTAAAGAATCCGCTTATAATGCAGGAGACCCTGGTTCGATTCCTGGGTTGGGAAGAAGCGATAGGCTACCCTTGAGAAGCGATAGGCTACCCACTCCAATATTCATGGACTTCCCTGGTGGCTCAGATGGTAAAGAATCCACTTGCAATGTGGAAGACCCGGGCTCGATCCCTGGGTTGGGAAGAAGATCTCGTGGAGGAGGGCCTGGCAATCCACTCCAGTGTTCTTGCCTGGAGAATCCCCATGGACAGAGGAGCCTGGTGGACTACAGTCCATGGAGTCACAAAGGGTCAGACAAGACTGAGTGACTAAGCACAGCACAGCATGTTAGTTACATACAGTATCTTTAACTCTACTTAAACAATAATACATTCTAGTTTTTTTTTTTTCCCCTCTAATTAGGTGTCAGTCTCTCTATTCTCCTCTAGATGGCAGAGTGGCATTCTAAATGTTAAAGATATCCTTGTGATAAACATTTTAGGCCTTCGTGCTGTATTTGCCTGCTAGGTTGAAAACAATTTCCTCCTTTCTGCAGTTAAAACAAAACAGGGTATATTCATGTGGTATATTTTTAAATTGGTGATTATAACACAACAAAGAGCAAGTAAATATAATACTAAAACATTATTAAAGCTATTACATACAAGATAGTGCTCATAGTGATGTATCTGTCATGCTTGCATTAAAGAAAGACCCAGAAATAGTTCAAATGCTTTTAACATTTATATTCTATTTCCTAGACTATATTACCTGATATTCATTCAGTTTTACAGCCTTTATTACTTGCATCAGAGTGCCAGAGGAAAGGACCATAAGAAACCCATAGGGGTTGTTTGATGCAACTTTGTCGAAGAGAATTTCCCATCAAGAATCTACCTGCAATGTAGGAGGCCCAGGTTTGATCCCTGGATCAGGAAGATCCCCTGGAGAAGGTAATGACTACCCAGTCCAGTATTCTCGCCTGGAGAATCCCATGGACAGAGTAGCTTGGCAGGCTACAGTCCACAAGGTTGCAGAATTGGACACCACTGACTGACTAAAACTTAGCTTAAGATAAATGATGTCTAGGAGCAGTTGTCAGTGAGTCCAGAATGGAGTTTCTGCAGATGAGCTCTTCCAAATTTCCAGCACCTGCTTCATCTGAGTTTCTCTAGCATTGGAAGAGGTATCATGCTACCTGTATATCTTTTCTGCAAACACACAGGGCAAATATGATCCGGCACTTAGAGGCTTAGAACAAGTGGGTGCCTTTCACTGTTTCCTCTCTCAAGTCTGATATATTTGAACAGCATTTGCAGCTTCCAAAGAGTCATGCTTTCCATCTTGCTAAATATATTGTATGTGAATTTGATTTATTGTAGCATTTATACCTTTCCTGCTTTTAAAAATAGAACCCAAAATAAACATGCTTAAAATATGATAGATGGAATACATAAGAGGATGAGATGGTTGGATAGCATTACTGACTCAATGGACATAAGTTTGAGCAAACTCCAGAAGATAGTGAAGGACAGGGAAGCCTGGCATGCTGCAGTTCATGGGGTCACAAAGTGTCAGGCTTTATTGACTAAACAACAACAATACAAAACTTATAATAAGAAATTATGGCAGCGCTTCTCTACTGTCATATAAGCTTGAGATCTATTTAAAAAATAACAATGACAAAACTTACTAACAAGCAAAACTATTGTTTCCTTTTCCATCATGAGCCAAATACATACTTAAGTTGTTTAGTATCTAGGCATGCGTGCTAAGTCATTTCAGTGTGTCCGACTCTTTGTGACCCCATGGACTGTAGGCCACCAAGCTCCTATGTTCATGGAATTTTTCAGGCAAGAATACTGGAGTGGGTTTCCATGTCCTCCTCATGGGGATCTTCCCAACTCAGGGATCGAACCTGTGTCTCTTAAACATCTGCTGCATCAGCAGGCAGATTCTTTACCACTAGTGCCACCTGGGAAGCTCCTAGTATTTTCAAGTTGTAAGTAAAATAAGGACAATAGCTTACTCCTTGGAAGAAAAGTTATGACCAACCTAGATTAGCATATTCAAAAGCAGAGACATTACTTTGCCGACTAAGGTCCATCTAGTCAAGGCTATGGTTTTTCCAGTAGTCATGTATGGATGTGAGAGTTGGACTGTGAAGAAGGCTGAGCGCCAAAGAATTGATGCATTTGAACTGTGATGTTGGAGAAGACTCTTGAGAGTCCCTTGGACTGCAAGGAGATCCAGCCGGTCCATTCTGAAGGAGATCGGCCCTGGGATTTCTTCGGAAGGAATGATGCTCAAGCTGAAACTCCAGTGCTTTGGCCACCTCATGCGAAGAATTGACTCATTGGAAAAGACCCTGATGCTGGGAGGGCTTGGGGGCAGGAGGAGAAGGGGACAACTGAGGATGAGATGGCTGGATGGCATCACTGACTCGACAGACATGAGTCTGAGTCAACTCCGGGAGTCGGTGATGGACAGGGAGGCCTGGCATGCTGTGATTCATGGGGTCGCAGAGAGTCGGACACGACTGAGCGACTGAACTGAAATGAACTGAACTGAATTATGATTGAGAAGGGACTGAGCTAGAATTTAACAGCTGAATTAATTAGAAGGAAGCAGGCAATTCTAAAGNGGTGATGGACAGGGAGGCCTGGCATGCTGTGATTCATGGGGTCGCAGAGAGTCGGACACGACTGAGCGACTGAACTGAAATGAACTGAACTGAATTATGATTGAGAAGGGACTGAGCTAGAATTTAACAGCTGAATTAATTAGAAGGAAGCAGGCAATTCTAAAGACGATTGCCACAAATGATATATTTTTGACCTGAACGTTGCACTTCCATATGTCCCTTGCACAGCAAAAAAGAATTTCCCCAACATTTAATAAAATTCAATAAAAATGTAACCTGATATGAATGTCAGCTACTCTTTCTTTCTTGTAGTAATATGAAGTGGGATTGCAAGGCTACTTTCTTCTCTTCATACCAGTATTTTAGGGTTTGCCATAGACTGATAGGGTATACTGAATGCAAAATGAAGACATTAATTTACAAAATAGAACACAGGATGTGTTCATTTACCTAGTTAAACTTTAACAAATATGAAAGAATGTACTGAAGATATTATTTCACTGAATAAGACTGATTTTGTTTCAAATATTCAGATATTCAGAATTTAATGTTTGATTATGCTTGTATTTAGGAAAAAACTCTAATTCTTGTCTTCACTTTTCACATGTATTTTTGTTGTTTAGTTGCTAGACCAAGTCCAAATCTTTTGTGACCCCATGGACTGTATGTAGCCACCAGGCTTCTCTGTCCATGGGACTTCTCAGGCAGGAATACTGGAGTCGGTAGCCATTTCCTCCTCCAGGGGATCTTGCCTACCCAGGGAAGGAAACTATGTCTCCTGCATTGCAAGCAGATTCTTTATACCACTTAGCCACCAGGGAAACTCTATAGGCAACTATAGAAGTAATATATTTACTCTTTTTAATTATATATCTCATTTTCAATTATTTATCCAAATCACATAAAATATCATAGAATCTGTGTTTTAGACTATACTTTTCAAAAGTAAAAACATGCAATAATTAATTACCAAGAACATTCATGTATGTTATGGGTTTATTATCCCTAAGAATACTGAAATCAATACAGTTATTTTAGCTTATTGAATATAAAAACTAAAACGAAAATTAAATAACTCACTCAACAGGTAATCAAAATGACTGGAATTGGGCTTCTGTAACTTCAACCTGAAAATTTAGTTAGCTTTCTATTATTCAGTATGCCCACATAATCTAATATTCTGACATTCAGTGTATCTCCTTCAGACCGCAATATTTTTATGCTTGTTATAGCTATATTGACTATGCCAAAGCCTTTGACTGTGTGGATCACAATAAACTGTGGAAGATTCTTCAAGAGATGGGAATTTCAGACCACCTGACCTGCCTCTTGAGAAACCTATATGCAGGCCAGGAAGCAACAGTTAGAACTGGACATGGAACAACAGACTGGTTCCAAATAGGAAAAGGAGTACATCAAGGCTGTATATTGTCACCCTGCTTATTTAACGTATATGCAGAGTATATCATGAGAAACGCTGGACTGGAAGAAACACAAGCTGGAATCAAGATTGCTGGGAGAAATATCAATAACCTCAGATATGCAGATGACACCACCCTTATGGCAGAAAGTGAAGAGGA
>SJYT01041354.1:34868-61581 GCA_006410635.1 Cephalophus harveyi
AAAAAAAAAGAAAAAATTAAATTAAATTAAAAAAAAATTAAAGTATAGCTGACCTACAATATTATATTCATTCCTGGTTATTTTTTTCAGTCTCTTTTGTAGTCCCAGTACTATACTGTACACCTGAAGATGTAAAAATATATGGACTGAGTCTTGAGGAGCTCAGGATCAAACACAAGCAGAGACAGATGTTATAAAAACATGACAAATAAATAAAACAGAATTTGAATATGTCCTTACCAATGATTCTCAGGGAAGTATGTTTGCTATATGAAAATAATGAGGGCTTTAAGCAAATCTTTCAACATTATAAAATGTTTTAAATGAATGAGTTAAAGAGCTCTGAAGAAGAGAGGGGTACACTCTCAGCCAGTGGTGATATTATGTTAGGACCAAGGCTTGTGGTTATTGTTTAGTCACTAAGTCATGTCCAACTTGTTTGTGATCCCATGCATTGTAGCCCAGCAAGCTCCTCTTTCCATGGGATTCTCCAGGCAAAAATATTGGGGTGGGTTCCCATTTCCTTCTCCAGGGGATCTTCCCAACCCAGGGAGGACCAAGACTACATGAGAGTAAACGAGCTTCACAAAGAATTGACGAACAGTTGAACCAAATATAGAATCCCAAATACTATTCCAGAAGACAGGGAAAAGTTAATGTAATTGCCATAGGTAATAATTAAAATGAAGCACTTGGGATTGATATAATCTGGAAAGTTGTGCAGGATCATATTTCCTATCACAGAATCTTTTATTCTGAAATTAAAGCATAATTTCCCAAAAAGGTAAATATTAAATTATGAGACTTGTTATAAGTAAAATTAAGCAATTTGACATGCTCAGAAGAAATCTGAGACACATAGACAATTCCATGGTATTGCAAAATGTGGCATAAAGAAAAAATAATGCTTTTGTGTATAAGAACAAAGACAAAATATTTAGTGTTGGCTTCTGGCAGGTAAATAATAAAACACTAGATAACAAACAGGCTGATTTTTCTTCAAGAAATAGTGTTTTTTCCTCAAATTGTCTTTTGTAAAACCTCCACCCAACATGTATTAATGATGTCTCCTAAATAAGGTATACCAGGAGAGAAATGAGAGCACAGCTCCTTGTAAAACAAGTCTGCCTCATTCTCTCCCCTAGCTAGTTAGCTTTTTTCCTCACCCTTCATCTTCTACTGTGATTCTAAAGAGAATAATAAAATGCTGTTCTCTAATTAGGGAAGGATTTTTAAATTTGTTTTGAAATGTGTGAACTGCTGACATTTTCCTTTTACATTTAAAAGACTACCAGGGCAATTACTAAGGCTTTGAGTAAGCTCAGTGGTGAACAAACACACCAGAACAAAGCCAGGCGAGTTTAAAAAGTCATAGCCCCGTTTCTCCATAGTAGTTCAGTTGTATTTCTAATGAAAAGTATTTTCTGTGAATCTGTCAACCTAGTCACTGCGTTAGTTTGCTTCTGAGACAGCCTGGGGGAGCCACAGGGACCCTCTGGGCTGTTCACTAGTAGAGGATGCCACAGATGAACATCTTCAGTATGAAGAAGAGCGCTGGTAGTAAAGAGGAAATTGAAGCTAAATTTTAATTTTTCAGGACACTTGAGATTGGGTGGAGATTGCCAGAGAAGGATGCATTCACTTTTTCCACCTAAAATTTACTTTTAATTCAAGCAAAAATTAGAGATCACATATTCCAAATTTAGGTAAAATGAAACAGTGAAAATCAGCCTTCTAGATATAATCCTGAAAGGTGCTAGACTGGTACTATGGAAAGTATAATCCTCAGTTCCAAGGGGCCGAGGAGCTGTTGGACAAAAGAGACAACAGGGATGATGTGAAAGCAGATGTTAGAACACATCTGCCAAGCCCAGAGGTAATTGGCAACAGGAAAAGCTCAAAGCATTTGGAAGCTGTTATCTCTTGGAACAGAAACAACTGTTTATGTGTGAAAGGTACTCCAGAAAGCCACAAACAGAAATTTCCCCTGACAGTCACTGCTGAAATAATGTAGTACTGCAGATGGTAACTGCAGCCATGAAATTAAAAGACGCTTACTCCTTGGAAGAAAAGTTATGACCAACCTAGATAGCATATTCAAAAGCAGAGACATTACTTTGCCAACAAAGGTCTGTCTAGTCAAGGGTATGGTTTTTCCAGTGCTCATGTATGGATGTGAGAGTTGGACTGTGAAGAAAGCTGAGCGCCGAAGAATTGATGCTTTTGAGCTGTGGTGTTGGAGAAGACTCTTGAGAGTCCCTTGGACTGCAAGGAGATCCAACCAGTCCATTCTGAAGGAGATCCAGCCTGGGATTTCTTTGGAAGGAATGATGCTAAAGCTGAAACTCCAGTACTTTGGCCACCTGATGCAAAGAGTTGACTCATTGGAAAAGACTCTGATGCTGGGAGGGATTGGGGGCAGGAGGAGAAGGGACGACCGAGGATGAGATGGCTGGATGGCATCACTGATTCAATGGACGTGAGTTTGAGTGAACTCTGGGAGTTGGTGATGGACAAGGAGGCCTGGTGTGCTGTGATTCATGGGGTCGCAAAGAGTTGGACATGACTGAGCGACTGAACTGAACTGAAAGAACCCATCTGCCAATGCAGGAGACATGGGTTTGATTCCTGAGTTGGGAAGATCCCCTGGAGGAGGGCATGGCAAGCCACTCCAGTTTTCTTGCCTGGAGAATCCCATGGACAAAGAAGCCTGGTGGGCTATAGTCCATAGGGTCACCAAGAGTCGGACACGACTGAAGTGACTTATACTTGAGGGATAATGACAGGCAGCTGAGAATCTTGGGCACATATTCTTTGATCTGAGGCTCCTGGGTAGTTCACTCATGTGAAGGTCAGGGCTGAACTCAGCCTGATTTTTCCATTTGTTAGGTAGTGAGAAGGTGTACCTGAAGACAAAGTGTAATGCATCTAGGACATAGGAGGAGAGGGAAATCTTCATCCTGACTCTGAGAGATGTTAGCCCTGCTTTTGGACCTGATAAAACTTAACCTTGAAAACCAGAGGTTTCACTCATGCTGTTAAAAGTCAGATGCTCTGACCTTGGCATCATTCTTGAGGGCAAGAGAAAATTATTTGCCTCTGGGGAAATTGGTGAGGTAGAAGATTAGAAAATAGGTTGAAGCCCTAACTCAGGTGTAGTGACTGAACTGTAACCTGGCTCTGAGTGCAGAAACTAGAACCTGAAGAACAAAACTGTGGTGTTCATAGGGGATAATTTTCATTACGAGATTATTAGTGTTGGCTAAAGAGTAGTTTCTATTTAGCTTATTTGATCAGAAATTTGGAGGGGGCAGGGCATTCAGAAACCTGAGGTACATCGTGACTTTAACAGTGCATTTATTCCAATAAACAATGTTAGCAATCATTTCAAGTACTCTCAGACTACATTTTAAAAGGAAATTAGTTTCTAAAGGGTTAAAAGGAAGTCGTTCATGCAATTATATTACACAGTCTATTTAAACACTGTTTTTATTTTTTGAGTTGCCAAAAGAATTAGCTTTTCAGATTCAAGGAACAGTATATTTACTATTTGTAAAAGCATTTTAAAAAGTATGCCTTCAGAAATTTCCTAGAGTTATCAACACATCCTTACAGATATTTCCTAATGTGAACATATTTTTCAATAGATTTGTTCTTTCCCACACATTCTCAACTGCTCTCCAAGTGTCCATGGATGAATGATTTTTCTTTTTCATAATCATTGCTGATTTAAATGGCAACTCATTCCAGGATTCTTGCCTGGAAAATTCCATAGACAGAGGAGCCTGGTGGGCTACGGTCCAGGGCATCACAAAATAGTTGGACATGACTGAATGATTGAGCACAATGTTGATTTGTCTTTGTGAAACCACACTACAAAGATGAGTAGAGAAATTTTACCATCACATATCTATTTAAATATAGTTATAATAATTTTTACGTACAGACAATATTATATAATTTACATAATACAATTAAATTTTATAATACTTAATAAGAGAAAAGAGGAAGCATTTATAGAAACCTCTTCAGGAACAGACGGTGATATATACTCAAATTAGGAATAATTACTGATATAGGTTCAAGCCACCATCATACTATATTTCCTATTATCTGAAAATCCTTTGGATATTGTGGTTAGGCTATGTTCTGTATGATTTTAGTTTTCTTAAAATTTTGTGAAGGTTTATTTTATGGCAAAGAATATGGGCTACCTTGGTATGTATTCCGTGGGTCTTGAAAAGAATATGTTATCTTGCTGTTGCAAGGTGGATTATTCTATTAATATCAATTAGGTTTATTGTTGAATGGTGTTATTGACTTACTCAATACCCTTTCTGGTTTTTAGTTTTCTGTTATTTTATCTTAAATCCCAGCTATAAAACTCCTGTGATTTGGAACAGTGAAGTGAAGTCGCTCAGTCGTGCCTAACTCTTTGCAACCCATGGACTGTAGCCCGCCAAGTTCCTCCATCCATGGGATTCTCCAGGCAAGAACACTGGAGTGGGTTGCCATTTCCTTCTCCAGGGAATCTTCCCGACCCAGGGATCAAACCCAGGTCTCCCACATTGCAGGCAGACGCTTTAACCTCTGCACCACCAGGGAAAACAATTATGTATTCCTTGAAATTCAGCTTTTTCACCTTTAAAATGGGTTCTAAAATACCTACTTTTCATCATTCTTAAGAAAAATAAAAGTAAGTGTAAAATATTTGCCATATCACAGATATTTTAAATAATTAGAGCCTCTACTATCTTTTAATTCTGAGGATCTAGCAGATAAGGTAATTGACTCTCTGGTTGACAAATAGGCTCTGGCTTATCCCATCTGACATTTGAAACATCCAGGTGTTACCCTGTCCATTTCTTCCAGAAGTTATTTCAAATATTCCTATTAATAAAACATTATTGTTTGGGACAGTATTAGTTTTATATTAGAAACAGAGAAGATATAGCTCTTAATGAAGAAAAACTCAAGTTGGAGCAAACAGGATAGACAGAAAACTTAAGAAAAAACAAAATAACTTTAATGAAAAACAAGAAAAAATACTTCCAGAAAAATAAGGAGCAATTACTTTTATCCTTGGTTCAATTAAAAACAGTGTCATACAAAAGCAGGTATTCCAGTTTTCTCTTGAATAATTGGTAAAACTATGAAAGGCAGATATGAGAGCCAAGAATATACCAAGTGAAGAAAGCATAAAGTATGTAAAGAACAATTATGATTTATTTTGGCCACATTATTTGATTAAACAGAAAGGTAACATGAAGTAAGTTTGAAGAAGTTGTATAGCATTAAAAATTTGTTATTTAATATACCATGCTAAGAATTTTGTTCCTAATAATAAAGGAAAAAAGCCACAGAAAGCTTGACAGCTGGTGATTTATAGTATAAGGACTGTAATCCACTGGCTTGAAAAGTGATGAAAAAGTGGACATTAACATGAAATGTGCATGTTTAAGAGAAACAGCTTCAAAAATAAAATAATTTATAGAGACACAATTCTGACCTAAGGGGTATATAAAATTGATAGTGTCTTTATGTTCTTAGTTAGTAACTATGCTTTGAAATCACTAATTGGCTTACCCACTTATACACTATAATGTAATCTAATATCATTTTCTTAATTGCACACTTCAGCAAATTGGAAAGTTAAGAGAGTCACCTGAAAGCATGACTATTTTGCAGATCCTGGAAATGCTAATTAGAATGGTTATTTTCAATTATGTATTGGAATCTCTAAACTCTTCTGAACATAACAGAGTACAATTATTTTTTTTTTTTTAATGTTTCATTCTAAAGTGACCTTACTCTGGCTAATAATGGCATTGAGTGAGTATGAGTTTGACAGATCAGTGATGACAGGTTTCCATGTGCTATATATGTGGAAAATTATATGTTCTTTTGACAGAGCATAGTTATATGAAAAAGAAAAAAAGACATGATGTAGGAAAAGAAGACTACTGCTTTAAACCCTGGATAACTCTCTGTTACTGTGTCTGGCTTTGAGGGAAATAAATATTCTCTTTGACCTCTTTTTCACCATCTTTAAAGCAGGGGAAATTAATACCTGCTCTCAAAGTTGTATGAATATCAAGAAAGAATATACTATATAATATACAGAATATATAATCATATTCTGTTTTTACTATTGTTAGTTAATTCTCTAGATTATTTTTACAAATATTTTTATCATGAATGAATTTCTTCTGTCACGTTTCTAATTCAATCTTTGTTAAGAAAAGGATATTTCTGTCTTGCTTGCTGTTTAGAAGCCTGATCTAATTGTTGCTTCTGTTACAAATTTATAATTTTGACATGTTTCTCATACTTCATTTGACCATCATGTCTAAATATAATCCATTTTTAGTTAATTATTCTATTTTTCAAACTTAAGTGAAGATCTTTTCAAAACTGACCCACTTGATCTAATCAGTAATTGATGACCCTCTCCTGCTAGTTAAATTACCCTCATTGGGAAACACTGAACATACTACAAATGTGAACAGCATTCCCAAGTTTAAGCCAGAAATCTGATTCTCTACAGGACATTTAAATATCCAAACTAATAATCTCATTCATATTGTAACCATGTATAAAGAGCAATTATGCAAAACCACAGTTCTGAAATTAATTTCCCAATCCACCACTTCCATCTTCTATGGTCTTTCTTTCTTCTTCTTTTTTTTTTTTTTGGTAAACTGTTCTTTGCTTTTATTGTGGCTATTTTGATTTCTGTTTCCTTATTCTTCATTCTTGGCTGCATTTTCACAGCAATGAAACTTACTCCAATCCACAATGGTTTAAATTTCTTTTCTTTCTGCTCTTTCTTCTCTGCCTGTCTGTAGCAGACAGCCTTGGATCACTTCAGTCCTAGCACATGCTTAATCCAGCAATGCACCTTACACAAAACACTGCTAATAGGCTTACATTGGCCACAGGAAGAACGACTACATAAATACAAAGCTGTGGTGTCCCATACTTTCTCTTTGATCCATGTATCAAACATTATAATGACATTTTGTTGTCTGTCATACTGCCAAAATGTAGTTATTCTTAATTTATTCTTTATAGTACATAGCCTACCTTGAATTTATAAATTAAGGTTTTTAAATTCATATACTGGAATATCTCTGACATAAGTGTTTGTGTTTGAACTAATACAAAATGTGCCTAAGTCAATGTCCAATTTATTATATGCAAGCAGTAAATCTATTTTGTCTTCAAGTTACTGTTTCATCATAATGTGAATTTGAAATTTTATACTAAAGAAATAATAAAACTCTATGTTTTTGTCTAATATAATAATTCTAAACAGGCATTGCAGAAAATCTAAATTGCATGATAAATGTAATACTATTTATATTTATTCATTTACCATGATTTATTACTTTTCCACTGGTTGCTGTGCTCTGAAAATCTCTGTAGGAACTTTGAATAATCTATGTTATGGTTTAAAAAATAATTGTGCCTTACACTTACATTGCTTCATGGTTCATAAAACATTTTTTGATCTATCATCTCATTTTATTTAACACTCAGAATAATACTGCCAGAAAGGAAGTCCAATGTATTAATATTATATAGAAGAAAACTGAAGCTCACAGATAATAATTTTACCAAAGTCATAGAATAGTATAGTGTAATACGGGGTGACTAGAGTGGAGCCTCATTTTTATCTCAGTGTACAGAACAGATGCAGATGCAATGGTGACTGCAGCCATGCAATTATAAGATGCTTGCTCCTTGGAAGAAAAGTTAAGAGCAACCTAGATAGTATATTCAAAAGCAGAGACATTACTTTGCCAACAAAGGTCTATCTAGTCAAAGCTATGGTTTTTCCAGTGGTCATGTATGTATGTGAAAGTTGGACTATAGAGAAAAGTGAACACCGAAGAATTGATGCTTTTGAACTGTGGTGTTGGAGAAGACTCTTGAGAGTCCCTTGGACTGCAAGGAGATCCAACCAGTCCATCCTAAAAGAAATTGGTCCTGAATATTCATTGGAAGGACTGATGCTGAAGCTGAAACTCCAATACTTTGGCCACCTGATGTGAAGAACTGACTCATTTGAAAAGACCCTGATGCTGGGAAAGATTGAAGGCAGGCGGAGAAGGGACGATAGAGGGTAAGATGGTTGGATGGCATCACTGAGGACTGATGCTGAAGCTGAAACTCCAATACTTTGGCCACCTGATGTGAAGAACTGACTCATTTGAAAAGACCCTGATGCTGGGAAAGATTGAAGGCAGGCGGAGAAGGGACGATAGAGGGTAAGATGGTTGGATGGCATCACTGACTCAATGAACATGAATTTGAGTAAACTCTGGGAGTTGGTGATGCACAGGGAGGTCTGGCAAGCTGCAATCCATGGGGTCGCAAGGAGTTGGACACGACTGAGCGACTGAAGTGAACTGTCCAGTACAAGAGGCATCAGAATATCAGAACTGCAGTGGATAAAGGGAATACGTTTTTAGCGGTGAGAATGTTGTGGGGAATACAGAATTAAAAAACAAATGTAGTACACATGAAATATGTGGTGTTATAAATCAATATTAACTCAATTTAAAACAACTAAAAATAATAAATTCAACTTAAAAATAAATTTTTTAAATAAAATGAAAACTGGATTCATGAGCATGGTTTTGTTCCTCCTATATTTCAATATAACTAAAATCTCATTCTTCAGTATCAAGAACACCTTTTTTCTCTCCTATGAAATCTCCCTCATTACATCAGTAAGAAAAAAACTCTGCATTGCCTTGTTTCCAACTGATGTTTAAAGTTATTATAGAAATCATATAAACTAACTTTTATTGCTTATACTCTAATATACTTTATTTTTCAATCCCATTCATGACAATTTTTCTTTACATAACCTTCTTCATACCCATTTCACATACCTCCTGCCTTCCTTTTCCTCACCCTATATGTTTACTAATGCTCACACTCAGTCATGCCCGACCCTGTGAGACCCTATAGACTGTAGCCTGTCAGGCTCCTCTGTCTATGGGGATTCTCCAGGCAAGAATACTGGAGTGGGTTGCCATTTCCTCCTCCAGGGGATTTAAGTGCTGTGAGTGTTGACTTACCTACCAAACTGTATGCTTCTTACAATCATAAATATGGTATATTTAGATATCAAAATAATGAAATGAATGCCTATTCTACAGTAACTATTACACACAAAATACACAATGGTGACCAGCATATATATGCTGAAATAAATATTAAATTAACACTGTCAGAGTATCTAGCTTATTATGCAAGCTGTATGATGTAAGTATTCACAGAGAAACGCACTTTAGACATCCTCACTGTTAACCTTTAAAACTTGCAGTCTTAGCTTATTTCTTCTTAACCAGTGGATAAAACTGGGCAGGTGTTCAGGTCACTTTGTGTAACTCGAGAGTCCCCTTTAGTTGATATAACAAATTTTAAACCTTAGTGCAAATTTTAAACCTTAAAATTTTTTCCTCTTTGTTAACCAATTCAGACCCTCCTCTCTGTGAATGTTTCAGTAGGAAGGGAAGCATTGCTGATGTTCTTTCCATCTCTTCTTTCTCTCCTGCTTATTTCCTGAAGGCTTGGATCCTTAAGGAGTAGAAGTACAGAGAAGGAAAAGATGTAAGATGTAGGGAAGACCTCAGTAAACTGTTATAAACTGTCTTTATCTTCTCATGATAGATTCTAAACCTGAATCTTTCCCTCTTAAGGTACTTTTGTGGGTGGCAACCCACTCCAGTGTTCTTGCCTGGAGAATCCCAGGGATGGGGGAGCCTGGTGGGCTGCCATCTATGGGGTCGCACAGAGTCGGACACGACTGAAGCAACTTAGTAGTAGTAGTAGTAGTGGGTTTCTCAGATATATTTTTTAGGAGTCAGTTTTTCTTCTGGGTCAGTTTTACCCCCCATGCTCCCCTGGTTCATACCTGTCCAAAAGGAAACATGTAACTTTCCCCCACTTTTGCTGAAAATACAGTTGCAACTAAAATATTCCTCTTGCTCTATTCAGCCATCTCAGGCAAGTTAAGCTGCAAATCCTTTTTTTTTTTTTTTAATTGAAGTATAGTTGATTTACAATATTGTGCTAGTTTCAGATGTACAGCAAAGTACAGCAGGTGTACAGGTTTCAGGTATACAGCAACGTGATTCTGTCACATATTTACATTATATATATATACACGCACACACACACACCAGTGTGTATACTTGTTATTTTTCAGTCACTAAGTCACGTCCGACTCTGCCACCGCATGGATTGCACCACTCCAGGCTTTGCTATCTTTCACCATATCTCAGGGTTTAGTCACATTCATATCCAATGAGTCAGGAACGCCATCGAACCATCTCATCCTCTGCCACCTCCTCCTCCTACTGCCTGCAATCCTTCCCAGCATCAGGGTCTTTCCCAATCAGTTGACTCTTCACACCAGGAGGCCAAAGTATTGGAACTTCAGCATAAGTCCTAGCAATGAATATTCAGGATAGATTTCCTTTAGGATTGACTGATTTGATCTCCTTGCAGTTTAAGGGACTCTCAAGAGTCCTCTCTAGACTTTTTTCTTCACATTTTCAAGGCATCAATTCTTTGGCACTCAGCCTTCCTTATGGTCCAACTCTCACATCTATACATGACTACTGGAAAAACTATAACTTTGACTGTATATGATTATTTTCCATTATGGTTTACTATAAGATATTGAATACAGTTTCCTGCGCTATTCAACAAATTTTTATTGCTTATCTATTTTATGTATAGTAATTTGTACAGGCTTTTTATTTTCAAACTTCTCCCAACAAATATCAGTCACCAGTGTTGCAGTCAAAGCATACGTCTGCTGCTGCTGCTACTGCTACTAAGTCGCTTCAGTTGTGTCTGACTCTGTGCAACCCCATAGACGGTGGTCCACCAGGCTCCCCCGTCCCTGGGATTCTCCAGGCAAGAACACTGGAGTGGGTTGCCATTTCCTTCTCCAGTGCATGAAAGTGAAAAGTGAAAGGGAAGTCGCTCAGTCGTGTCCGACTCTTAGCGACCCATGGACTGCAGCCCACCAGGCTCCTCCGTCCATGGGATTTTCCAGGCGAGAGAGACTTATCTGAGGTGGCTCTGGTGGCTTTCGAGACATGGAGTTGTGCAGTGGCAATGGCACCACCAGCAGAGTCCCGAGAATGTTTTTCCAGCTCTAAGAACTTGCTTCCACCTTTCCCCTTTAGCTCTAGACAAAGACTTGTTTTCTGAGCTACTTAAAAGTCTTCCCGTAAAAATATTTTTTTGATAAGTTAACAGCTAATGCATTTTCCTATCAAAAATACAATAAAAACCAGTTGTATAAAATAAAAACTAATGAGTGACTATAACAGCAACGGTATATAAATTTCTAATTTTTTTACTTCTATTACTGTTACAAAGTTACTATATGATGTACTTGCTAAACCATCACCCTGAACTTACTTCTTGCCACAAAGGTGAGAAATATGTAGTAAACTAATAAAGTTTAATTTAGTAACTCCAATTAAGTGCCCATTGTATTTCTTTCAATTACCACTACTTATGCAAAAATATTGACCCATATCTTAATTATTAATGAAAGCAGGTAAAATAAGTAGTACAATTTTGAAGCTGAAAATTTAGAAATTAAAACCATGTAGAAATTCAGACTGATAGTGTTTAATAAATATAGCACAAAACACACACTGAATTAAAGATATATTCTGTAATTATATGCTATATGGAAAATGGTCACATGCCATTGTCACAAAATTGACAAAACTGTATTGATGGTGAGACTTGTAAAAAGGAAAATATTTAAAATTTTACAGCTGACCTTTATGGCAGTTTCATAGTTCAGTAACAAATGAGCTAATTTTGCAAAATTTATGCCCCTATGATAGTCATCCTTTCCTAGACAAGTTTGAAAGTGCTGCAACTTATATAATGTCAAGCCGTTTGTGGTCTAATCTTATCACTTATAAATTAACAAGTGCAATAGACCGAACTCTAACTGAAAAGGACTTTAAATCTCTATAGAAGACATTCAAAATGCCAAAAATGTGTTTTTAATACAGAAAGAACTTCTAAAATTCTTCTTCATATTATATATACTACACACATTATTAGCATGACCACTAATTTCTCATTTCCTCTACAATGACCATTAAAATTTCCATCTATATCAACCTGGGCTAGATTTACATTTTTCAATCTATTCACCTAAGACTTCTGGATCTTATCATTTGTTTTCTTGCCAGTAAATATGTGCTATTCAAATAAATCTATCCAGTGAGCCTTAGAGACTCCAATTTGTCTCAAATATTATCTTGATTTTGCACATTAAAAGTGCATAAATAGAAAAGGCAAAAGATAATTCTCCTTAATCAGTGCAGGAATGGAAAGAGATGTGAAAATAATGCTATAATATTTATCTTGTCTTATTAGGGACAATAAATATTGAGATAATCATGCTTATTGCTTTGTCAATAATATAAGATTAAAATAATCTAGTCATATATGTGTGTGTGTGTAAGAGAGACAGAGAGTGTGGAGGCAGAATTATTTGTATCTATAAACTGACTCAATGATATCACACTGGGTGTACAACACAGTGTCATTAACTATGTATGTATGTTGTACAACACATCTTTAGAATTTATCTATCTTGCATAACTTAAACTTTATATCATTGAACACCTCTCAATTTCCTGTTCCTCCCAACCCCTGGGAGGAATGATTACTATCCTCTTTGCATCTATGAGTGTGACTACATTAGATACCTGTTGTAAGTGGGATCATGCAATATTTATTCTTCTACACCTGGTTTATTTCATTCAGCATAATGTCCTTCAAGTTCATGTTGTTGGGTATAGCAGGATTTCCTTCTATTTAAGGCAAAATATTATTTTATTATTTGTATATATCATTTCACCTTTATCTATATATCCATCAATGAGTATTCATGTTTTATCCATATCTAGACTGTTGTGAATAACACTGCAATGAATGTTGGCGTGCCAATCAATTTTTAAGATTATGTTTTCAATTCATTTGGATATATACACAGAAATGGGATTGCTTGATCATATGCCTATATTTAATTTCTTGACGAACTTCTGCATTTCTTCCATTTTATATTCCCAACAACAGTGTACAGGGTTCCAATTTCTCCAAATTCTTGGCAACATTTGCTACATTTTTGTTGGTGTTGCTTTTGATAATCATGATCCCAATGACCATGTCAATGACATTCATTAGGTAAATAGAAAAAAGCAACCCTAAATCCATCACTGATAAAGAAGTAACTCAACACCAGTGCACTAATAACTTGGAAGCTAATGAGAACAGTAGAAAGGGTATGGACCTAAAGGCTAGGGTCAGACTTTGATACAACATATCAGTGAGATGCCCAGTCACAAAAGGGGGATAGAATAATGTTCTCTTGGCTGTGATACAGTTAAGAAAAACTATGACTAAGAAAAAAAAGTTATGTGAAATGTTGTTTATAAGATGAGAAATTTGATAAACGCCCATATTTAATGGATCTATAAATTATGGGCTTCCCTCATAGCTTAGTTGGTAAAGAATCTGCCTCCAATGCAGGAGACCCTGGTTTGATTCCTGGGTCAGGAAGATCCCCTGGAGAAGGGATAGGCTACCCACTCCAGTATTCTTGGGTTTTCCTTGTGGTTCAGCTGGTAAAGAATCCGCCTGCAATGCGGGAGACCTGGGTTTGATCCCTGGGTTTGAAAGATCCCCTGGAGAAGGGAAAAGCTACCCACTGCAGTATTCTGGCCTGGAGAATTCCATGGAGTATACAGTCCATGGGGTCACAAAGAGTCAGACATGACTGAGAGACTTTCACAATAAATTAAAAAAACAGAGTGAAAGCATTGGACAAAATCCTGCAGCCATGAAAAAAGTCAAATGCCCCAATTTTTGAAAGGTCAATTTTACAACAAGCATCGAACTTGTACAGGAATGTTAAACCTTATAGGAGGTAAGCTCACTGTACAAAATTATAAAACATAAGCTGAAATAAACCACCATGAGGGAAATTTAGCCATTCATAATAAACAAAAGAATTAGCACCTTATAAATTTGAGATAAAAAGTAATTTGAGTAACAAACATATTTGAATAAATAAAAAGGCAAAAGAAAGAATAGATGCTATTATTAAATAACAAAAGAGAAATGGAGAAGGACCCAATTTGGATGAAAAATAAAACTTCTTTATATAATTATATATGGTCACACAATTTAAATACTCACTGGACAGATTAAATAAAAAGTTTATAAAGAACTGAAGAATTTATCAACTTGAAGAGATTTTTTTTTCAGGGCTGAAGAAAGGACAGAATTGAAAGAATATCGGAGAGGAAAATACAGAGATGAAAATAATGAAAGGAGTATCTAAACATGGAAAAGAGATTTAAAGGACGTGGGATATATGTCTGACAGGAGGGTGATAAAGCAGGCTATATTTGTGCTTATGATGACTGTGAACTTTCAGCAGTTAAAGAAAGCCCTGGGTAACCCAGATTTTAAAAACAATCATCTGAGGTCAAAGAACGTATAAAATATATACACTGATCCACCTAGAAGCAGTATATTAAAGCTAAATTTGGTGTATCAATGGATACATGTGTATGTATAGCTGAGCCATTCCACTATCCACCTGAACCTATCACAACATTGTTAATCAGGTATACCCAATACAAAATAAAAAGATTTAATAAAAGTAAAAAAGAAAGAAAAGATAAATGTCTATTAGCCTAAATACAGACTTACAATGTGTGATCATATATTCTAAAAATGAAATTAAATATTTTGGCAAAAATAAAAACTGAGAATTTTAACTCCTGGGGCATAATATGAACTAATATTTGTATTATGTTTAAAACAGCTTACTGTTTATTATCTAAATTGAGTGTTTATGGGATGTGAATGCTAGCAGTTGCTTTAAAATGCTGCAGCAAAAAACCTTCTGTGAAGGACACATGAAAAAGAATGCTTGAAATCTGGTGGTTACTACAGCCTGCTGACAATTACACAGGGGTCCATTTGACTATCCTTCTGATTTGTTACGTATTTAAAAATTCTGATAAAGTCTATCAAACTAAAAGTGTATAAACATTGATTATAAATTCACAACAGTAACACTTATTTCCTGATGATCTGCACTTAAAGGGCTTCCCAGGTGGAACTAGTGGTAAAGAAACTGTCTGCGAATGCAGGGGACACAGGAGGTGCTGGTTCAATTCCTGGGTTGGGAAGATCCCCTGGAAGAGGGCGTGCCAACCCACTCCAGTATTCTTGCCTGGAGAATCCCCATGGATAGAGGAGCCTTATGGTCCACAGGTCACAAAGAGTCGGACACGACTGAAGAGACTTAGCACATGAATCTTTAAAAATAAGATAAGACTAAACAAGGAGAATACTATGGGGATGGGGAGGAATAGAATCAATGCTTTTGAGAGATAATATCAAGGACTTTCCTGTGGCTCAGACAGTAAATAATCTGCCAGTAATGTAGGAGACCAGGGTCTGATCCCTGGGTTGGGAAGATCCTCTGGAGAAGGGAATGGCAATGAACTCCAGTTCTTGCCTAGAGGATCCCACTGACAGGAGCCTGGCGGGCTACAGTCAATGGGGTTCCAAAGAGTCAGACACGACTGAGCAACTAACAGTACTGCTGCTATCACTGAACTGTGACAATCATGCATATCTATTAAAATTGTAAAGGTTTAGCTTAGCTATGTAAATAATAGAAAGATAAAGTATAAATCTCAAAACAGTAGGATAATTTAAAGTAATAAAGAAAACTTAATAAATTGTATAGGAGAAAGGAGAAAAAGAAAAGTATACAAAGTAGAAAACACAAAATAAGTTGAAAAAAAATGAGTTCAATTATATCTCCAACTAAATGAATGTAAATATTAAAATCACTTCCTCAAAAATGATACTAACAATACATGCTTTAAAATTATATTACATAATTTTTAAGAGATATACAGAAAGCATGAATGTATACAGGAAAATTGAATGTAAGGGTATAGAATATAGTATATCAAAAATATTAAGAAAAATCTGTTGATGCCATTTTAATAAAAATAGATTGTAGGACAAAGGCTAATAAAAGTGAATTATTTTCTAATGATAAAATATAACTATTTAGGAAGAAATTATAATCCTGGCTCAGAATCTTGTAGTTCCAAGTAGTTAGATAAACAAAGTAGTTAGATAAAGATTTAACACAACACACTATTTAAAAGATGATCATAAGATAGGAAGGATTAAAAGTATGCTGTTCCTTCACAGATCAAGCATTTCAATAGGAAAGCAGAATGCAAGGTACATGTTAGTGAGAAGGAAGGGAATTTGTGGCAGTAGATAAAGCTGCTGCTGCTGCTGGTAAGGTCGTTTCAGTCGTGTTGGACTCTGTGCGACCCCATAGACGGCAGCCAACCAGGCTGCGCCGCGCCCCTGGGATTCTCCAGGCAAGAACACTGGAGTGGGTCACCATTCCCTTCTCCAATGCATGAAAGTGAAAAGGGAAAGTGAATTCGCTCAGTCGTGTCCGACTCTTGCAACCCCATGGACTGCAGCCTACCAGGCTCCTCTGTCCATGGGATTTTCCAGGCGAGAGTACTGGAGTGGGGTGCCATTGCCTTCTCCTTAGATAAAGCTATTTAAGTCCAAATTAACTTTTTATTGTAGTAAAATATACATAAAATTTACTGTATTAACCATTAAAAAAGAAAGACATTCATAGAATCCTTCACAAAATAATGAACATGTTATCTGTCTATATAGTTATACAGAGACAGATATATAGAGAGAGTTATAAAAAAGGGAATATCAATAAATGCAAAATTATCAATGAGTCTATGCGACAATAAGAAGGAGAGATAAGTTAAAAACTCCCAATACCTCTCCACTCTTTGCCACCAAGTTACCTGGAGGATGTTGGAGAGTCATTTAATTTCTCTGTTGTTTATTTTTCTCTGTAAAATCAACTTGCTGTAAAAATAAGGATTCATTTTTTTTTATGAAGCTCTAAGCCCCAGAACACTATGTCGGACTTCACATCTCCCTTTTAGAAGAAAGTCCTATCAGACTGGTGGGTATTTATAAAAGATGATGACTCAAGAAATAGTGACCAAATAATACAAGCTTTAACGGATTATGGAATCAGGACAAAGTCTTCCTTTTATTGCAGTCAGATAAAGCACAGGAAATATTGCATCTTGAAAACTCAAATCACTGTATTCTCCATTCTTACAACTGCTTTAATAATTTATAGAGATAGCATGTAAGGTGACAGGAAATTGATACTCAGACAAATATTCTTCCCCAAACTACTGTCAAAAGAGCTGCCCTCTGGGTGTGTCCTGAATAGTAGAGCAGTTAAAGTCATCCCTAAAGAAAGCAGTGAGCTTTGGCAACTTGACAACAGGACGGCAGAACACGGAACTTCTACAAATTACTCTTTGTTTGAATACTAAAAAGAATAATAGAATTTTCAAAGAGCACGTAGGGATAAAGCTTTATATCTCCTACTCCCTCTAGACCAAAGTGTATCTATTTTAGCCATTATTGTGGAGTAAATTCTAATTTACTCAGTTCTCAGAAATGCTCCAATAAAAAGAACACTGATGCTCAGCAATTTTTGCTCCACAAAGTGTTACTCTTGCTACAACTTAAAAAAAAAAAAACAGTTATGATTAAACTCACAAAACAACTGGTCCAGGAAATAAATACAAGAAAATGTCTAACTGGACTTTGAATTACAAATACTAAACATTTCCAGTCACTGAGGAATGCTGAATTTTAGAGCTATCTAAAGTTTGAAAATTTTAGGTCTCTAAAACTTGAAAATTTTCCTTTTCTTTCTTTCATTCTTAGTGTTGTCATTATTGTCCCCCTCCATTCTAATTTTCTTCTGCTCCCTGTTTATCTCTTTCTGACAACAATATGTAAAAGTTAAACAATAGTACAACACAGATGTGTTAATCAGGCTACAGATTTTCATGGCAGACAGTGGAGAAAAGATTTATATAAAAGAGGGTACATTTGCTTGTAGTATAGTGATGATTTTTGAGGAGAGTTTAATATTTTTGTCTTGATTTCTTCATTTACAAAGTCCCTAGCATGGTATTTACTTTGCTATTTTATGGAATACGTATGACTATCAAGCAAGTTTCTAAATGTGAAAGTATCTAGCAAATTCCAAAATGCTCAAGTGTAGAGTCAGATTTTAATTAAAAAATGTAGTGTGCGAAAGTGTTAGGATGGTAGAAAAAGAAAACAAGCACTCTATTTTTATAGTCATTTCTTTTCCTAATATGCAATGTGAGAACTCGTATATTCTATGAATTTTAATTCAAAGTCCTAAAAAACTTTTTGCTGTCTATCTTGATGCAGAGACATTGATAAATAGTAAATTGTTAAATAGCTCTTCATCCTTTGAATAATAGCATAGTAATCAGTTCTTGGATCAAGATGGTCTTTTAAAAGGAGTATTTATTTAAATAATTGCTAATTTAAAAAGTTCAATAATTATTGCCTAGAAAAAACCATACTGTTGTGTGAACAATCAAATTATATTCAACTTCATGATGGAAGAAACTTAATAGGCTAAAATTCACTTACTCTAATTAAATGACTAGAAGTCCCCCAATAATCAGCAGGTAAATTTATAATCTATCTAGATGCCAAACAACTCTCAGGATTATATTAAACTTTTAACTTTGCAAACTTAAATAGATTATTTTAAGAACAGCAAATATTTTTTCTATTGTTTTATAAAACTGTGGGTTTTCTGTTATAAGTTAGTCTGAAATTCAAGTACTAATAGAGACAGGGATGGGTTGTATTATCCTTTTCTTTTTTTTTTTATTGGAGAATAATTGCATTACAATGTTGTGTTTAGTTTCTGCTCTATAACAATGCAAATCAGCCAAAACTATCTATCTATCTATCTATCTATCTGTATCTCCTCTCTCTTGAGCCTCCCTCCCAGTCGCCCTGCATCCCATCCCTCTGGGTCATCATGGAGCACCAGGTTGGAATCCCTGAGTTATACATTTGCTCTTCACTAGCTATCTGTTTTACACATGGTTTTATACCAAGTGCTTCCCTGGTAGTTCAGCAGTGAAGAATCCTTCTTCATTGTAGGAGACCACCCACAATTCCAGAGATGCAGATTAATCCCTGGGTCAGGAAGATCCCCTGGAGAAGGAAATGGAAACTCACTCCAGTATTTTTGCCTAGGAAATAGCCTGGCAGGTTACAGTCCATGGGGGTGCAAAAGACTAAGCCACTAGTCCAGCATGACTAAACCACTACCACAGTGTATATATGAGACAAAGGAGGTTTTGGATGCATCTATTGTAGCAAAGCCAGAGATGCAGATTAATCCCTGGGTCAGGAAGATCCCCTGGAGAAGGAAATGGAAACTCATTCCAGTATTTTTGCCTAGGAAATAGCCTGGCAGGGTACAGTCCATGGGGGTGCAAAAGACTAAACCACTAGTCCAGCATGACTAAACCACTACCACAGTGTATATATGAGACAAAGGAGGTTTTGGATGCATCTATTGTAGCAAAATGTAGCAAAAAAGAAAAAGAAAGAAATGCAATAATAATAATAATAAACAGAAACCTCAAGTAAATAGAGTGGAAGACCAGAAGGGGGAGCTCACCTGCCCTGCACAATAGCCAATCTCAACAGGAATAAGAAAGATTCCTTTCCTGGCCAGGACTCAGCCAATGAAAAGTCTTGGGCTATTTGTTTACCCTCCCTCCCACAACTTCCTTTTCCTCCCTATAAAAGCCTTCTCCTTTGCCCCCACACATGGCTTGCCATGTTTACAAATCCCAAATTGCAATCCTGTGATCATCCTGAATAAACTAATCTTTGCCAAAGAAATAACTGGTGGCCTGTTTGTTATAGGTCATCAGAATCAAACATTTAGATTTCAAGGCCAATGCCATGGTAGATTTTCTGCAAGTTTTTTTTTTTTTTCTCTTCCTTAAATTCTGGAAGCCAATACTTGAACTTCGCAGACCAGAGTTTTTCTCCTGATCACCAATGACTTCTCAGAATACAATACCTCTGCTTTTAGAAGTCTGCTTCAATTCGTGGCCTTCTTTGTCTCATGTGTTCATTTTACTGGGGAGGAAAATTTTCACCTATAGTCAAGACATTCCAATAGAATAGTCACAACCCTAATTAACTCTGATGCAATATATTCGCTCTATTTTTTGTTTTTATTACAAAACCAAATTCTTCTGCTTCTAGTCAAGTAACTTGCCTTCCTCTTAACCATCACCTTCTCCCCACTCCCCAAACTCCATCCCACTGCACACAGTGTGGACTTGTTCTGACATCACACTCTAAATTAAAGTAAGGTCACTTTCTTTTCAAGTTTAAAGCAAATTATATATAAACATAAATCATTATATATTAAAATATTGAAAAAAGAAAGAAAACCACCCCACTGTCATCTTTCTAAGAGAGAGAGTAGTGCAAACTGAGACTATACAGCTTGCTGCACATAACTCATTAATATGGAATAGTATGTTACTTTCATTATAAGATTTCCAAGTTACAAGATATGTGGGATGAAAAGCCATTCATTGGGGGGTGATAACACTGGGAAGAAGACAGTCACAGACTGAGCAAGAGTTTTATGAGTCTGTCAGCTGACTGATTGGCAGGTTTCTATAAAATGAGCCTTGAGGGATTTGATACTTGAATTTTAATTAAACCAAAATTACTCATTGTTCAGTTCCAAATCCCTAAAGAGAAATAGAAAATCTTGTGGAGGGACTCCCAAAAGTAATTACATGTTCTGCTGAAATTTAATTGTCTTGTGCTACCCACATAGACCTGACGAACGGAGAACTATGTCACAGAACAGATTTTTAGAGGAACAAGATGAAAGGTAAAAAGTCTAGGACAAAATAAAACAATGGACAATATTCTGCACTGGATGCTTTACTACAAAAGAAGAAAAAGAAGTCCGCATTTAAATGTGGGCCACATAAATCTGTTTAAGTAACTGGAATATCTTGCTTGGCATTCCTCCTTTACTTCTACTAATCAATTTGATTTCTAATCCAAAACTGTCTTGGAAAAACATGCTGTTATGGACCAATGCTTTATGTAGAGTACTATATGAATCTTCAAAACAATATCTAAAATATGTCATTCTTTTCTTATTAAGTAACAGTGACTTTCAGTTGATTTTCTCTACCAACTTTCCTTGTATTTATGAATTTATTAACCCTCACACTATTCTCCAGGTAGAAAGATGACAATGTTGATTAACCACCTGTTGAAATGTTGCTTTGAGTTGTTTTCTTCTTCTCATGTTGGTAATTAACTGAACATATTAACTCCTTTACTTGCTTAAGCTCTTCCTGGATCTCTTACTATTCAGGTTTTGCATAAAGCAAAGTTTCTTAATCCCACAGGCATAGAATCTACCCTTGAAGAACATGGAAAGTAAGATCATGGAATTTGGGGTAATCTTATTTTATTAACTCCATTGTCCAATTCTCCAATAAACCATCACACCTTCTTTTCACAATTTTTGTCACTTTGTATTGAACTCTTCTGAATACCTCACAATAGCTGTTGTAAATTTTCTTACTCCTATGCTTTTATTCCTCTCCATATTCTAGGAGAGGCCCTCATGTGAGATATAAAAGGAAGAAAATTAGGCAAAGTCGCATTCCTTGGAAGCTGTTGAGGGCAGATGTGTTCAAGGAGAGCAGGCAAAATGTTCTCAGTGGCTTCCAGGTCAACTTTCTCGAATCACTGTGTTGCTGATACAGCAAGCTAAGATTGTCATGCCATCTCCCATGTCATTCTAAAGAATGTGTACACTTTGCCATGAGCCAGCATGGGAGATCCCACCCATGACAAGGTCATGCGGAGAGGCCTAATGGGCAAGGCAAGTCAGGTCTCGAGGGATCCTCTGTCTGAGTATCTACCCCGAAACCAAAATCTGTCTGTTTACTGTCTGCTATACTATACTCTTCTGACATTACCACCTTTTCTCTGGAAAGAGTTAATTCAGATCTCCAGTTAACAGTCTCCTGCATATTAAAAGAATGTCTTGGCTTAAACTCTTTGATGGCTTTGTAACTTATCTGCCCAGACTTTTATAATTTGTGAATTGCTTACAGCCCCCCAACCACGAGAGGCAAAAAGCTTAAATATCTTAAAGATATAGAGCCTTTTAGAGTTAAGAATTAGTTTGGTGAAGAGTTTGTTGAGTTAATGTTTGCTGCCAGGCCTCCATATTCTTTATCTTTTAGGCACCTGGGAGGATATTAATCAATGTAATCGGGATGTAGAAATAGGAATATAGCAGTTTTGATGTTAGCAACACTAGACTTTTGAGTTAATTACTTTTCTTTGTTATATATCACTGCACTCCTCTTGTGTCCTTGATATGTAAGAATGTAACTTTATTTAGTGCTTTCTGAGAGTGGCACCAGACTTTGGGAAGAACCACACTATTACCCTTATCAGAAAAGGGCTGTAAAATGTTAATTGGCCTTCTGGCAGGAAGATGATGTAAATCACCTAAGACAGGTATGCAGAGAGAAAGCCTGGTCTCGATAAGAGTTAGGGCTGTTGACAGTGCATAATTTTGTATTATCCATTGATCTCTATCTAAACTCAAAAGTATATAAGGCCTTTCCGAACAATAGAGAAGGGGCCAGTCATTGGAAAGACTGGTTTCCACTGTGTCTTTTCTTACTCTATTTTCTGGCTGAATTCCCATCTGGGGCATGGAGGCTAGCCATATCTACTTATTTGTCCCGGCTTCTAAGATCCATGAGAGAGGGAGCCCAAGGTGGGGCACTCTCCGCTATTCAAACGGACGCCGGTGGCCTAACGTAGATGGTGCAAATCTCTTGTCCTCAGGTTGTATTAGTTCTCCATGTAAACCAAGTTATTCAGCCTCTTTTCTCCACTAAATTTTCCTACTACACTATTTCTTCTTAATCTCTCTTTATATTTCTAAATAAATAAGTTTTTTCTTGCCTATGCCATCTCCCCTTCAAATTACCCTGGATCCACTGGGGCTGGACCCCAGCAACACTTCTAATTCTCTATATTAAAATACTTGACATTTCAGGTGCATAAAGTGCTCTTTTTCCCCTTATTAAACCCTAATAAAATATAAAGTTCTAAAATTATTTTATGAAGGTAAAAAACCTAAATAGATGATGTGGGTGCTTAGTTGCTCAGTCATATCTGACTCTTTGCAGACCCATAGACTGTCACCCATCAGGCTCTTCTGTCCATGGGGATTCTCTAGGCAAGAATAGTGGAGTGGGTTGCCTTGCCCTCCTTCAGGGGGTCTTCCCAACCCAGGGATAGAACTCAGGTCTCCTACATTGCAGATGGATTCTTTACTGTCTGAGCCAGGGAAGCCCAAAATAGATGATAGTCATGTGGTAAGTTGAAAAAGTTATCTAAGAATGACCCTAAAGAGATGTTACATGTCCAGATTTCAATTTTTTATTGAGTTCCTCCCAAAGTGCAGGTAATTCTCATATGTATGTTTAGAGTCAGGTCTAAAAAATAATGAGAAGTTATTTATTTCCTTATAAATATCAAAAAATTTGATAAAAATAACACAGAATTTTTATGAAGCATGAGGAGTCTGGCTAC
Source organism: Cephalophus harveyi (assembly GCA_006410635.1). NCBI lineage: Eukaryota > Metazoa > Chordata > Mammalia > Artiodactyla > Bovidae > Cephalophus > Cephalophus harveyi. The sequence continues at coordinate 58,563 of SJYT01041354.1, forward strand.
TGGTTAAAAACCTGTGAAATTTTCCAGGCTTGACCATCAGTAATTATAACACCTTTAACTGGCAGGTCTATCAGTGTAATCTACCCTCCCTGTACAAGACTTGATGCACAGCCAATGTACTCCAGTCTCTGAAGGAGTTACAGTCAGGGATTCAAATGAGGACTTTAATTGAGTTTGCATTGAAACTACAGATGAATTTGGAGAAAACTGATATCTTAACAATGTTGTATCTTTCAAACCTTGAATATATCACTTAATCTATTTTTCTTTGTGTTCTCTCATCAATGATTTGCAATTTTCAGCCAAAGTTTTTCTAATAATATGTTAGTTTTACACCTAAATATTTTACTATTGATACTATTATACATAGCATTTTAAATTAACTTTCCAATTCTTCAGTGATACAATATAGGAATATATATATATATATATGTATATATATATATACATGCATATATCTACACACACTAAACTCAATCTTAGATCTAGTTCATTGCTTTCATAATTTTTGTTATTCTTTTAAAAAAATATAGACAACAATGTCACATGCAAATAGAGAACACTTTCTTTTTCCTTTCCAACCTGTGAATTTTAATTCTTGTTCCTGCCTTACTGCAATAAGATCTCTGATATGATGCTTAAAAAGACTGGTGAGTGTGGACATCTCTACATTGTTCCTGATCTTAGTGCAAGTATTGTCTTTCATCATTTTGTCATGATGTTAGTTATAAATATTTTGTAGATGATATTTTATCAGGTTAAGAAAGATTTTTTTATATATGCTGAGAGTTTTAAATCATGAATGTAAGTTGAATTTTCTCAAATGCTTTTTCTGTCTATAATCATATGACTTTTCTCCTTTAGTATGGTATGGTAAATTACCTCGATTGATTTTTAATGTCCAAATGCTGATGCAACCTCACTTACCCTGGGTAAATCCCACATGATCATGATCTTTCTTTTATATTGTTGGCTTTAATTTCTCACATATTTGAGGAATTTTGCGTTTTTACTCATTAGGGACATTAGCTCATATTTTTCCTTTCCTGATAATGTCTTTACTGTCAATGTCAATACCTTAATGGTATTAAGGTAATGCAAGGAAATCTAACTAGTCAATCCTAAAGGAAATCAGTCCTGAATATTCACTGGAAGAACTGATGCTGAAGTTGAAACTCCAATACTTTGGCCACCTGTTGTGAAGAACTGACTCATTGGGAAAAAAACCCTGATGCTAGGAAAGACTGAAGGCTAGAGGAGAAGTGGACAACAGAGGATGAGATATTTGGATGGCCTCACTGACTTAATGGCCATGAGTTTGAGTAAGCTCTGGGAGTTGGTGATGGACAGGGAAGCCTGGCATGCTGTAGTCCATTGGGCTGCAAAGAATCAGACACAATTGAGTGACTGAACTGAACTGAGCATAATACTGTGGGTTTGAAAGTATTCTCTCCCCTTCTAATTTATATAAGTACCTTTGTTTTTGTAGTATTGGCATTATTTCTTCTTAAAATGCTCATAGAATTTGTTAATGAAAATACCTTGGTCTATTACATTTATTTTTAGATTTTCTTTAAAAACTGTACTTAAATTTTTAATAGATATGGGCCTATTCAGGTTACTTCTCTTGAATAAATTTTGGTAATTTATACATTTCAAGGAAAATATCAATTTCACCTTATGACTTTTTTGGTGCAAAGTTGTTTATAATATTCTCTCATTATACTTTTGCATATCTCAGATACATGGCAAAGTGTACACATTCTTTAGAAATTCATCATTGTTTGTTTAACTTTCTCTTGTATTTCTATATTCTTAAGCTGAAGATTTAGATAATTGAAGATTTTTTGGTTTTTCTAATACAAGCATTTAACACTATATATTTCTCTCTAAGCACTGTTTTAGTTTTGTCCTATACATTTTGATATGTTGCTATGCCTGTTTGAATTCTGAGTGATAGTTTTGTTTTCAATTTCACAATTCAAAATATTTTCTAACTCCCCTTGTGACTTTTTTCTTGATGGGTGGAGTTATGTGAAAGTATTTGGTAGAATATGTTTAATTTCCAAATATTTGTGGATTTTCAAGTTAGTTTTCTGTCATAGATTTCTAGTTTAATACCACTGTGGTTAGTGACTCTAAATTGCATGTTTTCAAGCTTTCAAACTTTTAAAACTTGTTTTACACCCTATAAGAATCTTTTCCTTGATAAATATTTCATGTGCACTCAAAAAATATATACTCTTACCTCATTTAGTGAAGTGTTCCATACATGTCAATTCAAATTGGTTGATAGCCCTGTAATAGCCTTCTATGTTTTACTGATATCCTTTCTATTTGTGTTTTGATTGCTGTAAGAGAAATGCTGAGCTTTTCAACTGTTATTACAAATTTGGTCATTTCTCCTTTTACTTATGTTGGTGTTCACATCATATACGTTGAAACTCTGTTGTGGGGTGCATAAACAGAATTGGTCTTTCTTTTTGGTGAATCAACTTTGACCTTTATGTAATGTCTCTTTTTATCCCTGCACATATACCTTGTCTGAACTATATGTTTCTAATATTGATAATCCCACTGACCCTATTTTAATTAATATTTTTATGATTTATCTTTTTCTACATGCTATGGTCTGAATGTGTCTTCTCAAAATTTTCATGTTGAAATCTAACTGCCAACATGACAGTATTAGGAGACAGAGACACTGGAAAGATATTATTAGATCATGAGGGCTCTGTTTTTATGAGATTAGTGCCCAAAAGATGCCCAAGATTATTTGCTGGCTCACTTTCACTGTGTGAAGACACAGCAAGAAGGCTATGAAAACAGAAGCTTTGATCTTTCACTTTCCACTTTCCAGAACAGTGAGAAATAAATTCCTGTTACTTATAACCTACCCAGTCTAAGGTATTTTGCTGTAGAAGTTTGAATGGACTAAGACACCATTCTTCTTATTTTCAATTATTTCTGTCTTCATAATTAAAGTGTTCTTTCTTTTATTCAATATACAGTCAAAGTG
>SJYT01041354.1:61830-75013 GCA_006410635.1 Cephalophus harveyi
ATATATATATATATATATATATAAAGTGAATAAGTATGTACACTTTATTTTGTAGTATAACTGTGACTGGTCCTTGACATTCTGGTATCTTATTTCTTCTTTTACTCTTTTCTGTTTTTTCTTACTCCCTTTTATCTTTTTTACATTTCTTCTCTTTTTCCTCTACTGTCTTTTTGTTACTGACATATAGTTGATTTACAATATTATATTAGTTTCAGGCTTTCAACACAGTGACTCAGTATTTTTACATATTATACTGAATTAGAAGTTATTATAAAATACTGGCTATATTCCCTGTGGGAACCCTTGGTGTGAATGTAAGTTGGTAATCACTATGGAAAACAGTACAGAAGTTTCCCAAAAAACTAAAAATAGAACTATCATATGATCAAGCCATTCTACTCTGGAGTATGTATCTAGAAAGTTTGAAAAGATACAGGCAACTCAATGGTCATAGCAGCACTATTTGCAATAGCCAAAATACAGAAGCAACCCAAATGGCCCTCAAGAGACAAATGGATAAAGATGTGGTGTATATATACACAATACACACACACACACATATACATATATATATATATATATATATATGTATTGCTGCTGTTGTTTTAGTCACTAAGTCATGTCTGTCTTTTTTTGTGACACCATGGACTATAGCTTTCCAGGCCCCTCTATTCATGGGATTTCCCAGGCAAGAATACTGGAGTGGTTGCCATTTCCTTCTCTGGGAGATCTTCCATACCCAGAGATCGAACCTGTCATACCTGCATTGGCAGATGGATTCTTGCTGAGCTACCAGGGAGGCCAACATATATGTATATGTATAGATGAATACATACACACACACACACACACACATATAAAATGGAATACTACCTGTCCACTACTTTCTGCTATTTATTGAATTATATGATCAAAATAGTAAGCAGTTTCTCTCACCTGAATATTTTATCAGGCCACTTTTGTTTTTCACTCTTAAGATACTAAATTATATAATTTTTAAGAACTCATGCCATGGGCAATTTTTTTTTCTGTGCCTTAGTTTCCTCAATTGTGAAATAGGGATATTAATAGTGCCTATATTATAGAGAAGCTGTGAAGGTGAATTAAGTTAATCTTTGAAGAGTAACTGAATGTTGCCTAGCACATAAAACAACCATGGAGTTTTTATATGATTATTAGTAATTAAAGATTAATTTTTCACTTTATGTAAAAGTAAAAAAAGCAAAACTTTAAAATCAAGATTAAATTGTTAAAAAAAATTGCTTTTTTTCCCCTGTTGCTTTAAATTTAAAGGGCATGTCTTTTCTTGCATTTGGCTACAATTACTATGTCGACCTGGTAATGCAAATTCTGGTTAAGTACAATCTGAAGACAAATAGCTTCATGTTCTTTAATATTAAACTTACTGTGATAGACCATAAAATATTAAAAGACATGTACATTAAGATACCTCTATAAAATACTTTTATGGTGATATCACACTGAAATATATATTGTTATTTTAAAAAAGAATGTTCCATTTGTCCATAAAAGACAATACAAAGTAAGATTAATCCCATTTTTCCTGTTATTTGAAAGATTAAGTTTACACATAATTCTTAAATTTATTATTTTTGAGTATAAATTAAATTATAATAGTGCCCAGTGTAATAACATTAGTATTAATAATATTATATGCCATGTAACTTTCAATCATGCAGAACATACCTACATTACTCTACAGCAGAACTACAATTCTCATGAGTTTTCAAATGAACAATTGAAAACTCAGACATGGCAAACTTGTGTTAGCCTTTCAAGTTCACACAACTTTAGTAATAGTGAACTCAAGTCTCTGCATTTCTAGATACTTGCAACTTCCTCAATTATAACTAAATGTTATTATGATGAATTTGGTCAGTCAATAATTTTCTATTTGTCAGATGTCCATGTCATAATTTTCTATAACTCATGTCTATCATAATTAAATCAATTATTTAAATTTGAGATAATTTAATATGTGGTAAAATGATCAAGAGAACTGAAACAATTTTCCCAAAAAGTAAAGTTAAAAAAAGGTGGACTATGACTGAAGTTAGGGCTTTCCAGGTGGCTCAGTGGCAAAGAACCCACCTGCCAATGCAGGAGATGCAGGTCACACGGATTTGATCCTTGGATTGGAAAGATTCCCTGGAGGAGAAAATGGCAACCCACTCCAGTATTCCTACCTGGAAAGTCCCATGCACAGAGGAGCCAGGCAGGCTACAGTCTATAAGGTTGCAAAGAGTTGGACACGACTGAAGTGACTTAGCCACAGTACCCAGGTCTGCAGTCAAGAATAATATAATACTGTATTTAACTGAGTATGTACTAGAATAGATCCAGTAACAGACTGCAGCAAAGTGCAAATAAACAGTATCTGGTCCCTGGTCTCAAAGTGAACATGTTTTGACAGGAGAAATTAGACATAAGTAACATAATTAAACATAAATAACATGAGTCTATGTTATTCTGAAAGGCTGGTAGTTGCAACAGAAGTTCAGATTGAGTTAGTTCAGTTTGAGTAAGTTCAATTTGAGTTACTCGAATGCGTTCAATTTGAGTAAGTTCAAATTGAACTTAGGTTCAAACTGAGAAAAAGGGTGGGAGCAAAAAGGTAACCTTACTGGTGGCCTGAGGGAAGATTTTTCTTTCTTTTTTTCTTTTTTGTATAATTATACACAGATTATTTTACTCTGGATGTAACTACTTACTAGAATTAGAGCAATATATTATATAAAAAAATCTGCAAAAAAACCCCAGCAGCTCATGCAGCTCATTACCAGAAAAATGAACAACCCAGTCAAAAAGTGGGCAAAAAACTAAACAGACATTCTTCAAAGAAGACATACAGATGGCTAACAAGCACATGAAAAGATGCTCAACCTCACTCATTATTAGAGAAATGCAAATCAAAACCACAATGAGGTATCATCTCATGCTGGTCAGAATGACCATCATCAAAAAGTCTACAAACAATAAATGCTGGAGAGGGTGTGAAGAAAAGGGAACCCTCTTACACTGTTGATGGAAATGCAAACTGGTACAGCCACTATGGAGAACAGTGTGGAGATTCCTTTAAAATCTGGGAACAGAACTGCCATATGACCCAGCAATCCCACGGCTGGGCATACAACCTGAAGAAAACAAAGTTGAAGGAGACACATGTACACTAATATTCACTGAAGCACTGTTTACAATAGCTAGGACATGGAAACAACCTAGATGTCCATGGGCAGATGAATGGGTAAGGAAGTTGTGGTGCATATACACAATGGAATATTACTCAGCTATAAAAAGAAATGTATTTGAGTCAGTTCTAATGAGGTGGATGTAACTGGAGCCTATTATACAGGGTGAAGTAAGTCAGAAAGAGAAACACAAATACTGTATATTAATGTATATATATATAGAATTTAGAAAGATGGTAATGATTATCCTATATTAAAAGCAGCAAAAGAGATAAAATGTAAAGAACAGACTTTTGGACTCTGTTGGAGAAGGTGAGGATGGGATGATTGGAGAGAATAACACTGAAACATGTATATTACCATATGTAAAATAGATGACCAGTGCAAGTTTGATGCATGAAGCAGGGCAACCAAAACTGGTGCTCTAGGTCAATCCGTAGGGATAGGATTGGGAGGGAGGAAGGAGGGTGGTTCAGGATGAGGGACACATGCGGACTTGTGGCTGATTCATGTCGACGTATGGGAAAAAACCATCACAATATTGTAAAGTAATTATCCTCCAATTAAAATAAATTAATTAATTTAAAAAAATGTTCCTAATAGATAAACATTGGAAGAAAGAGTTTTATAGAAAGATTTTGAAATTAGTAATTACATATCCCAGGTGGCATTATGGTTAGTCTATGGTCACGTGAGAAATTCTATCCAATGAGAATGGATGTAACAGATGTTCCAGTGTAGCTTCTTGGCTCCCTCTCTTCTTTCTGTAACCACTCCAGAGGCCATAGAAGGAAACTGCAGCATCAAAAGGCAGAAGAAACCTGAATCTTTAATCACTACGCTGAGAAGAGGTACCCTGGAAAATCTTACAACCTTCATTGTGTTTAGGTGAACAAGACACTCAACTTTGGTGTACAGAGCCACTGAGCTATGGTAGGCTGTTACTGCAGTAAAGCTTAATCTAACCACGCAGAGATGGTAGGGTTCATGATCTTTTCTCCAAAGCTTGTTTGGATTACTGACAGCTATGATCCAATTCCTTTTTCCATATTTATGAATGATCGTAAGTCCTTTCCTTCTTATTGTGGAATAACAAAAAGATATGTGAGACTCATTGCTTGGCTGATGTGACTTTCAAAGGAACACTGTTATGTGCAAAGTCACTTTAGTCATGGCTAACTCTTTGTGATTCCATGGACATAACGAGCCAAGCTCCTCTGTCTGTGGGATTATCCAGGCAAGAATACTGGATTGGTTTGCCATGCCTTCCTGCAGGGGATCTTCCTGATCCAGGAGTCAGACCCACGTCACTTATGTCTCCTGCACTGGCAGGCAAGTTCTTTATCACCAGTGCCACCTGGGAAGCCCAAAACAATGTGTTTGTCGCTCATTCTCAGTCATGTCTGACTTTTTGTATACCAATGGACTGTAGCCCACTGGGCTCTAGCCTTTTAAAAGTGAAATGAACGTGAAAATCGCTCGATCTGTCCGACTCTTTGAGAGCCCCTTGGAATTCTCTAGACCAGAATACTGGAGTGGGTAGCCTTTCCCTTCTCCAGATCTTCCCAACCCAAGGATCAAACCCAGGTCTCCCATATTGCAAGTAGATTCTTTACCAGCTGAGTCACAAGGGAAACCCAAGAATACTGGACTGGGTAGCCCATCCCTCCTCCAGCAGATATTCCCAACTCAGGAATCGAAACAGGGTCTCCTGCATTGCAGGTGAATTCTTTACCAACTGACCAACTGAGCTATCAGGGAAGCCCATACTATAAAGAATTTAAAATACAGCCCATCACTCTTGGCTTGCTTCTTCTATAACATTGAGCAAGATGGATCCTGCCTCTTTGCTGCCATCTGTTATACTTACTAGAGACTTGTTTCAGACATTCTAAAAATTATTATCATCGAAGAACAGTCTGAAGAAGTCCTTTTTGTTTTTGTTTATTTTAATTAAGCTTACCTGTATCCTAAACATACTTACATTTTAACATCTGTGAAATTGATACATATGCATAAAATCAGTAGTATGTATAAAAATTACACACTTTCCTTGTGATACATGAAATACTGGTGTACTTCATGTATACTTAAAATCGATGATGTTTATGTTATATTAAAACATCAGATACTGTAATATGTTTTATACTTAAGGAACATTACTTTAAATTTTTATAAAAATTATTGTGAATTAATTTAAAATATTTAAATGCAAACAATCAGTCTAATGGTAGATTAAAGAGTAATTTAATTCTCAAAGAGGTCCCTGGGTAATGATTAAAAGGCAACAACAGACAAAAGTCACAGACCTAAAGATAATCAGATCATCTTTCTTAAGAACTGATTAAGAAAGTCCAATCATGATTTCAACTTCTCTAACATCATTTATCTAGTTGCAATTTACCCCAAAAGCTCTGATATGTTTCTGTGGGTTGTTCTCCTATTTGATTCATGTATAGGTAAATCACCTAGAGTACTATATACTCTGTGTATCAATGAATTTAATATCTCTCTTTGAACTGTGATTTTATATTTTATATAGTAGATAAACAAATGCCCACTAGACTTTCCATTTCCAATATTAAATTAGCAAAACCATTGCTACCAAGATGAAATGCAGCAAGAAAGAATGAGAACCATTATGTAAAACTGAAATAAAAGAAACAGGCATTGGAAACCACATCAAAGATGAAAAAGAGAAGAGCATCCTTATGCTTTCACACCAAAGCTGAACATGGCAAAGTAAACTAATGGGTTTTGATATCAGTTCATTAGATGCAAGATTCTGAACTAATCTGCTCTGCTTTTACTGTGTGGGAAATTTTCGATGCCAGGCATGTTTACTGAAAATAAATACATTGATCTTAGGTCTACATTAAATCATTCTGTTGTGGAACTATTTCTCATGTAGGCTTTTCATGCAACTCTTTGAATTTCACAAATATATGACAATCAAATTGATGGCTTCTTATATTTTTTAAAGATAATAGCTTATACCCCAAGATACAGTCAATCAATTTTATATTTGAATCCTTTTTTGTTATCCTCACAAAGTAAAATAATAGTTACAGTAAAACTTACAAAAGTTACTTCAATTTCCCCATCCACTTTCTTCTTGTTGCATAAAGAAAAATAAACTTGGGAGCTGTTACTCTTTTTTCCTAGGAGGCACTAGTGGTAAAGAATCCACCTGCCAGTGCAGGAGACCCAGGTTTCATCACCACATCTTCAAGAAGATTCCCTGGGGGAGGAAATGGCAAACCGCTCCAGTATTCTTGCCTGGAAAGTCCCAAGGACAGAGGAGCCTGGCAGGGTACAGTCCATGGAGTTGCAAAGAGCTGGACAAGACAGAACACACACACACACACACACACACACACACACACACACCCTATCTCTCATACATTATCTGAGAAAGGCATTATGATATTATAGAAGAAACACTGTACTGAAATTCAGGAGATCTGATTTCTGATGCTGGTTCTATCCCTGTAACTAGGAGTATGTGTTGACCAAAAAGCACATTTATTTTACAAATGAGAAGATTGTTAGAGAAGCTTGCAGCATTTATAAGCTATGCAAATCTTTAATCATAAGATGGCTTATGCCTTAATGCTATTCAAATGTTATTGAATGTCTGTACTAAGAACTCTCTATGAGACAGTATGGAATTGAATAATTTAGGTTTGTGAAAAATGTCAGCTAGTAAGTGAAACTGCTCTGAAGGACATCAGGAAGGCCTGCATAGAAAAAAAGTCTTTATTCATCATATAGAGAAGGTTACAGAACATTCAGAACATTAGTTTTGCCCAATACTGAAGAAATGTACTGAAATTCCTCTGTGGCCTTCACATATATCAGGACCCAGGTGATGCTCTTAGCTTTTACTTGTAAAGCTAGTGAGATGTATGCGTGCCTGCATGCTAAGTTGCTTTAGTCATGTCCGACTAAAAAACAATGAGAAACTATTTAATTCTTCAAGAATCTGAAAACAGACCAGATGTTTTGCTGTGACACTTTGTAGAGACGAAGTGACACAGGCTGCTGCTGCTGCAAAGTCACTTCAGTCATGTCTGACTCTGTGCAATGCCATAGACAGCAGCCCACCAGGCTCCTCTGTTCATGGGATTTTCCAGGCAAGAACACTGAAAGTGAGGTGGGAGTTTGGCTTAAAAAGAGAAAAACAAAATGAATCAATATAATGATCGAAGGGTAAAGAATGCAAGGATTCAGGCATTCTATGGAGGTATACTTTCTCTCCATTAAGAGATCCATAAAAAGGAGCAAACTGAGATCTGTAAGGGGAGTCAGCAAGAGCTAGGTTTGTTGTCATCTATACTTCCCTGGGCTTCCCTGGTGGCTCAGACACTAAAGAATATGTCTGAAGTGCAAGAGCTCTGGGTTCAATCACTGGGTTGGGAAGATCCCCTGGAGAAGCAAATGGCAACCACTCCAGTATTCTTGCCTGGGAAATCCCATGGACAGAGCAGCCTGGTGGGCTACGGCCCCTGGGGTTGCAAAGAGTCAGACACGATTGAGAGACTAACTAGCAAACAAAATTTTATGGGAATATTAGAAAATGGTAACTTGAGTCTTTCATATTAAATCATTCAATATATGGACCACATCAGGGAAGAGAAAGCTAGAGTTCTCACTCTATTTCTCATATGTAAACATCTCACTGGGCTTCCCAGGTGACTCAGTGGGTAAAGAATCTGCCTGCCAATGCAGGAGACATGAGATGTCAGTTCTTTCCAAGAGTCAGGAAGGAAGATCCCCTGGAAGAGGGCATGGCAACCCACTCTAGTATTCTAATCTGGGAAATCCCATGGACAGAGGAGCATGGCGGGCTATAGTCCATGGGGTAGCAAAGGGTTGGACGTGGGATGGGACAAATACAAAGGCTGTAAGATGTCAAAGCTAATGAAACACCATACTCCACAGACCTAACTCCTGAAGAATGCTTTAAGTTGCTCTTTTCAAAAAAAAAATTGTTGTTTAGTCACTAAGTCATGTCCAACTCTTTTGCAATCCATGGACCATGGCCTGCCAGGCTCCCCTGTTCATGGAATTTCCCAGACAAACATACTGGAATGGGTTGCCATTTCCTTTTCCAGGGGATCTTCCCAAACCAGAGGTTAAACCCACACCTTCTGCATTGCAGCTGGATTCTTTACCACTGAGCCACCTGGGAAGCCCATTTCAAAAATCAGAAATACATAAAACAAAAGCATATTTCTTATTATTTTTAAAATGGAGATTATATGGATATAACTTTATCACAGGGCAAAGATACATATTTCAGAATATAACTTTTCAGTTTTAGAACTGTAATATGGTTATTTCACTAAGAATTGAAATAATCATGCCTAAGGTTAAAATAATTACTTTTCAAAAATTAGAAAGCAAAAAACTTAACAGACACACAGGCTTGTATCTATAATACTCATTTTCTTAGATAAGAAAAAAAATATACATGCTTCTATTAAGCAAAACATGACTTTCTGAATTAAAGGATTTTACAAGAGTCTTGGTTTTGTTGTTATGAAAATGACTCTAGTAAGTATAACAGATGGCAGCAAAGAGGCAGGATCCATCTTGCTCAATGTTATAGAAGAAGCAAGCCAAGAGTGATGGGCTGTACTGTCTCTTATACACATCTGGTTTTGTTGTTATGAAAATGTAGTTTGTAGATTTAACTGTTAGGTGATAAGTGAAATTATATTAAAAGCATTTAAAGAATTATGAGGATGAAAATCTTCAAATCTTTTGATATTTTAGATTTTTCCCTATGGTAATTGTTACATACTTTTAAGAAGAGATGAGAAAAAGATTGAGAAAGAAAATACAAAGTTGTTTTTAAATAAATCGATGACATTGAGAAATGACCATGAATGAGGTTTTTCACAATAAGAATGCAGACAGGTATTACTTGATGGCATGGACTTTGTTGAAAATTAGTTACAGGCAATGGTTTTGATATGGGCCAAGAAAACAATAAAGTGGGTAGGAAAAAAAATGGTGTCATAGGTGATTTCAGCTGGCACAAGATAGTCAACCAGATGATACAGGGAACTTCAGTAGAAAGATTGAAGAATGTATTAGTCAGGCAGATACAATGAATTTGCTGGGTATATTTCATATGGGAAGCAAATGTGTTAGAAGGGTAATGTATTTTATTAAATTTCTTTTCAGTATGCATCTTTAGAAAGGTTCACATAATCTGCAAATGAGAGGGCATGCATGCAATTTGTTTCAAAATCTGGCATCTATACAAAATGCAAAATGAAGAATAAAGGTTAAGTTCCTAACATCCTTTTGTCACTTGCTCTTTGTACATCTGTGGTAGATTTGTTTTTATTTTCTTGATGTTTTACATTCTAATTTAGCACTGAGACCCAGATCATTGTAAACTTTGCTGAAACTGGCTGCTAAGGCCAAAGTTATTAAAATTACAGGGACTGACAGTCTGACTGATAGCCTAATAGTAATAATTGTTATTTAACTTTTATTTGCTACCTAGAGTGTGAGAACACGCTGTAGTTTTATTATTCTTGTTTCCATGGGAAACCAGGCTAAGTGCAAGGATAAGACTGTTATTTTTGTATAGTCCATTAAATTACAGTCCTTTCATTTCATATTTTTACACATGATTGGTGTCCTTGTTGATAGAGTGTAATGCTGTGCTTCATTATCTGCATTAAATTTTCATAAATATCCATTTTGGTTACAAAACAAGATAATGCAAGTGGTTTTTAGAGTGCAAGTGGCTGTCAGAATTATGTTCAGGGTCTTTTTCCTTTATCCTTTTTCAGAAGAAATATTAAAATGCTGCTGTATAAAAAGCTATCCTGCTTATCTTTAGAAATAAATACATCTCTATAAAAATAATTTTCATACAAACCATGATGTATTTTATTATTTGTAATTTCATGTATATTTTCCCCCAATATATGTATGTATGTAAAGTGTATACACACACATACATACATTTGGAATAAAAAGATTCATATAAATTGGATGAGGAGAGAGAAAGAATTCTCAACTTATTATATTTAAGTAGAACATATGTGGAAAATAATGTGATAAAAAGAGAGCTAAAAACCCAAAGGCAAAAATCTATAATATTCTAATGGCAGAAAGTGAAGAGGAAGAAAAAAGCCTCTTGATGAAAGTGAAAGTGGAGAGTGAAAAAGTTGGCTTTAAGCTCAACATTCAGAAAAGGAAGATCATGGCATCCAGTCCCACCACTTCATGCCAAATAGATGGGGAAACAGTGGAAACAGTGTCAGACTTTATTTTCTGGGGCTCCAAAATCACTGCAGATGGTGACTGCAGCCATGAAATTGGAAGACGCTTACTCCTTGGAAGAAAAGTTATGGCCAACCTAGATAGTATATTCAAAAGCAGAGACATTACTTTGCCGACTAAGGTCCATCTAGTCAAGGCTACGGTTTTTCCTGTGGTCATGTATGGATATGAGAGTTGGACTGTGAAGAAGGCTGAGCACTGAAGAACTGATGCTTTTGAACTGTGGTGTTGGAGAAGACTCTTGAGAGTCCCTTGGACTGCAGGGAGATCCAACCAGTCCATTCTGAAGGAGATCAGCCTGGGATTTCTTTGGAAGGAATGATGCTAAAGCTGAAACTCCAGTACTTTGGCCACCTCATGCAAAGAGTTGACTCATTGGAATAGACCCTGATGCTGGGAGGGATTGGGGGTGGGAGGAGAAGGGGACGACCGAGGATGAGATGGCTGGCTGGCATCACTGACTCGATGGACGCGAGTCTGAGTGAACTCGGGAGTTGGTGATGGACAGGGAGGCCTGGCATGCTGCGATTCATGGGATCGCAAAGAGTCGGACACGACTGAGCTACTGAACTGTACTGAACTGAAAGAAAAGGGAACATTCCTAGGATAAGGAAAAGGGTCAAAAGTAACAATGTACTAAAGTAATTTACTATATATGTAAAATGGATGAGTCAATTAATGGTTGAATTTTATTTAATTGACTACATGTAACAGTATGGATGTCCATGGAGTAGATTACATATTAGAATAAATAATAATCAAAAAATATCAATAAATTACTACATTTAAATATAAATCATAGAATAAACTGTGATACCTTATTTTCTGAGCTACATAGATATATTTAAATTTATAGAGAAGCAGCACAGTCTGATTTTAGAAGGATTAAATCTATTAAAATGAGTATTTAATGTATATTTTTAAATGTTAAGAAGTTAACATATCAATGGTTTATGGACATGTTAAAAATGAACATTTCAATTTTATTTTCATTGTGGTTTTCTCAATATCCAGCCTACTTCTAATATGATTTTTTTTTTTAGTGGAATGAAATTACTCTGAATTATCTGTATTCTTAAGGAAAGAGCCATTCATTTTGGCTCCCTGTCAGTCTGGAAGCCAAGAAGACCAGGTTTGCAGCTCTCCTTCCTTCTCACTTGTATAACCGGATTTCAGGTAGTGGAAATGAGTCTCCCCAACCTAGCCATCTCTCAAAAAACTCTGAATCTACAGTCAACAATGCTAGAACTAAACTGGAAATTAACAACTGCAGCTTTGTGGCAACAGGAATAATGGCAAGTGTCTCTAGACTGTCCTCACTTTGAGACAGATGCTGTATTTTCTGAACCTTTCCTCTTGCCCTCATGAGGAAGCTTCATTTCCTGATTTTTCTTAGACTTGGTTAGCTGGCATCCTATCCATGCAAGTATCTCAAAAGATTTACAGCTTCTTGCCTAAGTAACTGAAATATGGTTACTTTTGAAATGATTCATTTATTTGGTTATGCCACAAACATTTATTGAATGCCTACTATACATCAAGCATCCACTATTCAAAAAAAACAATGAAAAAAATCCAATTTATTATATAAAACCTTCACTTACATTAGCACTGCCTTATGCTAATTCCAAATTGGATGTTGTATTTTATCCCAGTTAGTTGTAACTTGCCGTACTAAGGAAGAACCATGTACTTCATGTGACCTTTGTGCTACAGTTTCTAGACCTAACTGTAGACATCCTCTGATCAAAAGGCAATGAAATTTATTTTAATCAATTGTGTACAGAACTATGGACTCCTTCTGACATATTTAGATTTTTTTTATCCTTAATGTGTCATCCTCCCTTCTTTTCAGTATCTACCAATTCCTTGATTTTTCTCCTGGCAAAATTACACAATGAATTTTTTCTCTAATATGTGGTCTATTTATTGACAGTAAAAAATTCTGAGCTTACTTTTTTTCCTGATAGTCTTTGTTTTACAGTGTAACTGGGTAAACATAAGAATAAATATTAAAAAAGAAATTAAATGCTAATGACTGTAAAAAATTAAGAAAAAAACAACAGTGAGATCAATGAAAAATAAAATTGCAATCGAATTTCTTTCATTAATTCACATATTTAATTAGCTCTTATTATCTGCCAGGAATAGGATAAACATAAGTGAATACAAAGATTTTTTTCTATTCTCATTGTTAAATATGACAAAATCAGCGAAAGTCTAGATATGGCAAAACAGGCACTATCATCCACAACTTTGGATATAAGCTAGTGCAACAATTTTGAGAAGTAGTTTTGTGATACACAATAATAGCTTTAACATGTGTGCATTTAACTATTTCTCTTCCTGAGACTCTACTTTGAGATAATTTATATAAAACATTATGTGCAAAAATTTTCAAATGTTCAACATAATGACAAATTAGAAGCAATCAAAAGACTACAGTGGAGGAACTGTACAGTAGATTATGATGAATTCATGTAAAATATAATCTGAAACACTAAAAATGCTGTTTGTATAACCTAGCTGCTAAAATATGAAAGATCTTAATAAATGACATTACACGTGAAGATAAAAATTCCAAACTGTATTAAAATTTATTGTGTAAAATAGGCTGAGAGAAAAAAAATAACCTTAAGAACAATATATAAGTAATAATA
>SJYT01041354.1:75165-91777 GCA_006410635.1 Cephalophus harveyi
CTGAGAGAAAAAAAATAACCTTAAGAACAATATATAAGTAATAATTAAAAATAATTTCCAGTTAGTTGGTTCCTTTTTTAAAACATATTTTCTACTTTATTCATTTTACACAGGAGACAATTTTCCTTTTTTCTATATATATTTCAGGGGGTTATTTTGATTGTTGTTTCTGTGACTTTTGGTTTGATACCTAAAATGCCAGGGTATCAGGAATTAAAATGACTTTGAAATGAATTTGTTTTATTCATTTTGTTAAGAAATAGTATCGAGTAATGGGTTGCTCACCTTTGGATTATATGTATAAATATACACACATATTTTCTATCTAATATACACACACATACACAAATATGGTAAGCTAAGAGTCAGACACAACTGAGCAACTGAGTGTGTGCACAGGTGCACACACGCACACATAAAAGCTACTACTACAAATAGAAACAATAACCTTGTAGCTTAAACTACAGGGGAAAAAAAAAGTCTATTGTTTATTTCTCTCATAGTACAGGGTGAATGAGGGCATGAAGCATGAAGTCAACTCCAGCACTTAAATTCTTGATGACTGAATGATCTATTGAAGTTCACAGATCAAAGATCACCAAGAACAGACCTATAGTTCACCTGAGTTATGTTTATTAGTTTGCTGCAGGCCAAGACACAAGTCCTCCGTGGGAAAAATGTAATCTCTTGGAGATAGTTCAAACAAAAGACTGTCTCAGTCAGCTATGATCAGGAGGTAAAGTGAATAAAGTTGGTCTGCAAATGTCTTTTCTTAGAAAAGTTAGGCATTTTGCATTTGGTTTGCAGCCTTTTAATATAATGACTATATCACCACAACAGAACAAAAGTAAAAATATCTAAAGCATTGCTGACTTGGGCTGTACACAAATTATATATTTTATTATATGTGATAAGTAAATGCTTATCAGATTTTCCCCAAAGTTTAAACTTCAATTAAGACAACTGTAACTTATATTCCACAAGATGAAGTTTTATAAGAATTATTAATGTAAAAGTAGTACAAATATTATTTTAAATATAAATCATAATTATTTTTCTAGTTTTTTTCAATGAATTTTGTAATATAATATTAAACATGGATTACATTAGACTTCCCAGGTGGCTCAGTGGTAAAGAATCTGCCTACCAATACAGGAGACACGTATTATCAGATCTCTGGATTGGGAAGATGACCTGGAGTAAGAAATGGCAACCCACTCCAGTATTCTTGCCTGGAGACTTTGATGGACAGAGGAGCCTGGTGGGCTACAGTCCATAGGGTCACAAAGAATCAGACACAACTAAGCAACTAAGCACACATGCACGCATGAATTATATTTACATATGCTAGGCAATCAACTATTTCCTCTCTAAATCTGAATTTTAAAAAGTTTTCATGTATCATGTAGCAGAGTATACCACCCCAAAATATGTCTGTCAAGACATACTCTCACAAAATATGCCACTTTCATACACGGATTACTTTGAGCTGTAGGCACTTGAAACATAGCAAACACAGGGAAAGGATTTCTTTGAATATCCCTTATCTGCTTAAAGACAGATTTTGCAAAAGGAACTAATTTGTCATAAATCCCTCCCCAGGAGTTTCATCTCCCAGAGAAGATTAACTCTTTAAAGGAGAGGAGACAATAAATGAATGCCACACTCAAAGAGACTTTTTAAATAATCATAACTCCCATCTACTCTTCTTAGAGTCCAGTCAAGTTTCCTAAAAATCATTTACTCTCCTCTAAGAGACCTACCTCCTCCTCCCCTTAGACTATTAAGATGGCAGTTAAGTTTAACTTCTAAGCCACTTCTGGAAGTTACTTAATTTTCTGTGGGTATTTCTCAGGTTCACATGAGGTATTCATGACAGTAAATTTTTGTTTGTTTTTCTTTTGTTAATTTCTCTTTTGTTACAGGAGTCTCAGCTGAAAACTAAAAAAAAAGTGGAGGGGAAATTATTTTTTCTCATTTTTCCTCCCCTACAACAATTATAAGACGTGGACAATATTAGATAAGGAAAACTGTGACAGCCATATACTCTAAGCTTTTTAACTGGAACCAAATAGATACTAGATGATCCATCTCCTTTGACAAAGCAAAATTACTCACCATTTTGAATTAATTCATTCCATATTTTGGGGAAACCCTATGCTATTTTTTAGAAAGTAAATATCTCAAATATCATCAAAATATTGAAATAAAGGTATTACTTTATGTATGTTCCTAATATGTCTTATGTTTATAAATAAAATGTACATAAAAAATAGAAAATATAATAGATATGTATTGATGCACTTACATAATCTGATTATTTTCTAAGGACAATAAAACAATGAAATGTTCATAATGTATCTCTGTATATTAATTTTGGGCTTTGTAAGCCTTTTGGTTGAACTTTTTAAAGCACTTTGAGAGTGCTGACTGAAATTTATGATCATGACTTAGAAAAACAAAAAATGATATAGGAAATGACTGTAATGCCACATTATTTTAAAAAAGGTGGATTTTTTTTTTCGATTGTTGTTTTTATGATCCCAGAGCAATGAGCTCCTGGATGAGAAGATAATACTTTTTATGAAAACTTTAAGTTATCGATTGGCAAGATAAACTCTATTGCTCAAAAAGGCCTGAAGGTGAAATCTGAAGAGAAAGCAAAAAACTGCTGAGATGAAACAGTTTTATAAAATACAACGGAACATAAAATGTAGTACTAATGTAGAAGAAAGAAAAATGATGGAGATACAGGATAGTTCTCAAAAGGCAGTATGGGAATTAGATAAGATGCTATTAGTATATACAAAAACAAATTAAAATAAAACAGAGTTATCTGCAATATTCCAAAGAATGTGAATATTTTAAACAATATGCACACAATTATAGAACTATTTCCAAAAATGAACAGGATGGTTCTAATGGATATAATATGGCATTAGATAAATGTTTATTTAAGATTTTGTTATCTTTAAAATCAGCTAAATGAGCATTAAAATTATTCTCATTGAAAAAGGGTATGATTAATTTTCTTTTAACTTTAAATTGCTTTGTGAATAAATACAGATAGGTTAATGTGGTCTCAGTAATTGTGGCGCATGGTCTTAGTTGCCCTGTGACATGTGGGATCTTAGTTCCTGACCAGGGATGGAACCTGCATCCCCTGCATTTGAAGGTGGATTTTTAACCACTGGATGACCAGGTACCCCAACCCTATTTTAAACGTGTATGTCAAGAAAACTCAAAGTTGTTTTGTAGCTTCCCTCTTATCCATGGATTCTGCATCCCTGATAGAGGGAACAGACTGTTAGGTGTGGGGTGTGGGAGGGTTGGCAGAGACGTGCGACTCTACTACACCATTTTGTAAAAGAGACCTGAGCGTTTGCACATTTTTGTATCTGCCAGGATCCTTCTGTAGATAAAAATGCTCAGCTAAATTGATTTATTACTAAAAAATCATATCAAAACATGTATGAATTTACTTCCCTACTTACTTTAAAAGTGAAATGGTACTCCCTTTTTCTGGGAGTCTGGGTGACTGGGACTGTTTGCAAATACATGAGTTTGGAGGTTCTAAGGACTGCAAAAAGTGAAACACAAGCAGTGCACAGAGGCCAAGCATGCAAACTGTCTTCTAGGTCTCTGGCAAGTTCCTCATAGTAAAGATGAATCGACTAACCAAATGCCAATGATGACCTTATTTATAAGTAATTGCCTCAGCAGAACTGCTAACTCTGTTACTCAATTGAAACTAACCAAAAAGTGTGTTTTAATAAAAGTTAGCTTGTATATTTTTTTGTCAAGAATGACCATAGAAAAAAATATAATACCTTGGATTTCAGAAAAAAAGTTTAAAAAAAAAATCAGAGAAATACAAGGTATGGAACTATCTAGAAAATCTATAAAGCATAAGATCATAATGGATAGAAGGTTTAATAGACTCATTTGTGCAAACACTAATAATGCATCAGTCCTCAAAAGGGAGTCTATACTTTGATTATCTCTTCTCTGTTTTCCCCATCCACATGGTAAATGTTTCAAGGCCAACTCTTCTGCCATTTTTTTCCATATCTCTCTTGTTCTAACATAAATGCCACTTTCCTATAAGACCACCTTTGTCTTTTAAGCAAATTTAGCTCTTCTGTCCTAAATTATCTAATAATTTTCATCTCTTATTATCCAAAACCACGGCTGCATCCATTCTACCAAATAAATATTCATTTATGCAATACTTACATTTTTGACCTAAAATTATTCAGACTCTTTGCTAGGCACTCAACACAGATAGCAAACACAGTCCATGCTTCCATCAGGTAAAACATGCACCTGTTTCCCCTAGAGCTTACCCTTTGCTTGAGAAAATAAACAATAAACTTATACCTAGAGTCAATATCAGAGTTACATCCTTGAGAGCCTAGTGTAATTTCAAATAATCTACTTAAGGAAACAAAAATAACTATTGACTAACTGATATTGAGCTGAGATCTGATGGATGGCGTGGTGCCAAGGAAGTGGTACCAAAGAATAGGGGTGAGCCTATGAAAGGAGGCCCAGAGGAGAGATGTCATGAACTGAAAGAACTGGCAGAAGTTCCAGGCTGGAACACAAGACCGTGCCTGGAAAGTGGTGAGGCTGAAGCAGAGCTAAGGCTGAGACACAAGGTCCCTTGTAGCCACCTGAGGAAACTGGCTTTTCTCAAGGCCGATGGGAAGATGTTGAAAGATTATTATGAAGACTATTGTTTTCTTATTATTGATGACTGATATTTTTGGAGTTTACTTGTGAGATTTGGTATAGTATATATATCTTCAATTATATTGAAGGATTATCTAGGGGAAGCAACATCCAGTCTATCTTTCTATCCCCAACACTGACGCCTGGCACCTCAACTTTCTCCGGCTCAGCTGAGCTCCTGACTGTTAGTACATTCATTCACAATATTGTACAAAACATCACTCTATCTAGCTCCAAAACATTTCTGTCACTTAAAAAGTAAATAATTGAATAAATATTCCTCCCCAAGAAGATGGCAAGTTGGGGGAGTCGTGATCAGAAATTTCTAGTACTATATAATACAAATTTCTTTTCAGTTGAGTGGATAAGATTTTTTAAATTGGTAAGCTGAAATGTTTCCATGGAAGCAATCTAGAATATTGAGAGCTATGAAAGAAAGACAAATAAGATTTTAGACAATATCTGTACCTGCCTGTAATATGTGCATGCTTCATGTATTCAAATCCAAAGGATAGAATAGAACTAATGACTACAAATTTCAAAGAAATATAAATAAGCAAAATACGAGACATTTTACAATGTTTAATGTTTAACTTTTTAGTAATGAAAAATAAAACTTTTCAGTGAGAATTATGATGGTAAGTTGAATGAATAAAACCAATTTCATTTTCAAAGTTAAACTATTGTTCTTGCATTAATTTGCCTAACAAAATACAAAATTCTAGATATAAACATTGAAACAATATCACAAAGACTAAAACTATTTTAGCACATTCCAAATTAGTTTAATTTCAACTTGTTCAATTTGAATATCAATTCAGTTCAGTGGCTCAGTCATGTCTGACTCTTTGTGACCCCATGAACTGTAGCACGCCAGGCCTCCCTGACCATCACCAACTCCTGGAGCCACCCAAACCCATGTCCATTGAATCAGTGATGCTGTTCAGCCATCTCATCCTCCGTCATCCCCTTCTCCTCCTGCCCCCCAATCCCTCCCAGCAGCAGGGTTTTCTCCAATGAGTCAGCCCTTCACATCAGGTGGCCAAAGTGTTGGAGCTTCAGCTTCAACATCAGTCCTTCCAATGAACACCCAGGATTGGTCTCATTTAGAATGGACTGGTTGGATTTCCTTACAGTCCAATGGACTCTCAAGAGTCTTCTCCAACACCACAGTTCAAAAAAATCAGTTCTTCGGCGCTCAGTTTTCTTTATAGTCCAACTCTCACATCCATACATGACCACTGGAAAAACCATAGCCTTGACTAGACAGACCTTTGCTGACAAGGTAATGTCTCTCCTTTTCATTTGCTATCTAGGTTGGTCATAACTTTCCTTCCAAGGAGTAAATGTCTTTTATTTTCATGGCTGCAGTCACCATCTGAAGTGATTTTGGAGCCCAGAAAAATAAAGTCTGACACTGTTTCCACTGTTTCCCCATCTATTTCCCATGAAGTAATGGGACCAGATGCTGTGATCTTAGTTTTCTGAATGTTGAGCTTTAAGACAACTTTCACTCTCCTCCTTCACTTTCATCAAGAGGCTCTTTAGTTCTTCACTTTCTGCCATAAGGGTGGTGTCATCTGTATATCTGAGGTTATTGCTATTCCTCCTGGCAATCTTGATTCCAGTTTGTGCTTCCACCAGCCCAGAGTTTCTCATGTTGTACTATGCACAGAAATTAAACAAGCAGGGTGACAATATACAGCCTTGACATACTCCTTTTCCTATTTGGAACCAGTCTGTTGTTCCATGTCCAGTGCTAACTGTTGCTTCCTGACCTGCATATAGGTTTCTCAAGAGGCAGGTCAGGTGGTCTGGGATTCCCATATCTCTCAGAATTTTCCACAGTTTATTGTGATCCACACAGTCAAAGGCTTTGGCATAGTCAACAAAGCAGAAATAGATGTTTTTCTGGAACTCTCTTGCTTTTTTGATGATCCAGTGGATGTTAGCCATTTTATCTCTGGTTCCTCAGCCTTTTCTAAAACCAGCTTGAACATCTGGAATTTCATGGTTCACATATTGCTGAAGCCTGGGTTGGAGAATTTTAAGCATCACTTTAGTAGAGTGTGAGATGTGTGCAATTGTTCAGTATTTTGAGCATTCTTTGGCATTGCCTTTCTTTGGGATTAGAGTGAAAACTGACCTTTTCCAGTCCTGTGGCCACTGCTGAGTTTTCCAAATTTGTTGGCATATTGAGTGCCTCACTTTCACAGCATCATCTTTTAGGATTTGAAATAGCTCAACTGGAATTCCATCACCTCCACTAGCTTTGTTTGTAGTGATGCTTTCTAAGGCCCACTTGACTTCACATTCCAGGATGTCTGGCTCTAGGTGAGTGATCACACCATCGTGATTATCTGAGTCATGAAGATCTTTTTTGTACAGTTCTTTTGTGTATTCTTGCCACCTGTCCTTAATATCCAATGCTTCTGTTAGGTCCATACCATTTCTGTCGTTTGTTGAGCCCATCTTTGCATGAAATGTTCCCTTGGTATCTTTAATTTTCTTGAAGCGATCTCTAGTCTTTCCCATTCTATTGTTTTTCTCTATTTTTTTTTTTTGCATTGATCGCTGAGGAAGGCTTTCTTATCTCTCCTTGCTATTCTTTGGAACTCTGCATTCAAATGGGTATATCTTTTTTTTTTCCCCTTTGCTTTTCATTTCTCTTCTTTTCACAGCTATTTGTAAGGCCTCCTCAGAGAGCCATTTTGCTTTTTTGCATTTTTTTTACTTGGGGATATCTTGCTCGCTGTCTTCTGTACAATGTCAGGAACCTCTGTCCATAGTTCATCAGGTACTCTATCTATCAGATCTAGTCCCTTAAATCTATTTTACACTTCTACTGTATAGTCATAAGGCTATAGTCATATGTATTGTCTAACTCAGTGAAACTAAGCCATGTCATGTGGGGCCACCCAAAACATATGGGTCATGGTGGAGGGGTCTGACAGAATGTGGTCCACTGGAGAAGGGAATGGCAAACCACTTCAGTATTCTTGCCTTGAGAACGCCATGAACAGTATGAAAAGGCAAAAAGATAGGACACTGAAAGATGAACTCCCCATGTCTGAGATGCCCAGTATGCTACTGGAGATCAGTGGAGAAATAACTCCAGAAAGAATGAAGGGATGGAACCAAAGCAAAAACAACACTCAGTTGCGGATTGGACTGGTGATAGAAGCAAGATTCAATGTTGTAAAGAGCAATATTGCATAGGAACCTGGAAAATTAGGTCCATGAATCAAGGCAAATTGGAAGTGGTCAAACAGGAGATGACAAGAATGAACACTGACATTCTAGGAATCAGTGAACTAAGATGGACTGGAATGGGTGAATTTAACTCAGATGACCATTATATCTACTACTGTGGGCAGGAATCCCTCAGAAGAAATGGAGTAGCCATCATAGTCAACAAAAGAGTCCGAAATACAGTACTTGGATGCAATCTCAAAAATGACAGAATGATCTCTGTTCATTTCCAGGGCAAAGCACTCAATATTATGGCAATTCAAGTCTATGCCTTGACCAGTAATGCTGAAGAAGATGAATTTTAACAGTTCTATGAAGACCTCCAAGACCTTCTAGAACTGACACCCCAAAAAGATGTCCTTTTCATTATAGGGGACTGGAATGCAAAAGTAGGAAGTCAAGAAACACCTGGAGTAACAGGCAAATTTGGCTTTGGTGTACAGAATGAAGCAGGGCAAAGGCTAATAGAGTTCTGCCAAGAGAATGCACGGGTCATAGCAAACACCCTCTTCCAACAACACAAGAGAAGACTCTACACATGGACATCACCAGATCATTGACACCGAAATCAGTTCATTGTATTCTTTGCAGCCAAAGATGGAGAAGCTCTATATAGTCAGCAAAAACAAAACTGGGAGCTGACTGTGGCTCGGATCATGAACACCTTATTGCCAAATTCAGGCCGAAATTGAAGAAAGTGGAAAAAACCACTAGACCATTCAGGTATGACCTAAATCAAATCTGGATATGCTCATCTATAACTCAACTAGTCTGTGTCCTGCCAGGAAATATGAGCAACAAGTACATCAAATACAGAGACTTTTGTATAATAAATTGGTGAAATACATGATGCTGGAAAGCAAGAAGAGAATGATGAAATAACCCAAAGATTAATAACTTCTGGAAACAGTTACCATTACGATGGCTAAGGAATAATAAAGGGAGAAAGGCTGTTACTAGAACAAAAGTCCTCAGATTTTGCTGATGTATATTATGGCAGCCTGCAGAGTATGAGTGAGAATTAACTCTGAGGATGTATTTTGAAAGAGTACAAAATGCATAATTGAATGAGGCCAAATTTGTTGATTTGGCATACTTCTCATAGACTCTGAATTTAATATGTTAAATCCACTCTAATAATTTGTTTGCTTTGTTGACTGAAATCTGGGCTTAACGGTTGCCAACATTCAATGAAGTTGAAATATCAGAACATCTCTAACATAATACAGAAAGGGGGAAATCCAAAAGCTTAGGGAAGTAGGAATGTAGTAATAGATGTATCATGTACCATCTGCTCCCTGATTATATAGCAATAGAGGACAAAATGACACCTTCTTCCCTGCTGCTGCTGCTGCTAAGTCGCTTCAGTCGTGTCCGACTCTGTGCGACCCCACAGATGGCAGCCCACTGGGCTCCACCATCCCTGGGATTCTCCAGGCAAGAACACCGGAGTGGGTTGCCATTTCCTCCTCCAATGCATGAAAGTGAAAAGTCAAAGTGAAGTCGCTCAGTCGTGTCTGACTCAGCGACCCCATGGACTGCAGCCTACCAGGCTGCTCCGTCCATGGGATTTTCCAGGCAAGAGTACTGGAGTGGGGTGCCATTGCCTTCTCCGCCTTCTTCCCTAAGACACTGATAATACATGATTGAATGGAAAGGGCAGCATCCTGTGCAGGCTGAGTCAGACTGTAGAAATGATACCATTGAGATGGACTTTCTTTTAACAGTGAGGATGAAGTTCTCGGAATGAAAGATGCTTGGGGAAACTATAACATTGTGAATAAGAATGTTTGGGCACTCATGATCTTTGACAGGTGCTAATTAACAGGACACCATGATTGAAACAGATTGGCAGTCTATTGAAGCTTCACTTGATCTATGTAACACAAACAAACTCTGGGTTTGATGGACAGAAAACTTACTGAATCATCAGAGTGGACAATCATAGCCTCTCACCCTGTTTTCAGTTTATCTGAAAGGGATATGAGTCTCTTCAAAATTATGAATTACATGGCATGATATATTTAGACTGATGAAAGGAAAAAACACAATCAAGAATATTCTACTCAGCAAGGCGATCATTTAGATTTGAAAGAGAGATAAAAGGGTTTCACCTATAGGCAAAATCTAAATGAGTTTAACACAACTATAAAGCTGGTTAGCTTTATAAGAAAAGTTAAAATGTATTCTTTAAATGGAAAAGTAAATATCATGGCTAGATATATAAAATTATAAAAAGAAAAATCTCATTGGTAAAGGCAATTGTATGGTAACAGTGATAAATGAACTACTTATAAATCTAGTAGTAAGATTAAAAGACAAAAGTAAAATCTCCTATATAAAAAGTAGTTAATAGATATAGGAAACAAAAAGATGTAAAAAAATCAAACATGGGATGAGGAGTAAAAATTCGGAGTTGTTAGAAAGCATTTGAATTTAATAGATCATTCAGTTCAGTTCAGTTCAGTTTAGTTCAGTCGCTCAGTCATGTCTGACTCTTTGTGACCCCATGAACTGCAGCACGCCAGGCTTCCCTGTCCATCACCAACTCCTGAAGTCCACCCAAACCCATGTCAACTGAGTTGGTATGCCATCCAACCATCTCATCCTCTGTCATCCCTTTCTCCTCCTGCCCTCAATCTTTCCCAGCATCAGGGTTTTTTCCAATGAGTCAGCTCCTCACATCAGGTGGCCAAAGTATATGGAGTTTCAGCTTCAACATCAGTCCTTCCAATGAATACCCAGGACTGATCTCCTTTAGGATGGACTGGTTGGATCTCCTTGCAGTCCAAGGGACTCTCAAGAATCTTATCCAACACCACAGTTCAGAAGCATAAATTCTTAAGGTGCTTAACTTTTTTTATAGTCCAACTCTCACATCCATACATGACCACTGGAAAAACCATAGCTTTGACTAGATGGACTTTTGCTGGCAAAGTAATGTCTCTGCTTTTTAATATGCTGTCTAGGTTGGTAATAACTTTCCTTCCAAGGAGTAAGCACCTTTTAATTTCATGGCTGCAATCACCATCTGCAGTGATTTTGGAGCCCCAAAAAATAGTCTGACACTGTTTGCACTGTTTCCCCACCTATTTCCCATGAAGTGATGGGACCGGATGCCATGATCTTCGTTTTCTGCATGTTGAGCTTTAAGCCAGCTTTTTTACTCTCCTCTTTCACTTTCATCAAGAGGCTTTTTAGTTCTTCTTTCCTTTCTGCAATAAGGGTGGTGTCATCTGCATATCTGAGGTGATTGATATTTCTCCTGGCAATCTTGATTCCAGCTTGTGCTTCTTCCAGCCCAGCGTTCCTCAGGATGTACTCTGCATAGAAGTTAAATAAGCAGGGTGACAATATACAGCCTTGCCATACTCCTTTTCCTATTTGGAACCAGTCTGTTGTTCCACGTCCAGTTCTAACTGTTGCCTCCTGACCTGCATACAGATTTCTCAAGAGGCAGGTCAAGTGGTCTGGTATTCCCATCTCTTTCAGAATTTTCCACAGTTTATTGTGATCCACACAGTCAAAAGCTTTGGCATAGTCAACAAAGCAGAAGTAGATGTTTTTCTGGAACTCTCTTGCTGTTTTGAGGATCCAATGGATGCTGGCAATTTGATCTCTGTTTCCTTGGCCTTTTCTAAAACCAGCTTGAACATCTGGAATTTCATGGTTCACATATTGCTGAAGCCTGGCTTGGAGAATTTTGAGCATTACTTTACTAGCGTGTGAGATGAGTGCAATTGTTCGGTATTTTGAGCATTCTTTGGCATTGTCTTTCTTTGGGATTGGAATGAAAACTGACCTTTTCCAGTCCTGTGGCCACTGCTGAGTTTTCCAAATTAGCTGGCATATTGAGTGCAACACTTTTATAGCATCACCTTTCAGGATTAGAAATAGCTCGACTGGAATTCCATCACCTCCACTACCTTTGTTCATAGTGATTGTCTCTAAGGCCCACTTGACTTCACATTCCAGGATGTCTGGCTCTAGGTGAGTGATCACACCATCATGATTATCTGGGTCATGAAGATCTTTTTTGTACAGTTCTTCTGTGTATTCTTGGCACCTCTTCTCAATATCCTCTGTTTCTGTTAGGTCCCTACCATTTCTGTCCTTTATTGAGCCCATCTTTGCATGAAATGTTCCCTTGGTATCTCTAATTTTCTTGAAGTGATCTCTAGTCTTTCCCATTCTATTGTTTTACTCTATTTCTTTGCATTGATAGCTGAGAAAGGCTTTCTTATCTCTTCTTGCTATTCTTTGGAACTCTGCATTCAAATGAGTATATCTTTCCTTTTCTCCTTTGCTTTTCGCTTCCCTTCTTTTGACAGCTATTTGTAAGGCCTCCTCAGACAGGCATTTTCGTATAGGTATCCCTAATTGAAAGGAGAGTTGAGAAATAATTACTAGTGTTGGATACTTGCTGTTCTCCAAAATCATTTTTATTTATGAGGAAAAGGATAAGTATTGATTTAGAATAGGTGGTATATAATGTCAAACAACCCATTTACTATGGGAAGATAAGAGCTGGAACGTTGGGCTCCATTCCTGTAATGACATCAACTGACTATACCTAGAAGGATATCCTCTCTACCAGATGTCTCACTGATTGTACTGCCTGTGAGGCTCCTTTAGGAATTTGTGATTATGGTTCCAACACTGCAGTGATAATCAAGGACTTGGCTATATATCCTACAGCATATAACGTATAATGGTCATATTTAATGAATATATGTAATTGTTCTTTGGGTAAATAATTTCTTCATTTTTTTTTCAGTTTCCATTTACATTTAGTTCCCCTGTAGGTTTCCTCCTAGTTTTATTCACTGTATTTCCTTCTCTCTTACACTTTTAAATTTTTTCTCTACTTTTTCTCTTGACAAAGTTTTACTTCTTGTTTCTGATCAGATAGCTTTTCCCACATTTCCTTTTTTCTTTATCCTATCCATTGTCTTTCTATCTACCTAATTCTCATCTTTTTTCTTTCTTCCCTTATCTCATACATTCTGTGCTACCAACATGTTTGTTTTCACTATTAATTCTCAGAGCTCTCTCTTTCTATTTATATGCTACATTTCATAATTTTCCTCATTGTTTTCTGGCTTCCTCTTTGTTTCCTTGTACTTTTGTAGCTACTTTTTTTTTTCCTCCACCATTTCAAGATCAGAGGCTTCATTTAGATTTCTTGTAATTTTTTATTCAATTTCTGCTTGTCTCTAGTAGAAATTAAAATGATTTGGTGTGATATTATGTTTTAAAATGTTTAAATGCCTTCTTTTACTAGTAGAAAAACCAAAATGATCTATAATTATGTAAACATCCAGCATAAGTAAACTGAGTTTGAATATGTCCTTAATGAAAAAGAATGTGATCTCATCCGTGTAGTGTTTCAATGTGTATATATAGTTAGCATCAATTGTAAACTTTCTTAGAAACCATAGAAGAAGTCTTGAAAAGGTTAGCTGAGAATGATACTGGCAAGATAAACAGAGATACTGAGAGAAGACGTAGATGGATGGTAGAATGATTAATGCTGTATCTACAGAGTACAGGTGTTTGGTCCTTGAGTACGTAGTCAGAAAACAAATTGAACATTTATTCTCCTTGACAGAGGGATTAAGAAATGTGGTTGATTATACCTTTATAAATGAAGCTTTGAGTAAACTGCTGTCTTGATTGATTTCTTTGGTATTTGCTAACACTGCAACTGAATATTCTGCTGGGAATTCTTTTATTTGTGTTTGCTTCCTGAAGATGTGAATTAACTCATAATTAATGAGATTAATAAAGACATTGTGAAATAGCTGTGATAGTTTTATTAACAACTACACTGGAGTCTAATCGAACACAAACTATTTTAGGCACAGCGATGGTGTTTGCATGAAAATTTCTCAACATGAAAATGCCAGAGGTTAACATAACATTTCACTAGAATGTGATGGAAAAAAGAATATTAGAGTGGGACCTAAATCTGAGTCTACTACAATCCAAACCTATTGTTTATTTGAAAACAAAGAGCTCGGTTTATTCCTTCATATTTCTTCAAACTAGATTTCATCACACATCAGGCACTTTTTGAACACCTTTTACTACGAGGGGCTATAAGGACAAAATGCTGAAAACAATAGCAAAATCTAATGCAGCAAAAGAGTATTGAATGGTAAGAATTATGAAGGGAGAAAACAGAATCCTCTGAGAAAGAATAAGGTGAGTTGTGGGAGTGTCTTTTGGACATTTCTTCATCAAGGAAAACCACCCTGAAGAGGAACTTTATAAGGTGAGATCTGAAAGGTGACTAAAGGCCAGCCAGGTAAGTATTGGAGGTAATGGCATTACAGAAGAAAGATTCAAAATAGGGCAAATTATCTCAGGAAGAAAGAATCTGGCTCTTTCAAAAACCTGAAAGGATCACTAGTGTAGTTGGAACAGCATGTGACAAAGAGACTGTGGCAAGGTAGGCAACTGATAGATGGGTAAAGGGTTTAAATTTTGTTCTAATTGCAGTAAGAAGAGGACCCCTAATGTGGCTATAAGCTTGAAATTTTGTGATAAAACATATATTTTTAAAATATAACATTTATAAAGCAATTCACTGTTAAAAATTTCATGTATATCTCAAAGAAAAGCATAGCCTCTCATACATCCACCACTCATATTGATCCACCAATGTTGGTGAAGACTTAAAAAATGTCACAATCTAAAAGTTGAGAGTTACATTTCATTCAGTGGAAATTTTAAGGACTTAAATTTAAATTGCTGCCCAGGAGGTAGCATCTCAAGTAGCCCTGACAGACTTGCTCTGAGGAGGTGAGAGGAGGAGCCAGGTTATATAGAAGTAGCTGAGTTATACAGAAGTTCTGCAACAAAGGGCAGGTAGCCTGAACATCAAAAGTATTTTTATGAACTAAAGAAAACCAAATATCTCAAGAAATTTAGTGCTTGTCTATGTATGAGAAGATGCAAGAGTCTGGGCTCGCTGAAATCATTCCTTTCAATATGTATCTCAGTCACCTGGAGCCAGTATCCTTTTTTTTTTTGTTTGTTTTTTCTTAATATATCTATATATCCTGAGTTCCTCAGTGCTCACAATATGGAGTGGCTGCAGCCTGATGACTGCCAGGTAGCATGTATTGTTTTTCTTCCTGGGCACCCTTAGGACTCAGAAATTCACATTTGGAAGGCTAGAATCACTGATGGCTATGACATCCTTGTTTATGGATATGGCAGGAATACTCCATTTCTCACTGCTATAAAACAGTGTTCTTACCCATTTGATTGATTTATCACCACACTCAATGGGCTATATCATATATCACTTATACATACCTCATTATTGGAAAGAAGTTTATGTATCTTTTATCTAATAAATGCTACTTGAGATTCTGTCTTTGTAGATATAACCACATGATAAGGAGCACTTTTTCTATTATATCAAAAATAGAAAGTATGATCCATGTGGAAATATAATTACTTTAAACATCCCATAACCACCACCCTCCACACACAAAAAAAAACCCTGAAAATTATCCAGAAGAACATCCTTTTCAGTATTTATTGAAGTTATGCTAACTAGTGAGTTTACCTGCTTTTCCAGGCTTCTTACACAAAAGCCTGAGGCAAGAGAAGGAATCATTGCTCTTAAGCCATGAAAATAGGATTTGAGCTTTTCTCTCCACACATGTAGCAAGGGTGGGTGTAGGGAGACCTTCAACTGAACTTTTTAGAGATTGAGAAACCTGATGGGCAAGAAGATTCCAACAGTGAGAAGGTCTGCAGTGACCAGTTAATGAGTTGATATGAATTGTTAGAGGTACACCCAGGATAGAGCTCTACTTCACAACTTTGTACTGTCAGAAGGCCAACATGTAGTTGGCATCTGTCTGTATTCAGCTGCCAGTCAGTATTGTTAGGTAATTAGAATAAAGAGTCCAAAATAATGGTTAAAAATCAGCAGCTAAGAGGCAGACAAAGGGGAAAGCCTGAGAAAAAGAGGACAAAGGAAAAATCCCAGGACCAGAGTGAAAACTTTCTGTGGGGAAAAACATTCACCCTTCCAGACTGGTAGTGGGTATGAGCCCTATTTTGCATAGGGCAGGCACTAGGGTGAGGAGATAAAAAATATGAAAAAGGGAAATCAAGATGGGTTGATGCCACTCCTTTGAGGTCAGGCACCCTCACCTCTTGAGGGTGTACTAACTGCTATTTGTTTAACAAAATCTTGAACCATAACCAAACTGTAACAGTGCTCCATTGTTTCAAATCTTTGCTATGATGAGACCAAACCACAGAAAGAAGCGCACCCACCTGACAGTATTAAGCAGGGAAACAAAATCAACCAAGAATAAGCTGTGACACCACTGAAGAAGAGTACCTGTGCATTTCTTTTTCTCTCTTCGCTACCTAATATGTTTAAGGATAAAAGATCTGGAGTTAAACTGAGCAACAGAGATGACTTTAACCTATGAAACCAGTTAGAAACTTGTGAGATGATCTGCCATGTTATTTTTTATCAGGCAGGTCCCTAAGAGAAAAATGATGACATGTTCCATTTAGCATCATTTTTGGAGAATTTAATAAACTGACAAGTAACAAGCGTGTGACCAGATTGAAGGAAAAAAAAAAAAAA
>SJYT01041354.1:91885-112645 GCA_006410635.1 Cephalophus harveyi
AAAAAAAAAAAAAAGACACAGGGATATTGCAGTAGTCTGGTTAACGAGAGGACTGTTACTACTTCAAACCTAAAAGGTGGAGAGAGGGAGCTGTTACTCAAAGGATAATCTATGGAGAGGCCACTTTAAGAGCAGCTGTACCCTTAAGTTAAGTGTGCAGGAGAATAAATGCATTGATGTTTTTCTCTTTCTCCTACACCTGAACTCCCACTCAGCTTCCCAATAGATAGACAGACTGGAAACCAGACAGATGTTATGAGATTTCACTGGTTAGTCTTTGCAGGTCAGCTTGAGAAGATATCAGTGTGCGTTCAGAGGTGGAGAGGTAGGGAGAACATGTCTGGTGCACTTTTAAACAAAGAGAATCATATGTTCAGTAGAGCATAGTTGAAGAGATTGCAGAAAAAAACAAAAGTCCTTTTATTTTTAACTCACCAAATTTGCCAGAACCGTGGCTCCTAAAAACTTTTCTGCCAGGAGTTTAAAATAATTAGCTATCAAAATGTTTTTCTGATTTTCAGATCAAATTCAGAAGAGGAATAAATGGATATTGTTAGAGAAAGAATGATCAAATAAAGAAAGAATCATAATTATTATTTGCAAGACAATCTTTGCAGTATAATTTTTGGAAAATGAGTAAAGATGTAATATAATAGTAAAAAAGAAATTGTGTTTATCATCAGAGAGAACTGGGGTTCATTTTTGCCTTTATAAATTAATTGCTGGGCATCATTAAAGTCACTTGTCCTTTTGCAGCCTGTTTCTTTATTCATTAAATACTATTATCTTCCACTAGCTTTCAGTGCATATTAAAAGAGACATAATAATGATAAGCATATTATCATTTTGACTAGCCTGAAATTCACCTCTAATAGTCATATAAAGGAGTTAAATTATTTTAAAAAGAGAGTTGATATACGGAGGCAACACTGAAAATACCATAACTGAGTACTTGATTTGTCTGTACCTAAAAAGAAAAAAAGGTGGCCTTTTTTGTTTGGGTTTGAAAAGGATGCTGCTGCTGCTGCTAAGTTGCTTCGGTTGTGTCCGACTCTGTGCAACCCCATAGACGCCAGTCCACCAGACTCCCCCATCCCTGGGATTCTCCAAGCAAGAACAATGGAGTGGGTTGCCATTTCCTTCTCTAATGCATGAAAGTGAAAAGTGAAAGTGAAGTCGCTCAGTCGTGTATGACTCTTAGCGACCCCATGGACTGAAGCCCACCAGGCTCCTCCGTCCATGGGATTTTCCAGGTGAGAGTACTGGAGTGGGGTGCCATTGCCTTCTGATAAATGAATCAGTATCTTCAGAGGGGCTTAGATATTTCAGGAAGAGATTTATTGATCTAGTATTATGATTTAACAGAACTGTGATATGACTCTTAGCGATCCCATGGACTGAAGCCCACCAGGCTCCTCCGTCCATGGGATTTTCCAGGTGAGAGTACTGGAGTGGGGTGCCATTGCCTTCTGATAAATGAATCAGTATCTTCAGAGGGGCTTAGATATTTCAGGAAGAGATTTATTGATCTAGTATTATGATTTAACAGAACTGTGACCAATTAAGGTCCTCATTTTCTAAGATCTCTGCACACTTTGTCATTGAGAGTAAACACACTGATAACCTAAATAGGTACACTGAGTGACAAAGTCAGGGAAACTTTGGGACATTGGCAGAGGGTGGCTCCAAACAGGAAGTAGCTGCAGGGGATGGCAAAGAGTCTCCTGGGTAAAATCAGCCAGGTAAAGTGGGACAGAATGCCCTGGTGGCTGACCTTAAAGTAAGTAGAGTGAAGCATCCTTGAAGGAGGCATTATGATCTGCTCAATCTTATGTGCCCTACCCTGAAAGCATGCCAAGATAATTTTACTTTCCTGAACTGGTCATATTTCTTAAAACTTCTGTCTTTCAAACTTCTTCCTTCCTGTGGGAATGTCATACCTGTTCTTTTCACCTCTGCACCTGCTTGGATTAATTCCTATTTTTCTGTCATGAGTTAGTGAAGGTCTTGGCTTAGCTAAACCTCACTCAGATATGTACTAGGACTTGTCAGCCATTGTCTTATGCATTCATTTCTCACAACTTTTACCACACTATGATGTTATTAATAGATTAGGTTGCCAATGAGACGGGGAGGGGGCAGAGAGAAAGTTATGCCTTTTCACTGCCAGCTTCTAGGAATTTTCCTGCCACATATTTATTTTTCTTAAATAAATGCATGGATGGTTGAAAGAAAGCATGAACACTAGAGGCTTGCTAGTACTATGCCATTAATCTAGGCATCAACAGAGTTTTCAGAGAGTCATGTTTAGCCTTGACTTGACCTCCAAGAAATGTGACTCAAGTTCTTTTGAGCTGCTTATCAGAGCCCATATCTTCTTGACCCTGCACTCTTTCCTATATTGTTATAATGTATTTTAATTCTATTATAAAATACAGATTATATTTAATTTATTGGCTGACTAGAAGCCTATAGGAGAAAAATACAAACTGGTTTAGCAAGTTTTACAATTTAGTCATCTCTCTACTGCCCACACCAAGTCTGGAATACAGTATGTGAAAAATAAACACTTAAACATGAATGAATAAGTTGATACTGACTCAAATTCTTTCTTTGCTACATAAGTTATTAGACACATGTCAGAGAGGTAAAATACTATGACTAAATTGAAATTTTAATGTTATTTTGAAAAAACTAAGGAAGTCTACACTTTATATTATTTGTTGAATTATTTATAATCCAATTTAGATGTCCTATTTAGATATAAATATAAGAAATGTGTTGGTAAAAATAATTACAGAGTAGTGTTTAGGCTTTTTATCTAGACAATTATTATCAGTTCAGTTCAGTCAGTTCAGTCGCTCAGTCGTGTCTGACTCTTTGCGACCCCGTGAATCGCAGCACGCCAGGCCTCCCTGTCCATCACCAACTCCTGGAGTTCACCCAGACCCACGACCATCAGGATTCCATCTTGTGTTTCTTCCAGTCCAGCCTTCCTCATGATGTATTCTGCATATAAGTTAAATAAGCAGGGTGACAATAAACAGCCTTGTTGTACTCCTTTTCCTATTTGGAACCAGTCTTTTGTTCCATGTCCAGTTCTAACTATTGCTTTCTGACTTGCATACAGATTTCTCAAGAGGCAGGTCAGGTCGCCTGGGATTCCCATCTCTTTCAGAATTTTCCACAGTTTATTGTGATCCACACAGTCAAAGGCTTTGGCATAGTCGATAAAGCAGAAGTAGATGTTTTTCTGGAACTCTCTTGCTTTTTCCATGATCCAGCGGATGTTGGCAATTTGATCTCTGGTTCCTCTGCCTTTTCTAAAGCCAGCTTGAACATCAGGGAGTTCACGGTTCACGTATTGCTGAAGCCTGGCTTGGAGGATTTTGAGCATTACTTTACTAGCATGTGAGATGAGTGCAATTGTGCGGTAATTGGAGCATTCTTTTGCATTGCCTTTCTTTGGAATTGGAATGAAAACTGACCTTTTCCAGTCCTGTGGCCACTGCTGAGTTTTCCAAATTTGCTGGCAGATTGAGTGCAGCACTTTCACAGCATCATCTTTCAGGATTTGAAACAGCTCAACTGGAATTCCATCACCTCCACTAGCTTTGTTCGTAGTGATGCTTTCTAAGGCCCACTTGACTTCACATTCCAAGATGTCTGGCTCTAGATTAGTGATCACATCATCATGATTATCTGGGTCGTGAAGATCTTTTTTGTACAGTTCTTCTGTGTATTCTTGCCACCTCTTCTTAATATCTTCTGCTTCTGTTAGGTCCATACCATTTCTGTCCTTTATCGAGCCCATCCTTGCATGAAATGTTCCCTTGGTATCTCTAATTTTCTTGAAGAGATCTCTAGTCTTTCCCATTCTGTTGTTTTCCTCTATTTCTTTGCATTGATCACTGAAGAAGGCTTTCTTATCTCTTCTTGCTATTCTTTGGAACTCTGCATTCAGGTGCTTATATCTTTCCTTTTCTCCTTTGCTTTTCGCCTCTCTTCTTTTCACAGCTATTTGTAAGGCCTCCCCAGACAGCCATTTTGCTTTTTTGCATTTCTTTTCCATGGGGATGGTCTTGATCCCTGTCTCCCGTACAATGTCACGAACCTCATTCCATAGTTCTTCAGGCACTCTATCTATCAGATCTAGGCCCTTAAATCTATTCCTCACTTCCACTGTATAATCATAAGGGATTTGATTTAGGTCATACCTGAATGGTCTAGTGGTTTTCCCTACTTTCTTCAATTTGAGTCTGAATTTGGCAATAAGGAGTTCATGATCTGAGCCACAGTCAGCTCCTGGTCTTGTTTTTGTTGACTGTATAGAGCTTCTCCATCTTTGGCTGCATAGAATATAATCAATCTGATTTCGGTGTTGACCATCTGGTGATGTCCACGTGTAGAGTCTTCTCTTGTGTTGTTGGAAGAGGGTGTTTGCTATGACCAGTGCATTTTCTTGGCAAAACTCTATTAGTCTTTGCCCTGCTTCATTCCGCATTCCAAGGCCAAATTTGCCTGTTACTCCAGGTGTTTCTTGACTTCCTACTTTAGCATTCCAGTCCCCTATAATGAAAAGGACATCTTTTTTGGGTGTTAGTTCTAAAAGATCTTGTAGGTCTTCATAAAACCGTTCAACTTCAGCTTCTTCAGCATTACTGGTTGGGGCATAGACTTGGATAACTGTGATATTGAATGGTTTGCCTTGGAGACGAACAGAGATCATTCTGTCGTTTTTGAGATTGCATCCAAGTACTGCATTTCGGACTCTTTTGTTGACCATGATGGCTACTCCATTTCTTCTGAGGGATTCCTGCCCACAGTAGTAGATATAATGGTCATCTGAGTTAAATTCACCCATTCTAGTCCATTTTAGTTTGCTGATTCCTAGAATGTCGACGTTCACTCTTGCCATCTCTTGTTTGACCACTTCCAATGTGCCTTCATTCATGGACCTGACATTCCAGGTTCCTATGAAATATTGCTCTTTACAGCATTGGACCTTGCTTCTATCACCAATCACATCCACAGCTGGGTATTGTTTTTGCTTTGGCTCCATCCCTTCATTCTTTCTGGAGTTATTCTCCACTGACCTCCAGTAGAATATTGGGCACCTAATGACCTGGGGTGTTCCTCTTTCAATATCCTATCATTTTGCCTTTTCATACTGTTCATGGGGTTCTCAAGGCAAGAATACTGAAATGGCATGCCATTCCCTTCTCCAGTGGACCACATTCTGTCAGACCTCTCCACCATGACCCGCCCGTCTTGGTTTACCCCACGGGCATGGCTTGGTTTCATTGAGTTAGACAAGGCTGTGTTCCTAGTGTGATTAGATTGACTAGTTTTCTGTGAGTATGGTTTCAGTGTGTCTGGCTCTGATGCCCTCTTGCAACACCTACCATCTTACTTGGATTTCTCTTACCTTGGGTGTGGGTAAGAGAAACCCAATTAAGACAATTATTACAGTAAATATTATATTCTAAGTTATAAAAAATGGTGCTCTATCATTTATTTTCTAGATATACATTTAACATTTAAGTATTACATAGAGAACATTTTATTTGCATAACATACTATTTGTTTTGGCTTCCCTGGTGGCTCAAAGGATAAAGCATCTGCCTGCAGTGCAGGGTACCCAGGTTCGATCCCTGGGTTGGGAAGATCCTCTGGAGAAGGAAATGGCAACCCACTGCAGTATTCTTGACTGGAGAATCCCATGGACAGAGGAGCCTGGTGGGCTACAGCCCATGGGGTCTCAAAGAGTTGGACATGAGTGAACAACTTCACACACACACACACACACACAACTATTTGTTTTATTGTAGCTTATAAAGTAATGGCTTCCCACTAATTAAAAAAAATTTAGATAAAAGAGATTTGTAGTATTTCATCAAACATTATAATAGTTTCAGTAATTATATGATGAGCGGCAATCTATTAGGAATAAGGATGAAACTCGGTAGCCCTCATCCCATCTGCATATAAATATTATTGCCAATCAATGAAAATAACACATTACAAAATAAGGGAAAATAGAAAAAAAAAAAATCCATAAACCACGACTATACAAAAAAGACAGAAAAGGAGATTTCAATTTCATTAGTGAAAATCCCCCCAACCGTGAAGCAAAAGAAAACGACACCCTTATCCAAATTACATATCATTAAACAAAAATTCTCAGTTATGAAACAACTCCTCAGATCACAATTAAGATTGATAGACCAAATAAATGGAACCTTAGGACTGTTGAAGAGTTTACACAGCTAAGGAGTAAATGAATTAACTCAGAAGAAGTATTTGAATTGCTTGAATAATTTTTATATTCTTATTAACCAAAATATGCATGAGACATTGAGTCTAACATTAATGTTTGCCATGCTGCTATATCAATTCCATTTCCTTCAACACCCAAGGATTCCAACATTGCTTTTAAAATAGTCCCTAAGAACTTTTTTAAAATCATCTTTGTTCGAGTATTAGAATAGGATTAATATGCACCTCTTTGTTTGTAAATGTAGCACTTTAGTCTTTACCGAAGATATGGCAAACAGTTTTAAAACACTTTTTCACACAAATATTAAGCATGATGGGCAAGAACTGGTAATAAGACTTTTTTTCTACTTCATTAGCATTTTTCAGTAATCTTTTGGCTTCAAATTGAGCTACTAAGCACAGCACAGCAAACATGAAACAGCACCATGAAGACACAATATGTCTTATTACATTCATATATCCAATCAACTCTGAGTCAATATATCAAGAATCTAGATAGTTTTCCAATAATCACAATTGTAGAGTCCAAATAGATACAGTAATCCTTTTTTGACCTTGAAAAGGCTGGGGCTGAATTCTTCCTTGGGGTTTAGATTGGTTGCTAAGAGTCAGGGTAAATTAGGATATCAGTTTTTTCCTGGAAGGGAAATGATAGAGTATTAAAACTGAACATCACAGATAAAATTCAGAATATTATGACTCACCAAATTGTATCACTCTATGACTTCAAAATGAACTCTTTGGAAAGCAATAATCTTTGAAGGAGAATTAAAGAAACTGGTCTCACAAAGTTGAGGGGCAGAATAGGGTAAAGGGGAGAATAAAATAGACTAGGGAATAAGATAGTATGGGTTTTTACTTATTTTTCAAGACAAAACAAAAAAGAAACAAGCTTAAAATATAATGGTTAGAGAATATAACTTCCAATGCAAGAAATGTGCTATTCTATTCTGAATCTTTTGTCTATTATTTCACAGGGCTGAGGAGCCTTTGAGTCATTAGTATAATGACTACCTGAGGTTTTCCCAAGTGACTTGGGAGAGTCTGTGTTCCAGATTTTTACACTCTGGAGAAATAAAATGAAAAAAGGTTTTTAAATCAATGTGCTCATATTTTTATGATTTTTTAAAAATAAAATCCCACATTCTTTATACCTATAATAATGTTTTCTATCTTGGATGATTCTCTTTTTAACTGGATGCTGTCAACTCTGATTCAGTTCAGATCAGTTCAGTCACTCAGTCGTGTCCGACTCTTTGCGACCCCATGAATCACAGCAGACCAGGTCTCCCTGTCTATCACCAACTCCAGGAGTTCACCCAAACTCATGTCCTTCGAGTTGGTGATGCTGTCCAGCCATCTCACCCTCTGTCATCCCCTTCTCCTCCTGCCCCCAATCCCTTCCAGCATCAGGATCTTTTCCAATGAGTCAACTCTTCACATGAGGTGGCCAAAGTATTGGAGATTCAACAACAGTCCCTCCAATGAACACCCAGGACTGATCTCCTTTAGGATGGACTGGTTGGATCTCCTTGCAGTCCAAGGGACTCACAAGAGTCTTCTCCGACACCACAGTTCAAAGCACCAATTCTTCAGCACCCAGCTTTCTTCACAATCCAACTCTCACATCCATACATGACCACTGGAAAAACCATAGCCTTGACTAGACGGACCTTTGTTGGCAAAGTAATATCTCTGCTTTTTAATATGCTATCTAGGTTGGTCATAACTTTCCTTCCAAGGATTAAGTGCCTTTTAATTTCATGGCTGCAATCAACATCTGCACTGATTTTTGGAGCCCCCAACAATAAAGTCTGACACTGTTCAGCAGTGCATGAACCGTGAACTTCCAGATGTTCAAGCTGGTTTTAGAAAAGGCAGAGGAACCAGAGATCAAATTGCCAACATCTGCTGGATCATCAAAAAAGCAGGAGAGTTCCAGAAAAACATCTATTTCTGCTTTATTGACTATGACAAAGCCTTTGACTATGTGGATCACAATAAACTGTGGAAAATTCTGAAAGAGATGGGAATACCAGACCACCTGACCTGCCTCTTGAGAAACCTATATGTAGGTCAGGAAGCAACAGTTAGAACTGGACATGGAACAACAGACTGGTTCCAAATAGGAAAAGGAGTATGTCAAGGCTGTATATTGTCACCCTGCTTATTTAACTTATGTGCAGAGTACATCATGAGAAATGCTGGGCTGGAAAAAGCACAAGCTGGAATCAAGATTGCCTGGAGAAATATCAATAACCTCAAATAGCAGATGACACCACCCTTATGGCAGAAAGTGAAGAGGAGCTAAAAAGCCTCTTGATGAAAGTGAAATAGGAGAGTGAAAAATTTGGCTGAAAGCTCAACATTCAGAAAACTAAGATCATGGCATCTGGTCCCATCACTTCATGGGAAATATAACAAGATGACACCACCCTTATGGCAGAAAGTGAAGAGGAGCTAAAAAGCCTCTTGATGAAAGTGAAATAGGAGAGTGAAAAATTTGGCTGAAAGCTCAACATTCAGAAAACTAAGATCATGGCATCTGGTCCCATCACTTCATGGGAAATATAACTCTGATTATCTACATTCTATTATTGGTTTCCCTAGAGAAGGAAGTGGTAACCCACTCCAGTATTCTTGCCTGGAGAATCCCATGGACAGAGATGTCTGGTAGGCTACAGTCCACGGGGTCACAAAGAGTCGGACACGACTGAGCAACTTCATTTATTTACTTACTTACTTACTTATTGGTTTAAATCTTTTAAACACTAACATTTTCAATTGTCTTAATTCTTTTCACATAAATTTCCCAATTTATGTGTAGACTTATAATATTTTGGACTGTCTTTGCTTTGTTAATTCATTCACATGCAAACTTGGTTGAGCGATTGTTTAAAAGAAGTAAAAGCCAACTGTCATCCTATGAACAGGGAAAGTCATTCTTGGCTTGAAAGCAATCAAAAGGTTTTAGCATGCAT
The DNA here is from genome assembly GCA_006410635.1 of Cephalophus harveyi. NCBI lineage: Eukaryota > Metazoa > Chordata > Mammalia > Artiodactyla > Bovidae > Cephalophus > Cephalophus harveyi. Next base: position 101,146 of record SJYT01041354.1, read on the forward strand.
TTTGCAATTATTACAGCTTATTCAATGTTTAAATAAACATGACACTTGATCTTGTCCAATTTAAAGGTATAAAATAAATTTGATGCATATTTAAACTTCTTATCAATAATAGTCTCTCCCTTTCTAATTTTAGACAATGTGATTAATATAGGATTTAAGAAAGCAAAATAACATTTTATCCACACTTTATCATCATGGTTCTCTCAGGATTAGGATTTGTGCAAACAAATGTGTTTTATTAATCTGTGGCATATGGTTAAAAATGTACCCTTATTTTTAAGAGGTAAGCTCAAGGGAAAGGAAACATTTGAAAGCTAGATTGTTCTGTTTCATCTGACCAAGCTTTCTGATGACTTATTTTCCTAAGAATTACTCTATGTTTGTATCTTTCTACTTATATTCTGGAGTTTAATGGACATTTTTAAAGTACTGAGAAATCCAAGATTATACTTAGCCAATTACAATGATAAAATGTATTTTTCATGACCAAGATTATAATTAATCAATGTCTGACTCTTTGTGATCCCATGGACTTTAGTCTGCCAGGCTCCTCCTTCCACGGCAGATTATTTACCACTGAACCAACTGGGAAGCCCTAATTGTTGCTACCCTCACTTTTAATGAGGAAGTAAAGATGAAGACTTGGGCCTCCATCTAGATGTGTATAAGAGACAGAGATTATAATTAATCTGCTTATTCATAAATTATCATCACAATACTTAAAATTACATTATTCAGATATTTTTCATCTCCTTCAAACTGATTAATTTCTTTTCCTATACTATTGCTATTTTAAAAGAATTGCTTTTTACACTGTAACTTTATGGTTTCAAAAACTTTTACAAATTCTCCATATTAAAGTGAACTAAAAGCATTTAAAAAGTAAATAATATCAAATACAGATGTGTTTGGTAGAGAGAATCGTGTACCATACATGAAAATAAATCTACCATCAAATTTTTTATTTCAAATGCTGTCTAAAATTTACTATTATACATTGCTTTTATATCAAATAACATAATTAAGACAAGTAAAATTCAGAGAGAACATTATGAGTAATTCTATCACATATAGATAAAATGACCACATAAATATACAAAAATATATAAAATGAATGTATGCATACAAACATAAGGTCAGTTCAGTTCAGTCACTCAGTCGTGTATGACTCTTTGCGACCCCATGGACTGTAGCACACCAGGCCTCCCTGTCCAACATCAACTCCTGGAGTTTATTCAAACTCATGTCCATTGAGTTGGTGATGCCATCCAACCAACTCATCCTCTGTCATCCTCTTCTCCTACTGCCCTCAATCTCTCCTAGCCTCAGGGTCTTTTCAAATAAGTCAGTTCTTTGCATCAGGTGGCCAAAGTATTGGAGTTTCAGCTCCAGAATCAGTTTTTCCAATGAATATTCAGGACTGATTTCCTGTAGCATGGACTGGTTGGAATTCCTTGCAGTCCAAGGGACTCTCAAGAGTCTTCTCCAACACCACAGTTCAAAGACATCTATTCTTTGGGCTCAGCTTTCTTTACAGTCCAACTCTCACCGTCATCTATGGAAAAACCATAGCCTTCACTAGATGGGCCTTTGCTGGCAAAGTAATGTTTCTGCTTTTTAATATGCTGTCTAGGTTGGTCATAACTTTTCTTCCAAGGTGCAAGGTTCTTTTAATTTCATGGCAGCAGTCACCATCTGCAGTGATTTTGGAGCCCAAAGAAATAAAGTCTGTCACTGTTTCCATTGTTTCACCATCTATTTGCCATGAAGTGATTGGATGGGATGCCGTGATCTTAGTTTTCTCAATGTTGAGCTTTAAGCCAACTTTTTCACTCTTCTCCTTCACTTTCATCAAGAGGCTCTTTAGTTCTTCTTCACTTTCTGCAATAAGGGTGGTGTTATCTGCATATCTGAGGTTATTGATATTTTTCCTGGCAATCTTTATTCCAGCTTGTGCTTTATCCATTCCAGCATTTTGCATGATGTACTCTGCATATAAGTTAAATAAACAGGGTGACAATATACAGCCTTGACATATTCCTTTCCCAAATTGGAACCAGTCTGTTGTGCCATGTCCAGTACTAACTATTGCTTCTTGACCTGCATAGAGATTTTTCAGGAGGCAAGTCAGGTGGTCTGGTATTCCCATCTTTTGAAGAATTTTGCACAGTTTGTTGTGATCCACACAGTAAAAGACTTTGGCATAGTCAATACAGCAGAAGTAGATGTTTATCTGGAACTCTCTTGCTTTTTCAATGATCCAGCTGATGTTGGCAATTTGATCTCTGTTCCTCTACCTTTTCTAAATCCAGCTTGAACATCTGAAAGTTCACAATTTACATACTGTTGAAACCTGGTTTGGAGAATTTTGAGCATTACTTTGCTAGTGTGTGAGACGAGTGCAACTGTACGGTAGTTTGAGCATTCTTTGGCATTGCCTTTCTTTGGATTTGGAAAGAAAACTGATCTTTTCCAGTCCTGTGGCCACTGCTGAGTTTTCCAAATTTGCTGACATGTTGAGTGCAGCACTTTCACAGCATCATTTTTCAGGATTTGAAATAGCTCAACTGGAATTCCATCACCTCCACTAGCTTTGTTCGTAGTGATGCTCCCTAAGGCCCACTTGACTTCACATTCCTAGATGTTTGAGTCTAGATGAGTGATCATACCATAGTGATTATCTGGATCGTGAAGATCTTTTGTGTATAGTTCTTATGTGTATTCTTGTCACCTCTTAATATCTTCTTCTTCTGCTAGGTCCCTACCATTTCTGTCCTTTATTGTGCCCATCTTTGCATGAATAGTTCCCTTGGTATCTCTAATTTTCTTGAAGAGATCTCTAGTCTTTTCCATTCTATTGTTTTTCTCTATTTCTTTGCATTGATCACTGAGAAAGGCTTTGTTTTCTCTCCTTGCTATTCTTTGGAACTCTGTATTCAAATGGGTATATCTTTCCTTTTCTCCTTTGCCTTTCACCTCTCTTCTTTTCATAGCTGTTTGTAAGACCTTCTCAAACAAACATTTTGCTTTTTGCATTTCTTTTTCTTGGGGATGGTCTTGATCACTGTCTTCTGTACAATGTCATGAACCTCATTCCATAGTTCATCAGGCACTCTATCAGGTCTAATCCCTTGAATCTATTTCTCACTTCCATTGTATAATCATAAGGGATTTGATTTAGGTCATAATGAATGGTCTAATGGTTTTCCCTACTTTCTTCAAATTAAGTCTGAATTTTGCAATAAGGGGTTCATGATCTGAGCCACTGTCAGCTCCTGGTCTTGTTTTTGCTAACTGTATAGAGCTTCTCCATCTTTGGCTGCAAAGAATATAATCAATCTGATTTTGGTGTTGACCATCTGGTGATGTCCATGTGTAGAGTCTTCTCTTGTGTTGTTGGAAAAGGGTGCTTGCTATGACCAGTGCCTTCTTTGGGCAAAACTCTATTAGTCTTTGCCCTGTTTCATTCTGTATTCCAAGGCCAAATTTGCCTGTTACTTCAGGTATTTCTTGACTTCATACTTTTGCATTCCAGTCCCCTATGATGAAAAGGATGCCTTTTTTGGGTGTGAGTTCTAGAAGGCCTTGTAGGTCTTCATAGAACTGTTCAACTTTAGTTTTTCCAACATTACTGGTAGGGACATAGCATTGGATTACTGTGATATTGAGAGGTCATTCTAACGTTTTTGAGATTGCATCCAAGTACTGCATTTGAACTCTTTTGTTGACTGTGATGGCTATTCTCTTTATTATAAGGGATTCTTGCTCACAGTTGTAGATATAATGGTCATCAGAGTTAAATTCTCACCCATTGCAGTCCATTTTAGTTCACTGATTCCTAAAATGTGGATGCTCACTCTTGCTGTCTCCTGTTTGACCACTTCCAATTCGCCTTGAGTGATGGACTTAAAATTCCAGGTTCCTATTCAGGCTCCTCTTTACAGCATCAGACTTTACTTCCTTCACCAGGCACATCCACAACTGGGTATTGTTTTGGCTTTTGGTCCTCTCTTCATTCTTTCCAGAGTTATTTCTCCACTGATCTCCCATATCATATTCATCACCTACCGACCTGGGGAGTTCATCTTTCAGTGTCCTATCTTTTTAGCTTTTCATACTGAAAGTGAAAGAGGAGAGTGAAAAAATTGGCTTAAAATTCAACATTCAGAATACTAATATCAAGACCTCTGGTCCCATCACTTCAAGTCAAATAGATAGGGAAACAATGGAAATAGTGAGAGACTTTATTTTGTGGGGGCTCCAAAATCACTTGCAGATGGTAACTGCAGGCATGAAATTAAAAGATGCTTGTGCCTTCTAAGAAAAGTTATGACCAACCTAGACAGCATATTAAAAAGTAGAGACATTATTTCATCAACAAAGGTCCATCTAGTTAACACTTTGGTTTTTCCAGTAGTCTTGTATGGATGTGAGAGTTAGACCATAAAGAAAGCTGAGAGCCAAAGAATAGATGCCTTTGAACTGTGGTGTTGGAAAAGACTTGAGAGTCCCTTGGACTGCAAGCAGTTCCAACCAGTCCATCCTAAAGGAAATCTGCCTTGAATATTTTTTGGAAGGACTGATTCTAAAATTGAAACTCCAATACCTTGGCCACCTAATGGGAAGAACTGACTCATTTGAAAAGACCCTGATACTGGGAATGATTGAAGGCAGGAGGAGAAGGGGATGACAGAGGATAAGATGGTTGAATGGCATCACTGACTCAATGGACAAAAGTTTGAGTAAGCTCTGGGAGTTGGTGATGGACAGGGGCGCCTGGCGTGCTGCAGTCCATGGGGTCGCAGAGAGCCAGACACAACTAAACAACTGAACTGAACTGAACTCCTACAGTTTCTGCATCAGCATTTACAGCTTCACCTGGTACTATTTTTGCTATGGAAATGGCTTCTCTCCTTAAACCTTATGAATCAAACTGCTAGTTTCATGCTTTTCTTCTGCATCTCCCTCATCTCCTTCATCTTTCAGGGAATTGAAGATAATTAGGGTCCTGCTTTGGATTTGTCGTTGTTCAGTTGCTAAGTCATGTCTGACTCTTTGTGATCCCATGGACTTTAGTCTGCCAGGCTCCTCCTTCCACGGCAGATTATTTACCACTGAACCAACTGGGAAGCCCTAATTGTTGCTACCCTCACTTTTAATGAGGAAGTAAAGATGAAGACTTGGGCCTCTATGTCTATGAATATGTAGTTTGCCAGTTACAGAAATAGAGACAACAGTACTATATTTTTTTTTCCTATTTATTTCCTTTGTTGGTACTATACTTAAGAAATACCTTTCAACTGAAGTTGAAATACTCTTCTGCTTAACACTTTTTTTTTTCCTGGGTAAAATTACAAAAAAAAAAAAAAAAAATAATGTAAGAGCAAATAAAATATTTTCTTTATGCTCCCGATATAATGGCAACACTGTAGAATACAGAAGACTGACACTGAGTTCCTGAGCCTGGTGTGGCCTCATTCAGCCACAGCTGCTTTGTCACTCTTTCTGTTGTAAGGGGACTTGTTTCTTTCTTTCTTATTTTTTTTCCAAACTGTTCTGTCCTGTGATAGGAAGTGAAACAGCAGATAGAGCATTGAACTGAAAAGAAATTTGGCATTAGAAAAGATATGTCTTTAGAGGTGAATGGAAAAGGTCGGTTTATAATGAAAGTCATCAGGACATTTAAGACTCAATTTCTCATTCTAATAGGGTACAGAACAACCACAATCACCACAACAAACAATCTAAGGTAGGGTGTTATACTTGTTCTATTTTGTGTGTCTGACTGAAGGCTACTATTCCAGTCTTTCTTCTTTTCCTAGTTAGGTATCAGGTACATAAACCTGAGTTTATCATACCCCTTAACCATACACATTATACCATTCATGCAAGCCTCTTATTTTTTATTTATTTGTCTGTGACCTGTATATATGCTGCATACAAAAGGCTCACTTCAGATCTAAAAGTGAAAGTGTTAGTTGCTCAGTTGTGTCTGAGACTTTTTGCAACCCCATGAAAGGTAGTCTGTCAGGCTCCTCTGTCCATGGAATTTTCCAGGCAAGAATACTGGAGTGGGTTTTGCTATTTCCTTCTCCAGGGCATCTTCCCAACCCAGGGATCAAACCTGCATCTCTTGTGTCTCCTGCATTGGCAAGCAGATTCATTACCATTGTACCACCTGGGAAGTCCTTTATTTGTATATGTTTATTTCCTTTCATCCTCACTTTCATCATTTGTTTTGCAAATCCTTTTGTTTGCATATGTTCATATAGAAATGTATTACTGCTTTTTATGTATATTTTAAATATGCATAATGCTGTTGTTTTGTATATTACATCCTCTTTCAATTATGTATTATAGAGCCATCAGCATGTGGACATCTCCCTCCTTCTGAGTATGCCATGGTAACCATCCATCACTTTCTACATTCTCATTCCCTCTGGAATATACTTAGGCTGCTTCAACTCCTACCACCAAAACAAGTTTGCATTGACTATCCTTATATATATGTTCCCCAAAGAGGCTTTTTGATCATGGCTTTAGGATATACAACCTGGGAAAAGAACCACATGGGCATAGAGTAGGCATAAAAAGAAAAAGAAGGAAAGTGAAAGTCGCTCAGTTGTATCCAACTCTTTGTGACCCCATGGATTGTAGCCTGCAGGCTCCTCCATCCATGGGATTTTCCAGGCAAGAATACTGGAGTGGGTTGCCATTTCCTTGTCCAGGGGATCTTCTCAACCCAGGGGTTGAACCCTGGTCTTCTGCACTTAGGCAGACTCTTTATCATCTGAGTCACCAGGGAAGCGCCCAGAGTAGGCATAAGTGATATTTAATTTTGCTATGTATTACCAGCTAATTCTGCAAATTGGTTTCAACAGTGTTCACTCCTGTCAGCTGAGCACTTGAGCCCTATCAAGGGTATATCCCTCTCATAACTTGTCTACTTTCTGTTCCTCTAACAATTTCAGAGTGACATTTTATAGTTGTCATTTGAAATACTTTGATGTCTTATGAGATGAGAATCCATCCCTTCACAGATCTTGTCTGCTGTGACATTTTCTATTTTGAATAATGCCTATTAATTATTTTTCCATGTTTCTATGATATTAATGAATTAATGCATTTGAGAGAGGGAAAGAAAAAGAGAGAAACTGTAGTTGTTATTTGTATTTGCCACAAACTATTAGCATCACATTATGTTTGGCATTATAAGTAACTCAAATGAAGTAAGACCTCAGTCCTTTATCATGTCAAGAAAGTTTATTGAAAAGACCCTGATACTGGGAATTTTATCATGTTGAGCACAAAGTTTCCCAGCTTGCTGTGGATTCCATATCTCATTATGAAGCTTCCAACAGTGTTAGAACAGTTAAGGGTGTATTACTCAAAATTAAGGCTACATTTGAGGTTGCTGTGCAAAGACAGAACAGAAAATCTCATCTTTGCCCTGTACTGTTTATTTTTCCCATCCATATTCAAGCTGTTCTCCCACATATTTTTATTCTTCCTTCTCAAATCTGAATCTTCCATCAAATTCCTTCCAACTTCATGGATATACCTTTATTCATACCTTAAATATGTATTTGAACTTCCCTAAGCCACTTTGTTAGCTAATTGCTTCTTTTCTATAAATGGTTATATAAATATATGGTTGTTCAAGCCAGGAGCCATTTTCTACTTTTCCTATTGTCCATTTTAAATTCCCTGAATTTTGTTGAATCTGTCAACATTTTTGAGCATGAAGAGGGTTCAATGCACCCAGTGTTCAGAGTTGATTAATTAAGCACTCAAATCATGGATATATAGCATAATTGAAGTCATTAAATAAAAGCCCTGAAATGATTTTGTCTACTTAAAGCATATCTGCTTTATTATCCATATCTACTTAAAGCATATCTCCTTATTATCTTTATAACAATAAAAGTGTTTCAAAGTCTGAATTAATTCATAACAGTGTTGGTTCTTGTTTATTACTTAGCTGAAGTGACAGAATCTATGTCCAGGAATAGCTTCATGAGGTCACATCCATTGCATGTGCAGGTAAACAACGGTTGCAGCGCTTAGCCATTACACTGTTGTGGTAAATTACACCAGTAGATGGCACTCTCACTTAGCAAAAATTAAAGGTGACCTTTTTTTTAAGTCTTTGGGTAAAAAATCATACTATTCTTAAAATTCCCCAATAGTGTGAAGTGACAAAGACCTTGCTTAGCCACAATGAATTTTTCTTCACCAGTAGATTAAAATGGTTAGCTATACTTGATTGCATCAAGCTCAGGATAAAACTGACACATGATTTTATGTTTGCTGAGCATTTATACTTTTGGCTCATTGCTGCCTTGGTGTCAGTTTTACAAATATATAATAATAGAATCTCATTTAAATTTGCTTTTAAACATTTAATTTGATAATGTAAGTTATATCTTAAAATAGTATTTAGAAACAGACTGCTTTATATAATAATAAATGCTGCAGAATATTACTCTAAATCCTTACAAGGCACAGGGACTCTTGACAGATTTTCACCTGTTGTGGAAGTGTGTAGGTTTCTTTCTTTCTTGATTGATTAACTTGCTTTGCTTAAATAGTAATAGTGCTCATAGTCTGGTAGATCTATTTATCTTTATTGGCACGGCAATGTAGTTCATATTATGGCTTATCTAAGTAGGATATTTAAGTAGAGATTAAATGCTAAAATAAGATTTAAAATAAGCACTATAGATGACCACAAGTTTTATGGTATATAGTTATGTCTATCAACATTCTTTTAATTTTTGCAGTACATTTTAGAATGATTGAACATTAAAAAAATGATAACATATTTGGAATTGAACAGAGAGGGGTTTTCTCCAATATTGTTTTAAATTTCTGCTTCTTTTTTAATGTTTAATTATTTTTGGAAGCACTGGCTCTTCACTGCTGCGTGGGGGTTTCTCTAATGGCAGCGAGCAGAAGCTATCCTCTAGTTGTGGTGCATGGTCTTCTCATCGCCATGGTTTCTCTTGTGCTCATCTTGTGCTCTTCTCTTGCTGTGCTGCTCTTGTTTTCTTTCAGGCTCCAGAGCACAGGCTCGGTTGCCCTGCTTCATGTGGTAGCTTCCTGGATCATGGATTAACTGGTGCGCCCTGCATTGCAAGGTGGATTCTTAACCACTGGACTACTAGGGAAGCCCTCCAATATTCTTAAAACAAAACTGATTTCATAGAAACCAACTTCTTATGTTAAATGTTTTGCCCTTTTTGATAAAATACAAATAAGAATAGCATTTGTATGAAAACATGTCAAGGACCAGAAGCAATATATATGTACCTCAAATCATAAATGTGAAGTGAATATAAAAACAGAGCGATCTGTATAGCTCCAATAAATCTAACTAGTGAGTTGGTTGCTTAATGGAAGTGAATTAAATTTAGTAAGGCTCCAAGTGTATCCACTGGAGTAAACGAATGTTCTAAATTCTGTAGAAAGCAACTGGAGTGTGTCACACGAGCATCCAAAGAAAACAGGTGGTGGGTTCAGATTTCCCAGGTGAGGATTACAATCAAGCTGCAATTGTGGAACTCTCCCCTGTAAGAGCAAACACGGATTGTTCTTTAGAGTCATGCTCTGCTGGTGTTCTATTTGCTGCAGACACTGCCTTTTCAAGTGACATCTCTACAGGCAGATAAATTCATCCTTTTGCCAAGGACATTCATAATTGTCAGAGCCTTTGCTGTTCTCTTTGACTGGGGTGAATTAGCTGTTTAACTGAACAATGAGAAAATGGTCACAGGTTCCTCCTTTCTTCTACTAACTGCGACTTTCTTTCATGCTTTATGAAATGCCCCCTGCTAAGCAAAGCCAAACAGTGCATAATGGACTTTTGCAAAAGCCAAATGTATTTACTCCAAGTACAAAGACTTTGAGCAGCCTGTGATTTAATCTTTGCTATTTGTTTTCCCTTATCAGGTGATTGACAGGATGAAGCAGGCACAATCCATTTCTCTGATTAATACACTACCATGCACTTTGATTTCTTCCGTATGAAGGTTACGCAGACTAGGTGGTGCCATCAAGGAAAAAAAGTTCTTCTAAAGGAAAATGCCAAACGCATTCTGTTTTGTGGAAGATAGCTGAGGCCATGAGGTTTAACAGAAGAAGCAGGGCTTTGGCGTCAGAGAGCCCTGGAATTCGGCTTCTGCTGGCCTGCTTATGTGTCTTTGATGTGTACCTTAGCCTGTAGTACCATGCTAGGAGACACTCTACCCTCCCACTCATCCTACTATGTTAACATTCTGAATCAGTAAGTCTCCTGGCAAATCTTCATTATATTGGCAGCATTTTCTATTTCTTGTGGTAATAAAAGGATATGTATACTAAAATGCATGGGATTAGTTTTAGATTCATTGAAATATGGTAATCCTGTTTCATCACTGGAAAATGAATGAGTTAGTTCTTTCCTCAAGGGACTGTGCTGAGCATCGGCTATGATGGCATATGTAAAGTGTCTGATACATAATAGGAGTTCATTTAATGTTAAGCATAATCTTTCATCCTTTCTCAACTGTAAACACTGCAAGGTTGTGAAATAATAGCAAACCATTATAAGAAGGAATTTTTCTACATTTCCTTAAAGAAAAACACTATTTTATGAAATGAATGCAAGCTAATGTCAAAATTTCCTTTTTCCTCTCAAACAGTAATTTGAAGGGATATTGCTTTTAATTTGCTAGTTCCTTTTGCTATTTAAGTAAAGCTATCTATTATAATATTTCCAAACATAAGACAGTCAATTATTATTCCATATGCTAAGCTCTCATAAAATGATATTACATATGTATATTTTCTAAATATATATTACACTATTAAAGTACATGAGCAGTATACAAAATAGAATTCACTGGATTCAATTTCTTATTCTACTACTGAATTGATACTGGAACTCAGTGGTAATTTAACACTCTATAACTCTGCGACATGCTTAGAATGAGAAGAGTGACTTATTCAATATAACTTTGATGGGATTAATGGCTAAAATGTATTATTTTTAATTTGAAAATATTTCACAATGCTATTATGTTATCACTATTAAGGTAGAATGAGTAGACATTACTCTAAGACTTGAAGGAAGACAGGCTATATTTTGCACTTACTTGAATTCTTACAATTTATATTCATTGAACTTCCAAAGTTCTTTCCAAATAAAGTTAATGTTTCAATTATGTCTATATCTCAAGTACAATTAACTCAAATGAAATGAACAGGTCAGGGTGATTTGGGGTTATACATAGATAAAATAACCACTTCTGTGATAAATGATTTGTCTACATTATTAACTTTACATAAAATTAACCTTATATTCAACCCTAAATAAGCTTTTTAACTTGAGAAATCTATTTTAACAAACTGGAATGAGGTTCTACTAATAATTTTAATATTGGTGAAAATTATGCAGTTAACAGTTATTCTGTGGTCAAGTTTTATGGTTAGTAACAACACTAATATTTTTCTCAATATA
>SJYT01041354.1:112816-169066 GCA_006410635.1 Cephalophus harveyi
CCGATAAATATTATTTTTTAAGTATCTAGAACTTTGTATATGAAAAAATTCATTTGACATTTACCCTGAGAATCATTTTTTCTTTTTCTGTATAACTGAAAAACAGGCAAGAGGAGAAAATATACAATTGGTATCAGCCATCATCTTTAACATCATACTCTTTTGGACGAGCTTTTAGAGAAATGCTTTAAAATAGAGGGTTTTAGGTTAAAAGATTAATAATCCTAAATGAATGAAAATGGCAAAATGACTAGATATGGAAAAAAGAGTGATGACAAAGGACCACAGAAGAAAGAAAGGAAGTATTTTCTTTATAAGGAGCATTTGAATTGGAAAGGACTATAAACAAAAACCCAGTTCAGTGCACTCACTCAGTCATGTCTGACTCTTTGCAACCCCAAGGATTGCAGCACACGAGGCCTCCCTGTCCATCACAAACCCATGTCCATCACATCAGTGATGCCATCCAACCATCTCATCCCCCATGGTCCCCTTTTCATTGCCATTTCCTTCTCCAGGGGATCTTCCCAACCCAGGGATTGAACCTGGGTCTCCCACATTGCAGGCAGACACTTTACCATCTGAGCCACCTGGGCAGTTCAGTTCAGTTCAGTTCAGTCGCTCAGTCGTGTCCGACTCTTTGCGACCCCATGAATCGCAGCACGCCAGGCCTCCCTGTTCATCACCATCTCTGGGAGTTCACTCAGACTCACGTCCATTGAGTCAGTGATGCCATCCAACCATCTCATCCTCAGTCGNATTCCCATCTCTTTAAGAGTTTTTCACAGTCTGTTGTGATCTGCAGTCAAAGGCTTTGACATAGACAATAAAGCTGATGTTTTTCTGGAACTCTCTTGATTTTCCAGTGATCCATTGGATGCTGGCAATTTGATCTCTGGTTCCTCTGCCTTTTCTAAATCCAGCTTGAACATCTGGAAGTTCACAGTTCACGTACTGTTGAAGCCTGGCTTGGAGAATTTTGAGCATTACTTTGCTAGCGTGTGAGATGAGTGCAATCGTGCAGTACTTTGAACATTCTTAGGCATTGCCTTTCTTTGGGATTGGAATGAAAACTGACCTTTTCCATTCTGGTGGCCACTGATGAGTTTTCCAGTTTAGCTGGCATATTGAGTGCAGCACTTTCACAGCATCATCTTTTAGGATTTGAAATAGCTCAACTGGAAAATCCATCACTCCACTAGCTTTGTTTGTAATGATGCTTCCTAAGGCTCACTTGACTTCACATTCCAGGATGTCTGGCTCTGGGTGAGTGATCACATCATCATAGTTATCTGGGTCATGAAGATCTTTTGTGTATAGTTCTGTGTGTTCTTGCTACCTCTTAATATCTTCTGCTTCTGTTAGGTCCAAACCATTTCTGTCCTTTATTGTGCTTATCTTTGCATGAAATTTTCCCTTGGTATGTCTTTTTCCTGAAGAGATTTCTAGTCTTTTCCATTCTGCTCTTTCCCTCTATTTCTTTGCACTGATCACTATGGAAGACTTTCTTATTGTTGCTTGCTATTCTTTGGAACTCTGCATTTAAATGGGTATATCCTTCCTTTTCACTTCTCTTCTTTTCACAGCTATTTGTGAGGCCTGCTCAGACAACCATTTATCCTTCTTGCATTTCTTTTTCTTAGGGATGGTCTTGATCACTGCCTCCTGTACAATGTCATGAACTTCCATCCATAGTTTTTCAGGCACTCTATCAAGTCTAATCCCTTGATTCTATTTGTCACTTCCAGTGTATAACCATAAGGGATCTGATTCAGTTCATACCTGAATGGTTGAATGATTTTCCCTACTTTCTTCAATTTAAGCCTGAATTTTGCAATAAGGAGTTCATGATCTAAGCCACTGTCAGCTCCCTGTCTTGTTTTTGTTGACTGTATAGAGCGTATCCATCTTTGGCTGCAAAGACTATAATCAACTTGATTTTGGTATTGACCATCTAGTGATATCCATGTGTAGAGTCTTCTCTTGTGTTGTTGGAAGAGGGTGTTTGCTATGACCAGTGGGTTCTCTTGGCAAAACACTGTTAGCCTTTGCTCACTGTTAGCCTTTACTCTGCTTCATTTTTCACTCCAAGGCCAAATTTGCCTGTTAGTCCAGGTATTTCTTGACTTTCTACTTCTGCATTCCAGTCCCCTATAATGAGAAGGATATCTTTTTTGGGGTGTTAGTTCTAGAAGATCTTGTAGGTCTTCACAGAACTGTTCAACTTAGCCTCTTCAGCATTACTAGTCAGGGGATAGACTTGAATTGCTGTGTATTGATTTGCCTTGGAAACAGAGATCATTCTGTCGTTTTTGAGATTGTATCCAAGTACTGCATTTTGGACTCTTTTGCTTGCTATGATGGCTACTCCATTTCTTCAAAGGGATTTTTGCCCATGGTAGTAGATATAATGGTTTTCTGAGTTAAATTCACCCATTCCAGTTCATTTTAGTTCACTGATTCCTAAAATGTCAGTGTTCACTCATACCATCTCCTGTTTGACCACTTACAATTTGCCTTGATTCATGGACCTAACAAAAACCCAAGGACATTCTAATTCCCATTGTTGACAATTTATATATTTCATTTTTCTATTTTCTTGTCTCTCCTTAGTTTCCATTCTTTCTCTCTCTGTCTTTCTCCTATTGCTTTCAGTTCAGTCACCTACTCATGTCCGACTCTTTGTGACCCCATGAGCCGCAGTCTTAGTTTTTCCTTATCTTACTTCATTTATGATGTTGCTGATTCCTATTTCTGGGACTCATATTTCTTTTAATCTATGGAAAATATTCATAGTAGTGCTTAAGTGTATATAGAAAAGCTATTTTATTTTGTTTACATTGCTAGAGAAATGCAGGATATTTGTGGCTTCTAGTTCTGAATCATTTAATTTATTTGACAGGATAAAATTTTGAAATATTAATGGGTTGGAGTTTCCTCTCTCTTTTTCTTTCTTTTATTTTCTCCTACTGCTTAGTCTTGTCTGCACTTAGCTCAGGGAAGGGGAGATGAGAACAGGAGGCCTCTCAGCAATGACCAACACAGATCCCAAATTAACCAATAAGCCACCTCATACACACATACACACACAAACATAATCCATCTCTGTATCACCCGTGTGAATAAGCATGCATGCATATCTCCTGTGTATAAAAGTTAAACATCTCAAATAGTCTAGCATTGTTTATTTTTGTCTGTGTTATAGAGTGAAGTTTGTTGAATTAAAGAAAAACAGCTGCATTATACTCACATGCCTATTCCTGATGGTGATTCATATGATTTCAGATATTGGATATTGCATCTAAACACATTATTAACTCTATTGTATGAGGAAATTATGCATGAGTAAATGGTCAGGTCCCAGGTAAATCAAAGAATGGTGAATATGTAATTCTCAGGACTTGTAGCTGTTCAGTCACTGAGTTGTGTCTGACTCTTTGCAACCACAAGGACTGCAGTACATTGGGCATCCCTGTCCTTCACTATCTCCCAGAGTTTGCTCAAACTCATGTCCATTGAGTCAATGATGTCATCCAATCACCTCATCCTCTATTGTCCCCTTCTCCTCCTGCCCTCAATCTTTCCCAGCATCAGGGTCTTTTCTAATAAGTCAGTTCTTCACATCAGGTGGCCAAAGTATTGAAGTTTCAGCTTCAGCATTAGTCCTTCCAATGAATATTCAGGGTTGATTTCCTTTAGGATTGACTGATTGGATCTCCTTGCAGTCCAAGGGACTCAAGAATCTTCTCTAGCACCACAGTCCAAAAGCATCAATTCTCTGGTGCTCAGCCTTCTTTTTGGCCCAACTCACATCTGTACATGACTACTGGAAAAACCATAGCTTTGACACTGTAGATCTCTGTCAAAAATTCTCAGGATTAACTGATAATAAAATGAAATTTTAAAGAATTTTGAAAATACTAAATCTGAAAGAGTACTAATAGTGTTTGAAATCTACTAAAGAGTTATCAGTTCCTTGTCAGAATGAAGTTTGCTAACACTCTAGATTATGACTTAGTGATTTTATTCCTATAAATTAAAAGATGCTTGCTCCTTGGAAGAAAAATTATGACAAGCCTAGACAGCATATTAAAAAGCAGAGACATTTCCTTGCCAACAAAGGTACATCTAGTCAAAGCTATGGTTTTTCCAGTAATCAGATATGGATGTGAGAGTTGGACTATAAAGAAAGCTGAGCACCAAAGAATTGATGCTTTTGAACTGTGGTGTTGGAGAAGACTCTTGAGAGTCCCTTGGACTGCAAGGAGATACAACCATTCCATCCTAAAGGAAATAAGTCCTGAATATTAATTGGAAGGGTTGAGGCTGAATGTGAAACTCCAATACTTTGGCTACTTGATGCAAGAGAGGACTCACTAGAAAAGACCCTGATGCTGGGAAAGACTGAATGTGGGACAAGAAGGGGAGGATGGAGGATGAGAGGTTGGATGGCATCACCAACGTGACAGACATGAGTTTGAGTAAGCTCTGGGAGCTGGTGATGGACAGGGAGGCCTGCCGTGTGGCAGTCTATGGGTCACAAAGAGTCAGACACAACTGAGCAACTGAACTGAACTGAAACACCCGAAAGAAACTTTTGTTCCTATCCCACAAAAGACATGTATAAAATTGTTCCAAGTATCACAGCAGATAACAATGAAATTGGAAAAACAAAATTGCTTAAAAAAATGATGAATAAATAAATTGTAGAATGTAACCAGAATGGAATGTTATGCATGATTTGAAATAAGGAAGAAGCTACATAAATTGAATTAACTAACATAATACTTAACCCCCAAACAAGTAATAGAATAATAACCATAGCATAAATCTTCAACATACATATTGAAATCAGCAAATCAAAATATATTGCAGAATATATTGAAATGTATTTTCAAACAAGAGATGGCAAGAGTGAACATCATTTTAGGAATCAGTGAACTAAAATGGACTGGGATGGATGAATTTAATTCAGATGACCATTCTATCTACTACTATGTGTAAGAATCGCTTAGAAATAGAATACCCTGGATAGTCAAGAGTCCAAAATGCAGTTCTTGGATGCAATATCAGAAATGACAGAATGATCTCTGTTGGTTTCCAAGGCAAATAGTAACGCAAGTCTATGTTCCAACCACTAACGCTGAAGAAACAGAAGTTGAATGGTTAGAACTAACACCAAAAAAAAAAAAAAAGATGTCCTAATTCATGTTAAAGCTTGACAGAAAACAACAAAATTATGTAAAGCAATTATCCTTCAGTAAATAAGTAAATTTTAAAAATTTCTTATTTAAACCAAAAAAAAAAAAAAGTCCTTTTCATCACAGGGGACTGGAATCCAGAAGTAGGAAGTCAAGAAATACCTGGAGTAACAGGCAAGTTTGGCCTTGGAATACAAAATGAAGAAGAGCAAAGGCTCACAGAGTTTGGCCAAGAGAAAACATTGGTCATAGCAAATACCCTTATCCAACAACACAAGAGAACACTCTACACAGGGACATCACCAGATGGTCAACATCAAAATCAGATTGATTATATTCCTTGCAGCTGAAGATGGAGAAGTTCTTTACAGTCAGCAAATCAAGACTGGAAGCTGACTGTGGCTCAGATAATGAACTCCTTATTGCCAAATTCAGACTTAAATTGAAGGAAGTAGGAGAAACCACTGAACCATTCAATTTAGGTGTGATCTAAATAAAATCCCTTATGCTTATACAGTGGAAGTGACAAATAGATTCCAGGGATTAGATCTAACAGACAGAATGCTTGACGATCTATGGATGGACATTTGTAACATTGTACAGGAGGTAGTGATCAAAACCATCCCCAAGAAAAAGAAATGCAAAAGGCCAAAATGGCTGTCTGAAGAGACCTTACAAATAGCTGAGAAAAGAAGAGAATCTAAAACAAAAGGAGAAAAGGAAAGATACACCCATCTGAATAAATAATTCCAAAGAATAGCAAGGAGAGATAAGAAAGCCTTCCTCAGTGACCAATGCAAAGAAATAGTGGAAAACAACAGAATGGGAAAAAGATCTCTTCAAGAAAATTAGAGATATCAAAGGAACATTTCATGCAAAGATGGACACAATGAAGGAGAGAAATGGTATGGACCGAACAGAAACAGAAGATATTAAGAAGAGGTGGCAAGAATACACAGAATACACAAAAAAAGATCTTCATGACCCGATAACTATGATGGTGTGATCACTCACCTAGAGCCAGACATCCTGGAAGTGTGAAGTCAAGTGGGCCTTGGGAAGCATCACTATGAACAAAGCTAGTGGGGGTGATGGAACTCCAGTTGAGCTATTTCAAATCCTAAAAGATGATGCTGTGAAAGTGCTGCACTCAATATGCCAGCACATTTGGAAAACTCAGCAGTAGCCACAGGACTGGAAAAGGTTAGTATTTATTCCAATCCCAAAGAAAGGTAATGCCAAAGAATGTTCAAACTACCGCACGATTGCACTCACCTCACATACTAGCAANTTCATGCAAGGATGGGCTCGATAAAGGACAGAAATGGTATGGACCTAACAGAAGCAGAAGATATTAAGAAGAGGTGGCAAGAATACACAGAAGAACTGTACAAAAAAGATCTTCACGACCCAGATAATCATGATGATGTGATCACATACTAGCAAAGTAAGGCTCAAAATTCTCCAAGCCAGGCTTCAACATTATGTGAATCATGAACCTCCAGATGTTCAAGCTTGATTTAGAAAAGGCAGAGGAATCAGAGATCAAATTGCCAACATCCACTGGATCATTGAAAAAGCAAGGAATTCAGGAAAGCATCTACTTCTACTTCATTGACTACACTAACACCTTTGGCTGTGTGGAACATAACAAACTTTGGAAAATTTGTAAAGAGACAGGAATACCAGACCACCTTACCTGCCTCCTGAGAAACCTGAAAGCAGATCAAGAAGCATAGGTTAGGATGGGACATAGAAAAACAGACTGGTTCAAAACTGGGAAAGGAGTACATCAAGGCTGTATATTGTCACCCTGCTTATTTAACTTCTATGCAGAGTACATCATGAGAAATGCTGGGCTGGATGAAGCACAAGCTGGAATCAAGATTGCTGGGAGAAATATCAATAACATCAGATGTGCAGATGACACCACCCTTATGGCAGAAAGTGAAGAACAACTAAAGAGCCTCTTGATGACAGTGAAAGAGGAGAGTGAAAAAGCTGGCTTACAACTCAACATTCAAAAAGCTAAGATCATGGCGTTGTGTCCCATCAGTTCAGTTCAGTTCAGTTGCTCAGTGTGATCCGACTCTTTGCTACCCCATGAATCACAGCACGCCAGGCCTCCCTGTCCATCACCAACTCCGGGAGTTCACTCAGACTCAAGTCCATCGAGTCCGTGACGCCATCCAGCCATCTCATCCTCTATCGTCCCTTCTTCTCCTGCCCCCAATCCCTCCCAGCATCAGAGTCTTTTCCAGTGAGTCAACTCTTTGCATGAGGTGGCCAAAGTACTGGAGTTTCAGCTTTAGCATCATTCCTTCCAAATAAGTCCCAGGGCTGATCTCCTTCAGAATGGACTGGTTGGATCTCCTTGCAGTCCAAGGGACTCTCAAGAGTCTTCTCCAACACCACAGTTCAAAAGCAGCAATTCTTCGGTGCTCAGCTTTCTTCACAGTCCAACTCTCACATCCATACATAACCACTGGAAATACCATAGCCTTGACTAGATGGACCTTTGTTGGCAAAGTAATGTCTCTGCTTTTGAATATGCTATCTAGGTTGGTCATAACTTTTCTTCCAAGGAGTAAGCATCTTTTAATTTCATGGCTGCAGTCACCATCACTCCATGACAAACAGATGGGGAAACAATGGAAACAATGAGAGACTTTACTTTCTTGGGCTCCAAAATAACTGCAGATGGTGACTGCAGCCATGAAATTAAAAGATGCTTGTTCCTTGGAAGAAATGCTATGACTAAACTAAACAGCATATTAAAAAGCAGAGACATTACTTTGCCTGGATGGCATCACCAACTCAATGGACATGAGTTTGAACAAGCTCCAGGAGA
This sequence comes from Cephalophus harveyi, assembly GCA_006410635.1. NCBI lineage: Eukaryota > Metazoa > Chordata > Mammalia > Artiodactyla > Bovidae > Cephalophus > Cephalophus harveyi. Next base: position 120,869 of record SJYT01041354.1, read on the forward strand.
TGGTTAAGGACAGGGAAACCTAGCGTGCTGTGACCATGGGGTCACAAAAAGCTGGACATGACTGAGGGAGTGAACAACAACAATATTGAAATACATATATATTCATATATGTATGTGTGTAATATATGTACATGTATGTATATATGCAGTATCAACACATATAGTTAAAGTAAAAATTAATGGGAAAAAATGGTAAGCAAAAAATTTCAAACCTCTAGAGAGCATAGCAAGGTTAGTGGATTTCAAAGGTAAATTCAATTCTCAAATTATGAATATAGTCATTGAAAATTGAAAAAATTTATTAGTACCATTATATTTAGATGTCTTATATATTAGATATAATTTGTTGCATGAAATTTTAGAAATATCTTAAAATAAAGTGGACACAAAAGCAATGTAAACACCTTTAAATATATATATATATATATATATTTAAGTACTGACATGATTATTTATAGAAGGAGAAACTGGGAACACCTCATCAGAAAATATTTTTTAGTATGTATTGAAGCATTTAAAAATGTTTATATCATTTCCCCCAGCAATATCACTTCCAGGAATTTCTCTAAACTACAGTTATGGACGTGCAGAAAGATTTGCTTGTGGGGTTGACTTATTCATCATCCCTGGAGAAGGAAATGATAACCCACTCCAGTATTCTTGCCTGGAAAATCCCAAGGATGAGGAGCCTGGCAGGCCTCAGACCATGGGGTTGCAAAGAGTTGGATATGACTGAACAACTTCCATTTACTCCCTGTATTATTCCTTATAATAGCAAAAATCAGAACAAAAAAATTTGACAATTAATTAGGGAGTGATGATAAAAATAAAAGTATGACAATTTGCTGAATTATGACATTATTAACAGAATTAAATAAAATAATGCTGCCTGTCAATGTTGTCAAGTTCAATGTCCACATTCTCCCAAAGTTCTTACAGTATACTTTGCTCCTAAAGACATTCCCTTTTAAATACTTGCCCTTTCCTATGTGTATTTATATGTGTGTATGTGCTTAGTAGCTCAGTCTTCTGACTCTTTGCAACCCCATGGACTATAGCCCGCCAGGCTCCTCTGTCCATCAAGGCAAGTGTACTGGAATGGGTTGCTATGCCCTCCTCCAGGAGATCTTACCACTGCAGGGATTGAACCCATGTATTTATGTAGTTCAGTGTATATAATATTTATTATATGTCCTTTTTTTGCTTCTATTTATCATTTTATATCTGTCTGTATATGAATTGACTAATTCTACTTAAAATATACTCACCTATTTTTATCACTAGAGTATGTATAACAAAAATAATGCATCTTAAATATTTTTTAAGTGAATGGAAGGCACTAATAAGCTTTGGTTTTAGGCGCCTAAGAAATGAAGCAGTGAAATATCTCTTTTCACCTTTTTGGATGGCTACCTGAGAACACGGAGTAAACTAAGAGTTGGTAATATGCTAGATACAGAGTACTCCTTTACTACTGGAGTGAGAGTGAAATTATCACTAGAGTATGTATAACAAAAATAATGCATCTTAAATATTTTTTAAGTGAATGGAAGGCACTAATAAGCTTTGGTTTTAGGCGCCTAAGAAATGAAGCAGTGAAATATCTCTTTTCACCTTTTTGGATGGCTACCTGAGAACACGGAGTAAACTAAGAGTTGGTAATATGCTAGATACAGAGTACTCCTTTACTACTGGAGTGAGAGTGAACTAGAGCAATCAGTCTGGAGATGAAAACAGAAAAATTTGTCAAATGAATATATGATCTAAACATTCAACTCCAAGATATATTAACCAGAGATATGTCTACACAGTTCCAACAGAAGACATGAGTGGATTATATGCTATGTGGCATCAGGGAATTGGAAGTGATCTGTAGAAAGCTAGGCAAATTGCGGTTAAGGGTACAACATGGAGTCCTTTGCCATAGTTAGAATCAATGGACCAAACAGAGCCACAAATATAAACAGACTAAATATACAAAATTAAAAGTGAATGAATCCTAGAATTTTAGTACTGACTTTAAAAAAAAAGTGAAAAACAAAATAAAATATATACCTCCACTTCCCCTGTCACTCAGGGTCTAGATTAAGCCTTTGTAACAAGTTCAGTTCAGTTCAGTCGCTCAGTCGTGTCTGACTCATTGCAACCCCATGAATAGCAGCATGCCAGGCCTCCCTGTCCATCACCAACTCCCGGAGTTCACTCAGACTCACGTCCATTGAGTCGGTGATGCCATCCAGCCATCTCATCCTCGGTCGTCCCCTTCTTCTCCTGCCCCCAATCCCTCCCAGCATCAGAGTCTTTTCCAATGAGTCAATTCTTCGCATGAGGTGGCCAAAGTACTGGAGTTTCAGCTTTAGCATCATTCCTTCCAAAGAANCATTCCAAGGCCAAATTTGCCTGTTACTCCAGGTGTTTCTTGACTTCCTACTTTAGCATTCCAGTCCCCTATAATGAAAAGGACATCTTTTTTGGGTGTTAGTTCTAAAAGGTCTTGTAGGTCTTCATAAAACCGTTCAACTTCAGCTTCTTCAGCATTACTGGTTGGGGCATAGACTTGCATTAATGTGATATTGGATGGTTTGCCTTGGAGATGAACAGAGATCATTCTGTTGCTTTTGAGATTGCATCCAAGTACTGCGTTTCAGACTCTTTTGTTGACCATGATGGTGACTCCATTTCTTCTGAGGGATTCCTGACCACAGTAGTAGATATAATGGTCATCTGAGTTAAATTCACCCATTCCAGTCCATTTTAGTTCGCTGATTCCTAGAATGTCAACGTTCACCCTTGCCATCTCTTGTTTGACCACTTCCAATTTGCCTTGATTCATGGACCTGACATTCCAGGTTCCTATGCAATATTGCTCTTTACAGCATCGGATTTTGCTTCTATCACCAGTCACATCCACAGCTGGGTATTGTTTTTGCTTTGGCTCCATCCCTTCATTCTTTCTGGAGCTATTTCTCCACTGATCTCCAGTAGCATATTGGCCCCTAATGACCTGGGGAGTTCCTCTTTTGGTATCCTATCATTTTACCTTTTCATACTGTTCATGGGGTTCTCAAGGCAAGAATACTGAAGTGACTTCCCATTCCCTTCTCTAGTGGACCACATTCTGTCAGTAGTCTCTACCATGACCTGCCCATCTTGGGTTGCCCCGCATGCATGGCTTGGTTTCATTGAGTTAGACAAGGCTGTGTTCCTAGTGTGATTAGATTGACTAGTGTTCTGTGAGTATGGTTTCAGTGTGTCTGCCCTCTGATGCCCTCTTGCAACACCTACCATCTTACTTGGGTTTCTCTTACCTTGGGCGTGGAGTATCTCTTCATGGCTGCTCCAGCAAAGCACAGCCACTGCTCCTTACCTTGGACGAGGGGTATCTCCTTACCGCCGCCGTTTCTGACCTTCAAAGTGGGATAGCTCCTCTAGGCCCTCCTGCACCTGCGCAGCTAAAGAGACGCAAAAATACAGTGCTTCAGAAAACAAATATTTGTTTTTCTCTTGAGTAGTCTGGCCAAGGTCCAACAGCTCTTCTACTCTGTACCAGCTTATTTTTGTTCAACCTGTGGCTAGCTAAGAATGGATTTTAAAATTATAAATGACTGTTAGAGGAAGTAGGAGAAGCAGCAAGAGGAGGAGGAAGAGGACAAGGGGGAAGAAGAAGAAAATAAGAGCCTAAAATAATACTGAACTTTGCAGAAAAAGTTTTGCTGGCCTTTGCTATAGACAGTCATTTTCTACAGCAATGGAGACTCACGTCCTTGTCTGTCTTCCTGCTTTGTGGTTCTCAAGCTGTAATACATATCGGAAGCACTTGTAGAGCTAAAGCAGAAATTGTTAGAGACCCTGACCTCAGGGTCTCTAACTCAGCAGGTCTGGCTTGGACCTGAGAATCTACATTGCTCACAGTTATTAACAATTTCCACTGTAGTGCTGATGTTGTGAGTCTGGGAAGAGTACTTGGAGAGGCAATGCCTTGGAGCCTTGTTGTTACTTGCCTGGTTTAAACTGTAGGATTTCCATTTCTGGGTAGCAGAGAGCAGGGAAATGAGAAAAAAATGCCTAATATTCAGAGGTCCAGACCTGGAAGTGTTTTCCACAGCTTCTGTTTCCATTACTCATGGACACAAAACTACAGAGGGTCCTTGGAAATGGAGCATATAATTCTGTTCTTACTGAATAATGGGAGGATGAATTTTTGTAGAAAATTCTCAATCCCTGCCATTACACTATTTACATAAAGGTGCATGGATGCATGCTAAGTCACTTCAGTCATGTCTGACTCTTTGTGACCCTATGGACTGTAACCCCCCAGGCTCCTCTCTCCTTGAGATTCCCTAGGCAAGAATACTGGAGGAGGTTACCATTTCCTCCTTCAGGGATCTTCCCAACCCAGGGATTGAACTGGCATCTCTATGTCTCCTGCATTGGCAGCTGGTTCTTTATTACTAGCACCACGTGGCGGCGGCGGTGGTGGTGGTGGTTTAGTCACTAAGTCTTTGACTCTTTTGAACCCATGGACTGTAGCCTGCCAGGCTGCTCTGTCCATGGGATTCTCCAGGCAAGAATACTGGAGTGGGCTGCCATTTCCTCCTCCAGGGAATCTTCCCAATCCAGGAATCGAACCAAGGTCTCCTGCATTGCAGGCAGATTCTTTACCAACTAAGCTACAAGGGAAGCCCTACATAAAGGTACATGACCAAAAAGTAAAAACACCCATTATGTAAGAACATATGGAAATAAAAGCATGCATGTTGAATCATTCAATTGGTTGCTATGGGGGAGGGGAAATTTATATAATCTTTCATAGACTGACTAAGATAATTCAATTCTCTACACCTGAAGTTTAAAATAAGTCACTACAAATAAGCATAGATTTACTTCAGAAAAAATACATATAAATTTGTGCTAAAAATTAATTTCTTTTTATGAGTTGATTATAAAATGAGTTTTTAAGTAATCATATTTTTAATAACTAAAATTTGAAAATATCTGCATGAGAAAATTTTTGAACAAAAAACTGAATCACAGATTATTCAGACAGGCTTACTGATGGCTGAAATATTAAAACTAACACATTTTAATAATGCAAACCCTTTGTGGTAGGAAAAAAGTCCATACTGTAAGACTTGATTCAAAGTCTAGATAAGACACTGAAAAGTCATGGAAGATTTGACAATTTCTCATTAATAAAAACTAATAATAATAAAAATTATAACTGGGATTTCTTGAAAGCTCATGGCACAACAGCATGCCAGTACTGTTTAATATGCATTTATTCTTTAATCATTGAAATAACCCAATGAGATAGGTATTACTGCATACACCACTTCATATATCAGGAAACTAAGGTACACATAATAAATTATGCATGATAACTGTTAAAAGACCCAAGTTTGAAATTTATGTCAGCCTGCTTTCTGAGACTGCATTAGTCCACCACTGTGTTAAACTTTCTCTTTATAAAAAGAGAACTTTGTTAACAATTTTAACAGTGAGGAAGATGAAAGGTTGTTGCTGAACCATGAAAGACGCCAGGACTCTTGGCCTCCAGAGGAGAAGAATTCAATCTGGGGCCAGAGACAAGGCTTGATAACTCAGAGATTTTGTGTAACAGAGTTTTATTAAAGTATAAAATGAATAGAGAAATTTTCTGACATAGACATCAGAAGGGGACAGAAAGAGTACCCACTTGCTAGTGTTAGCAATGGAGTTATATACCTTTTAATTAGTTATTACAATGAATCATATGAATACCTGGAGGTTGTAAAGATTTTACTAAACCCACTCCCATAATTTACATTTTAAGATAACAAGATTAGCCAGAAGGTTTTCAGGAAGAAGAAACAGTCCTTAAGCAGGATACATTGTTGTTATACAATCCTTAGTACAGAGTTTAAACTGAGTTGTTTGTTGTGTAATTATCAGTTCCAGGCTTAAAGAGAAAAACATTTTATGTGACTAAGACTAAGGAATGTAGAGGAAAGAAAAAAAAAAACAACACACCTTTGTCCTTTTCTCTTCCTTGAGAATTTCAGACCCCTCTCTCCTTGGGGACCCCCAGACTTTTTATCAACCTGCCAAGGAATTGACTCTTTCTAAGCAAAACACACATATATGCGAGGGCACACATACACACACGAGGGCACTTACACAGACTAAAGCATTTCACCTGGAAGAAAATGTGTTGTTTCACTGTGCTGTTACTGGAAAAAAAGAAGGATAGAGTCATGGGCCCAGAATGAATAAAAATATCTTATTTTGTATCAGTTCAGTCACTCAGTCATGTCTGACTCTTTGCAACCCCATGGACTGTAGCATGCCACGCTTCCCTATCCATCACCAACTCTGGGAGCTTGCAAACTCATGTCCATCGAGTTGGTAATGCCATTCAACCATCTCATCCTCTGTAGGCCCCTTCTCCTCCTGACTTCAATCTTTTCCAGAATCAGGGTCTTCTCCAGTGAGTCAGTTCTTCATATTTGGTGGCCAGAGTATTGGAGTTTCAGCTTCAGCATCAGTCCTTCCAATGAATATTCAGGACTGATTTGTCTTAGAATAGACTGGTTGGATCTCTTTGCAGTCCAAGGGACTCTCAAGAGTCTTCTCCAACACCACAGTTCAAAAGCATCAATTCTTCAGTGCTCAGCTTTCTTTATAGTCCAACTCTCACATCCATACATGACTACTGGAAAAACCATAGCTTTGACTAGATGGACCTTTGTTGGCAAAGTAATGTCCCTGCTTTTTAATATACTGTCCAGGTTGGTCATAGCTTTTATTCCAAGGAGCAAGAGTCTTTTAATTTCACAGCTACAGTCACCACCTGCAGTGATTTTGGAGCCTAATAAAATAAATTTTGTCACTGTTTCCATTGTTTCCCCATCTATTTGCCAAGAAGTGATGGGACCAAATGCCATGATCTTGATTTTTTGAATGTTGAGTTTTAAGCCAGCTTTTTTACTCTCCTCTTTCACCTTCATCAAAAGGCTCTTTAGTCTTTTATATTCTCTATTATCTTTTATATTCTCTACACTTTTAAGATAGGCTCTGCTATTCTGTGATGTACTAAGTAGACATAATTTCTGCCTAAAATCAGTATAGTGAAGTTTACTTAATTAATGGTATCTGTGTAAGTCAGAGATGGCTGAAAGGTTTCTTTGAATATAAAACCATGAAAATTAAGTTAAGTTCATCACAAATGCTTTGCCAAGTACTGGCTTCTGTTCTCTCTTTCCATAATTTTGAAAAAGTGGCATCACTGCTTACCCAGCTCATGGAAGTGAAGATTAATTATTTCATCCAGGGTAGGCAAATTATTGCCCTGGCCAAATCCACCCCTTCTTTATTTTTACAAATAAAGTTTTATTGGACTACAACTAGACCCCATATTTAGTAATTATCTATGGGTTTTGGGCTTCCCATGTAGCTCAGTTGGTAAAGTGTCAGGAGTCGTGTTAGGCATTACTGACAAAATGGAGGCACAGCCCCAACCCCCTCTCCTCATCTCGCAGGCATGGCCCCAGGATGAAGGAGTTAGGCCTTGTGATTCTGACTTGTTCTTTCCTTTCTTCCATTGAGTTGTCTGGAAAGAATGTTAAGGTGCTTGAGAGAAGCATGAGAAAGCACAAAGCCTTCTACAATCGTGCCCAGAAAATAATCTATAAAATAACCATTGACATTTGTTCAAGGATCTTTACAAAGAATGTCCCAGGATGAGCATGTAGGCTGCAGCTTGAGGCCATGGGAAGGATTGTTATCTGAGACCTGTTTGTGAGGGAAATATTTATGGCAAAAGAAGATTGCTAAGTTTAGGGTTTAGGAATAATTAAGAATAGCTAGAAGCCTTTTTAGGAGATAGTGAGCTTAAGATGCTAGGGTCAAACAGGATTTAGAAAGATAAATAAACTGAGGAATGTAGCATGAGTTACAGTGTAATCACAAGTTAAGTACAGTAAATCTGGGTAGGGGAAACTAAAAACCTCTGACCTAATGCTTTTGTCAAAGTATAAAAGAGAACCTGAAGCTTGAAATAAGCATGTAGTTCTGTACTATGAGTCAGAGACCACATCATCACCCACCGACACCGCTCACGCCTTTAGGCTGATTCCCTGGCTGCTGGAGCTGGGCTTGGACAGTAAAGAATCTGCCTGCAGTGCAGCTCAGTTCAGTTCAGTCGCGTCCGACGCTTTGCGACCCCATGAATCGCAGCACGCCAGTTCAGTTCAGTTCAGTCGCTCAGTCGTGTCCGACTCTTTGCGACCCCATGGACTAGTAGCCTACCAGGCTCCTCCCTCCATAGGATTCTCCAGGCAAGAGTACTGGAGTGGGTTGCCATTTCCTTCTCCAGGGGATCTTCCCGACCCAGGGATCGAACCCGGGTCTCCTGCATTCCAGGCAGATGCTTTAACCTCTGAGCCACCAGGGAAGCCCGCAGCACGCCAGGCCTCCCTGTTTATTACCATCTCTTGGAGTTCACTCAGACTCACGTCCATTGAGTCCGTGATGCCATCCACCTATCTCATCCTTGGTCGTCCCCTTCTCCTCCTGCCCCCAATCCCTCCCAGAATCAGAGTTTTTTCCAATGAGTCAACTCTTCGCATGAGGTGGCCAAAGTACTGGAGTTTCAGCTTTAGCATCATTCCTTCCAAAGAAATCCCAGGGCTGATCTTCAGAATGGACTGGTTGGATCTCCTTGCAGAGACCTGGATCAGAGTTTTTTCCAATGAGTCAACTCTTCGCATGAGGTGGCCAAAGTACTGGAGTTTCAGCTTTAGCATCATTCCTTCCAAAGAAATCCCAGGGCTGATCTTCAGAATGGACTGGTTGGATCTCCTTGCAGAGACCTGGATTCGATCCCTGGGTTGGGAAGATCCCCTGGAGAAGGAAATGGCAGCCCATTCCAGTATCCTTACCTGGAAAATCTCATGGAGAAAGGAGCCTGGTGGGCTGCAGTCCATGGGATTGCAAAGAGTTGGGCACGACTGAGCGACTAACACTTACTTACTTACTTATGGTTGATTTAGTGTCAATTTGGCATAGCTGAAGAGGCTTCTGTGCCAAGATATTTACCATATGACTCTTTAAGAAAAAGAAGAAGGAGGAGGAGGAGAAGAAGAAGGGAGAAGGGGATGGGGGTGGGACAAGAGGAAGAGGTGGAGTCAAGTCCTCTTTTAACTCAACAAAGACAACTTACTGTGGTGACTGATTTTCTTAACTCAGTTTTAATCCAATCAGCACTCAGTGACATTCTCTTGGCCAACTGGATTGGGTTGAGAATGGGTATATGCCCCAATTCAGACAATGATACAAGAGAGGAGGTTTTCTAAAGAAATATAGGAAATAGCCTTCATATAATGGGGTTGAAGAGTGTCAACCACAAATCAGTGTTCTCTCAGAACCTTAGAATGTATTTCAGAAACAGTGTATTTTGCAGATGAAGTTAGTTAAGAATCTCCAGAAGAATCCTGCTGGATTTAGGGAGACCCTTAAATCCAATGACTCATGTCCTTAAAAGGAGAGGAGGTGACACACAGACAAACATAGGGCAGAGATATCAAAGCAAATGTTGTGCTGGTCAAAGTTAAACAGTCAAGGGAGGTTTCATTAAAGGGCATTGTGATAAGGGTGTGTGAATGTGTGCTCAGTTGTAACTGACTCTTTGCAACCCTATGTACTACAGCCCACCAAGCTTCTCTGTCCATGGGAGTCTCCAGGCAAGAATACTGGAGTGGGTTGCCATGCCCTCCTCCAGGGAATCTTCCTGACCAAGGGACGGGACCCTCATCTCTTATGTCTCCTGGATTGGCAAGTGGATTCTTTACCACCATCACTACCTGATAAGCCCCTATAGAGAAGAGAAGCTAAAACTAGGTTTGAGCTCAACTCCAGGAAAAACAAATGGCAAGAGAGTTTTAACAATTAGGGTGGGTGGGGTGAAAATCATTCAGATAGTGTTGGTTAATTGGCCTTACCCAAAGGACAAATAAACTTTCTTACATATATGCCCACCTAAGTGAGGCTCCTACCCTCCCACAGAGACTGGCAGATGGGGCTTAGTCTTCCTAAATGGCCACATTTCAAAGGGATGGCTCTCATGTGCTTGAGAAGGATGGTCCTAGGTTGTAAATCTGTCAAGGAGCTGTGAAAATGATGCAAAGGGGCAGAGAAACAATTTGAAATTACTTGGTTTCCAAAATAAATGCTCTTAGAAAAGGAAGAGTATTGACTTCTGTAGTTAGGCCACCTGGATTCATTCTTAGGGCCAGAGTGAGAGGGAAGTGAGTAGGGGTGGGGCTAACAGCAGGGAGAGACCTGTCTAAAATTTAAGTCAGGCTGAGGGAAACCTTAAGGTTGTTTTGGTCAAAAGCCACGTGAAGACAGACAGAGATCAGTTAGGCTGCCACAAGCTAAGGAATGACAGGAGCCACCCTACATGACTGGGAGGCCACCCTGCAGGGCACGTTCTACCCAGACAAGACTCAGTGGAGTGGCTAGGGGAGAATGTGCACCCCAGCTTGCAGTGGCTGCAGAACCTCAGCAAGGAGGCTCACCCAGGCTGGACTCAGGTCAGAACCTCTGAGGGGAAGGGCCAGAGCATGGGCTGTGAGCCCCCCTGCACCCAGCCCCACCTGCACCTGCCACTGAGCCCAGGAGGGCAATGCAAGCAGGTGGTGCCCACAAAAAGAAAAGTAGAACATGGAAGGAAAAGGCATACTGAGCCTATTAAGTGCTCAACATGCAGAATTTCAATTTTTAAAAAACTAACTTTAATTTTTCTTTTTAAATAAGTTTTAGCTATTTTACATGGCATATGGGAACTTAGTAATGTGAACAAAGATTGAAACTGAAACCCCTGCATTGGAAGTGCAGAGTCTTAACCACTGGACCACTAGGGAAGTCCCTTTCAACTATAATTTTTTTTTGAAGCAAAAAGGAGATTCAAAGCCAGAAAAAAATAGTGACAGGAATACAAAAAGAACACTTCCCTAGTCATTGGAGGGGATATAGCCTTACGTGTGTGTGTGTGCCTGCTCAATTGTGTCCAACTCTTTGCAAGCCTATGGACTGTAGCCTGCCAGGTTCCTCTGCCTGAAGGAATATGGCCTTTCTGACATCTTAATTTGGACTCTGGAACTGTGAGAGAATGTATTTCTGCCATTTTAAGGCACCCAGTTTGTGGTGATGTATTTTGACAGCCCTAGAAAATGAATATATTAGAGGACACCACCTTATTTCTCCCTGTAGGTGGCTGCAGTCCTGGAAATACTCAATAGCAATCATACATTGAAATTAATTTGACCTGTTCTGGAAGCCCAAGAGCAGAGAGAACAGGATCTTAATGATGGCCATGAAATGATGAATCAAAACAACATAATCAATTCTGACTTTTCCTTATTCTCCCCATCTGTCAGGCAATAAATCTCATTTATAGCAGTGTAATTTTTAGAAGGAATTTAGTTACTTGCAAACAGAAACATCCTAATATATTGTATGCATTACACAATTCAGGACAACACTCTCACATAAAGGATGAACTCCACTTTCTAGAGTTATTCAAAGTGGCAGGTCTGCTTACTCCCTTGTAGTCACTTCGTGGTCTTCAGCATTATACCAAGTGAAGAAGCCTCCAGGCTTTAGGGTTACCAGTAATATCTCCTCAAGAGCTGTACTGTGAGAATCAAATAGTACATATGGGTAACTTTGTAGATTATATTATTTCCCTCAAACTTCATTTAATTTGTAAAATGTATATAATTATTTGCACATGGTTTTGAGGAGTAAATGAGATAAGAAAAATATAATTGCACACTAAAAAGTAATCAAAACAGAATGGTACTGGCACAAAAACAGAGACATAGATCAACAGATGAAAATAAAGAACCAGAAATAAACCCACACACTAAGGCCAGTTAATCTGTGACAAAGAAGGCAAGAATATACAATGGAGAAAAGACAGTCCCTTCAATAAGTGGTGCAAGGAAAACTAGATAGCTACATATGAAAGCATAAAACACTCTATATAGAAATAAACTCAAAATGGATTAAAGATCTAAATGTAAGATTGGATACTATAAAACTCCTAGAGAAAAATATAGGCAGAATTCTTTGACATAAGTCTCAGCAATATTTTTTTTTGGACCTGTCTCCTAGAGTAATGGAAACAAAAGCGAAAATAAACAAATGGAACCTAGTTAATTTCAAAAGATTTTGCACAGCAAAGGAAACCATGGACAAAAAAAGATACTTGCAAATGCTATGACCAATAAGGGGTTAATATTCAACATATATTAACAGCTCATACAACTCAATATCAAAAAATCAAACAACCCAATTAAAAATGGGCAGAGCTCATTTTTTCAAAGAGGAAATGCAGACGGCCAACAGGCACATGAAGAAATGCTCAACATCACTAACTATCAGGGAAATGCAGGTAAAAACCACAATGAGATATCATCACACCTGACAGAATGGCTATCATTAAAAAAAAAAACAAAAAAAAAACCACCACAAATAACAAATGTTGCAAGTATGTAGAGAAAAGGGAACACTATTATACTGCTGGTGGGAATATAAACTGGTGCAAGAAATTTAAACTTGAGTGGAAACAGTATGGAAGTTTCTCAAAAAAAAAAAAAAAAAGAAATACTAAAATTAAAACTACCATATGACCCAGCAATTCCACTCTTGGGTATATATTAAAAACAAACAAACAAACAAAAACCTAATTCACAAGGATACATGTACCCCAATGTTCATAATAATATTATTTAAAATTGCCAAGATAAGGATGCGACTTAAGTGTCTATCAATGAATGAATGAATAAAGAAGATATGGTATGTAATATAATGCAATAATGCTCAGTCACAAAAAAAGAAGGGAATTTTTGCCATTGGCAGAAACATAGAAGGACTTGGAGGGCACTAAGCTAAATAAAATAAGTCAGACAGAGAAAGGCAAATACTGTATTATATCACTTATATGTGGAATTTAAAAAATACAGCAAACTAGTGAATACAGCAAAAGAGAAGCAGACTCACAGATACAGAGAACAAACTAGTGTTTACCACTGAGTGGCAGAGGGGGAAGAGGGAGGGGCAATACAGGGATAGGGGTAAAAAAGTTGTTATGAAATTATATGAAATCATGTGTGTGAAACTTTTGAAATTTGTAAGTCGCTATAGATTTAAAGGATTCTTCATTCAATTAAAAAAATAAATAAGGGGACACTATTTAGTAGGTGGGGAAAAAAGGTAATAGATTTCTAAGAATCTAAAATTTGCTGCGTATGGAGCAGTGTCTGCATATGGCGCTGGAGTGGCCGTACAGAGATACCTCACATCCAAGTTCAGGAGCAGTGACTGCACTCTGCTGGAGTTGCTGTGAGGAGATACCCTACGTCCAAGGTCAGGGAAACCCAACAAGATGGTAGGCGCTGGAGCAGTGGCTGCATGGCGCTGGAGCTGAGGACAAAGCGGAAGCCTCAGCAAGATGGTAGGGGGGTGAATTCACGTTTAGAATCAAACCCCATTCCCATCAGAGATGCTCAGAGAAACAAAACCTTGTGTGCACCAGGACTCAAGGACCCCACAGAGACTGAGACAGAACTGTGATTGAGCATCTCCTGTGGCGGTATGTGTTGGCAGTAGACTGCCACAGAGACAGGGGCTCTGGGTGCAGCAGACTTGGGTATTGCGTAAGCCCTCATGAATGAGGTCACCATTAACCCCACCATAGATGCCAGAACTTATACAAGACTGGGAAATAGACTCTTGGAGGACACACAGAAACTTATGTGCACCAGGACCCAGGAAAAGGAGCAGTGACTTCATAAGAGACTGACCCAAATCTGCCCAAGAATGTCCAGGAGTCTCCAGGGGAGGCGTGGGTTGATGGTGGCCTGCTGCAGGGTTGGGGGCAGTGAGTGTAACAGTACATGCATGGGATCTTTTGAAGGAGATCCCCATTATCTTCATTATCTCCACCATAGTTTGGCCCTAGGTAAATAATAGGGAGGGAACACAGCTCCACCCATCAACAGAAAATGGGACTAAATATTTACTGAGCATGTTCCCGCCCACCAGAACAAGACCCAGTTTCTGACTAAGTCAGTCTCTCCCATAGAGCTGACTCATTTGAAAAGACCCTGATGCTGGTAAAGATTGAGGGCAGGAAGAGAAGGGGACGACAGAGGATGAGATGGTTGGATGGCATCACCGACTCGATGGACATGGGTTTAGGTGGACTCTGGGAGTTGGTGATGGACAGGGAGGCCTGGTGTGCTGCAGTTGATGGGGTTGCAAAGAGTTGGACAGGAGTGGAAACAGTGTCAGACTTTATTTTTCTGGGCTCCAAAATCACTGCAGATGGTGACTGAAGACATGAAATTAAAAGACGCTTACTTCTTGGAAGAAAAGTTATGACCAACCTAGATAGCATATTCAAAAGCAGAGACATTACCTTGCCTACTAAGGTCCGTCTAGACAAGGCTATGGTTTTTCCAGTAGTCATGTATGGATGTGAGAGTTGGACTGTGAAGAAGGCTGAGCGCCAAAGAATTGATGCTTCTGAACTGTGGTGTTGGAGAAGACTCTTGCGAGTCCCTTGGACTGCAAGGAGATCCAACCAGTCCATTCTGAAGGAGATCAGCCCTGGGATTTCTTTGGAAGGAATGATGCTAAAGCTGAAACTCCAGTACTTTGGTCACCTCATGTGAAGAGTTGACTCATTGGAAAAGACTTTGATGCTGGGAGGGATTGGGGGTGGGAGGAGAAGGGGACAACAGAGGATGAGATGGCTGGATGGCATCACTGACTTGATGGATGTGAATCTGAGTGAACTCCGGGAATTGGTGATGGACAGGGAGGCCTGGCGTGCTGCGATTCATGGGGTCGCAAAGAGTCGGACATGACTGAGCGACTGAACTGAACTGACTGAACTGAGTGACTGAACTGAACCCATCAGGAAGCTTCCATACACCTCTTATCCTTCTCCATCAGAGGGCAGACAGAATGAAAACCACAACCACAGAAAACTAATCAATCCATCACATGGACCACAACCTTGTCTAACTCAATGAAACTATGAGCCATGCCATGTAGGGCAACCCAAGGTGGACGGGTCATGGTGGAGAGGTCTGACAGAATGTGGTTCACTGGAGAAGGAAATGGCAAACCACTTCAGTATTCTTGCCTTGAGAACCCCATGAACCATATGAAAAGACAAAAAGATAGGATACTGAAACATGAAATGCTCAGGTCGGTAGGTGCCCAGTATGCTCCCGGAGAGAAGTGGAGAAATAACTTCAGAAAGAATGAAGACATAGAGCCAAAGCAAAAATACCCAGTTGTGGATGGGACTGGTGATAGAAGTAAGGTCCGATGCTGTAAAGAGCAATATTGCATAGGAAAGTGGAATGTTAGGTCCATGAATCAAGGCAAATTGGAAGCGGTTAAATAGGAAATGGCAAGAGTGAACGTTGACATTTTAGGAACCAGAGAACTAAAATGAACTGGAATGGGTGAATTTAACACAGATGATCATCAAATCTACTACTATGAGCAAGAATCCCTTAGAAGAAATGGAGTAGCCATCATAGTCAACAAAAGATTTCGAAATGTAGTATCTCAAAAACGACAGGATGATCTCTGTTCATTTCCAAGGCAAACATTCAATATCACTGTAATCCAAGTCTATGCTCTGACCAGTAAGCTGAGGAAGCTGATCGGTTCTATGAAGACCTATAAGATCTTCTAGAACTGACACCCCCCAAAATTTCCTTTCATTATAGGGGACTGGAATGCAAAAGCAGGAAGTCAAGAAACACCTGGACTAACAGGCAAATTTGGCCTTGGTGTACAGAATGAAACAGGGCAAAGACTAATAGAGTTTTGCCAAGAGAACACACTGGTCATAGAAAACACCCTCTTCCACAACACAAGAGAAGACTCTACACATGGACATCACCAGATGGTCAATACCAAAATCAGATTGATTATATTCTTTTAAGCCAAAGATGGAGAAGCTGTATACAGTCAGCAAAAACAAGACCAGGAGCTGACTGTGGCTCGATCATGAGCTCCTTAATGCCAAATTCAGACTTAAATTGAAAAAGGTACAGAAACCATTAGACCATTCATGTATGGCCTAAATCAAATCCCTTCTGATTATACAGTGCAAGTGACAAAGAGATTCAAGGGATTAGATCTGATAGACAGAGTGCCTGATGAACTATGGATAGAAGTTCATGACTTTGTATAGGAGACAGGGAGCAAGATCATCCACAAGAAAAAAAAAAAGGCAAAAGAGCAAAATGGCTGTCTGAAGAGGCCTTACATATAGCTGTGAAAAGAGGAGAAGCTTAAGACAAAGGAGAAAAGGAAAGATGTATCCATCTGAATGCAAAGTTTCAAAGAAAGCAAGGAGAGCTAAGAAAGCCTTCCTCAATGATTAGTGCAAAGACATAGAAGAAAATAATAGAATGATAAAGACTAGAGATTTCTTCAAGAAAATTGGAGATACCAAGGGAATATTTCATGCAAAGATGGGCTCAACAAAGGATAGAAATGGTATGACCTAACAGAAGCAGAAGATATTAAGAAGAGGTGGCAAAAATACACAGAATAATGATATAAAAAAGATCTTCATGACCCAGATAATCATGATGGTGTGATCATTCACCTAGAGCCAGACATCCTGGAATGTGAAGTCAAGTGGGCCTTAGGAAGTATCATTACAAACAAAGCTAGTGGAGGTGATGATATGCCATTTGAACTATTTCAAATCCAAGAAGATGATGCTGTGAAGTGCTGCACTCAATATGGCAGCAAATTTGGAAAACTCAGCAGTGGCCACAGGACTGGAAAAGGTCAGTTTTCATTCCAATCCCAAAGAAAGGCAATGCCAAAGAATGCTCAAACAACTGCACAATTGCACTCAACTCACATGCTAGTAAAATAATGCTCAAGATTCTCCAATGTAGGCTTCAACAATCCATGAACAGTGAACTTCCAGATGTTCAAACTGGATTTAGAAAAGGCAGAGGAACCAGAGATAAAATTGCCAACATCTGTTGGATTATTGAAAAAGCAAAAGAGTTCCAGAAAAACATATATTTCTGTTTTATTGAATATGCCAAAGCCTTTGTGTGGATCAAAAGGAACCGTGGAAAATTCTTCAAGAGATGGGAATATCAGGCCACCTGACCTGCCTCTTGAGAAACCTATATGCAGGTCAGGAAGCAACAGTTAGAACTGGACATGGAACAACAGACTGGTTCCAAATCAGGAAAGGAGTACATCAAGTCTGTATATTTTCACCCTGCTTATTTAACTTATATGCAGAGTACATTATGAGAAACGCTGGGCTGGATGGAGCACAAGCTGGAATCAAGATTGTCAGGAGAAATATCAATAACCTCAGATATGCAGATGACATCACCCTTATGGCAGAAAGCAAAGAAGAACTAAAGAACCTCTTGATGAAAGTGAAAGAGGAGAGTGAAAAAATTGGCTTAAAACTCAACATTCAGAAAACTAAAATCATGGCATCTGGGCCCATCACTTCATGGCAAATAGATGGGGAAACAGTGGAATAGTGACAGACTTTATTTTGGGGGGCTCCAAAATCACTGCAAATGGTGACTGCAGCCATGGAATTAAAAGACACTTACTCCTTGGAAGAAAAGTTATGACAAACCTAGACAGCATATTAAAAAGCAGAGACATTATTTTGCCAATAAAGATCTGTTCAATCAAGGCTATGGTTTTTCCAGTAGTCCTGTATGGATGTGAGAGTTGGACTGTAAAGAAAATTGAGTACCGAAGAACTGGTGCTTTTGAACTGTGGTGTTGGGGAAGACTCTTGAGAGACACTTGGATGGCAAGGAGATTCAACCAGTCCATCCTAAAAGAAATCAGGACTAATATTGAAGCTGAAACTCTAATACTTTGGCCACCTGATGTGAAGAGCTGACTCATTTGAAAAGACTCTCATTCTGGGAAAGATCGAAGGTGGGAGGAGAAGGGGAAGGGGAACAGAGGATGAGATGGTTGGATGGGATCATTGACTAATGGATGTGAGTCTGAGTAAACACCGGGAGTTGGTGATGGACAGGGAGGCCTGTTGTGCTGCAGGCCATGGGGTCGCAAAAATCAGAAACGACTGAGTGACTGAACTTAACTGAACAGAAAATTTTCTAGTTCTACAGTGTTTACAGTGCATCCTCCTCCTATTTTTATTTTAATTTATATAAATGCATTTTATTTAAGTTATCAAACACTGCAGGTTCTACAAACAGAAGGTACTATAGTTGTATGAAAGGAGTCTTCTGTAGACACCACATTTTATTCACTTCAGTATTGAAATAATCAAATCTGAGTACAATAAACAAAGAACAGTCATAAATTTGGGGATAACAAAGATGCTAGCAAAAAAGTTAAGATGTTCCACTGTTTAATAAGTAGGTAAATGCTTGAGAAATGAAATAATTAACCATACCGATATAATCATATTTAAGAGTGGCAAGAGGAGAACATCACTTTCACAAAAATTCTCACAATGTTGGAGGAATTATACTATCCGATTATTGGACTTACTAGAAGCTACAAAAGTCAAGAGTGTAGAAGAGACTGGTATAATAATTGACAAATGGAATGGAGTAAATATAGAGCTGAGAAACAAACTCATGTGTATACAATCATGATATTTAACAAATTAACCAAAGCAAGCCAATGAGGAAAGGATGATTTTCAACCAGTGGTTGAAATATCTCAATATCCATTTGGAAAGAGAAACACCCCGTGTCTCATGTTCTACACAAAATTTAATTCAAGAAGAAGAATAGACAAAAATACAAAAGTTAATATCATCAATCTTCAAAGGAAAGTAGAGAACATCATCATGGCGCTAGGTAGAGGATTCTTAGATTGGTTATAGAAAGCAGTAATCAAGAAAGAAAAGAACAGAGGAATTAGGCTTCATTAAAATTAAAACATATGCTCATTATACTACCAAATTAAAGAAAATAAAAAGGTCTAGACACAAACTAGCTGAAAACATTGATAATACATACATTTGACAAAGAACTGAATAGCCACAACAACTCACTGATAAAAAGACAAGTACCAATAAAAAAGAACTAATGATTAAAACATAGACTTCACAAAGAAGATACAGAAAAGGTCAAGAAGAACATGTAAAAGTTTTGAATATCTTTAGTTATCAGGGAAAGGCAAATAAAAGCCACGATGAAATTCCAGCAAATACACACCAGAATAAAATTAAAATACTGACAGCACAAGATGCTGGTGAGATTAGGGAGTAACTGGGACTCTCTGCTCTTTCTGGAATAAGGCAAAGAATTTTGTGAGAATCTAAAATGTTACACCCCTTTTGGGAGAAATTTCAATTTCTTTGAAAACTAATCATATGCATATTCTACATTCCAGAAACTCTACTCCTGGGTATTTACCCATGGAAAATAAAGAGATCTTCACAAAAAGACTTTATAAAAAACACTCAAAGCAACTTTTAAAAAGTGAAAAAATTAGAAACATCTCAAGTGTCAATCATAGAAGAATGGATAAACAAAATGGATTAATCTGTGGATAGAGGGATGGATAGACAGATATGCAATAAAGCATTTAGAGTGATATGATAACATTAGAATCTTGATAATTTTCACGTGTTTTCATTGAAAAATGCCTTGATCTTTCCTATATTTATGTAACTTTACATAATAAAATGAAAGTGAAAGTCACTCAGTCGTGTCTGACTCTTTGTGACCCCATGGATTATACAGTCCAAGGAAATCTCCAGGCCAGAATATTGGAGTGGGGAGCCATTCACTTTTCCAGGGGATCTTCGAAACCCAGATACTGAACCCAGGTCTCCTGCATTGCAAGTGGATTCTTTACCAGCTGAGCCACCACGGAAGCTATTCAGCTGAGGGACAGACTCTTCTCAAAGTAGTGAATATCTTTAAAGAACATTCCAAAGGATGTGCCTGTGTGTTGGGTGAACGAACAGTAAGGAAGAGTTTCCTATTAAAGGCTTCATAAAATATGCATATTTAAGCCCATAAAAGCAGGTTACTTTGGTGAGCGCTTTATATAAATGCAAGGAATCAATAAAGAGGATTGAGAGGCAGATCAGCCAAAATAATAAGCAGGATTTTCTGGAAGGTTAGGGAGATTATTTAGAGAATCGAATGGACTAATTAATGATCAAGTGTAAAAAAAAAGAAACATAGTTAAATATTAACCTTGTGTATGCTAAATTAAAGTATTTACATCTGCATTTGGGGTGAGACTAATATATGTTGCCCTTTCCCTCCTTCAAATTGTAAGAGGATTCCTTGGGTGACCTATGTGCCACCTGGGCATGTTTTCACATTGGTCTGCTGAGGGCTTGTGTGAATTGGAAGAAGTTCAGAGAAGGTCTATTGATTTTTATTAGAAGATTATCTTACTTCTCTGTTCAAAATCCACTGTTAGTTTCATTTAGACACAAGTGAAGATACTCAGTCAAAATCCTCCAAAAGTCTGTTTTCCCTCATTGTCTCTCATCATTTTCTGTTACTTTTGCTCTCACTTACTGCATTAAAGTAACAGCCTCTTTGCTGTTTCTGGAAAAATGAAAAGCTTACAAGTCAATTCATGACAAACTATAAAATTCTATAAGGCCTCATATTATTAACCTACTTCATTTATATACCATTTTACACAAAATGCAAGAATGAATTTATGTGAATTCAGAGTGTTTTTGTAAATCTAAACTAAAGATCTTAATAGACACCTTATCAGAGAAGATATACAAATGGCAAATAAGCATGAGAAGAGAAAGTTGTTTTTCACATCATATATCCTCAGGGAAAAGCAAATTAAAATAACAATGAAAAAACATTGGAAAATACAAGGACACATCTAATAGCCGAAAGCCAGAACACTAATCACACCAGATGCTAGTGAGGATGTGGAGCAACAAGAACTCTCACTCATTGCTGGAATGAATGCAAAATTATGTAGCCACTTTGGAAGACATTTTGGTAGAATTTTACTATATAATCCAGTAATTATATTCGTTGATATTCCCAAATCAACTGAGAATTTATGTCTATGCAGAAACTTGCATATCAATACTAGTAACAACTTTATTTATCATTTGCAAAACTTGGAAGCAACTAACATGTCCTTCAGTAAGTGAATGGATAAATAATCTGTAGAAAATCCAGAGAATGGGATATTATTCAGCACTAGAAATAAATAAGCTATCAAGCCAAGACATAGAAGAACCTTACATGCATATTACTAAGTGAAAGAGGCCTACCTGAAAAGGCTACATACTGTTCAATTCCAACTATATGACAAGTTGGAAATAGTAAAACTGTGGAGACAATAAAAACATCAGTTGTTTTCAGGAGTTAAGAGAGAAGAGAGGTTGAATAGACAGAACACAGTGGATTATTAGACCTGTGAAACTACTCTGCATGAAGGAGACATGGGACTAAAAATTTGTCCACAAACAACAGAACACACACCACCAAGAATGAACCCTAATGCAAAGTGTGGAATTTGAGTGATGATGATGTACTATTGTAGGTATATCAGTTTCAGCAAATGTACCACTCTGGAGGAGGATGTTGATAACAGGCGAAGCTATGCATGGGTAGAGAGGTCAGGGAGTTATGAGAAATCTCCATACCTTCTGCTCAATTTTGCTATGAACCTAAAATTGTTCTTAAAAATAAAGTTTATTTTAAAAAGTTAAAATATTAGAATTCCCTTTTTCAGAATAGTTTCTTCCATAAAAATATGGAATGAAGTCTCAATCACCCTCTGTTCTGAAATATTTATAAGAATGCCATGTTAAATATATATATATAATATATCAGTTAAAACACTGACTCCTCATTAATTTTATCTTAAAATGTCAATAAACTAAAGTAACAATGGATAATGAGAACTGTCAATTTCAGTTATAATTATTTGGTGATATTTCTATTTCTACTTTCAGGGTTAAAATATTAAAGCTGAATTTTACAATATATGCTCTGAATTTTTTTCCCCCTTAATTCTCTTTCTGTGGATACAGCCCTTGTATTTGAGGAAACAGACTAAAGCTGTTAAACTTTCATTTTACCTTGATTTCTAAGATTCAAACTTCATTTCCACAGAGGCAGAAACTGCAAGGTTGGCTGGTAGCTAGTAACCAGGTGTTAGCTATTCACTTTTTTGTTTCTGCCAAAAAGCTGGAAGAAATGAACTGAAATGTCTGTTTTAGGGAAGAACCTACAAATTTCATCACAGGGAGAAACTGTAAAATTGATAATCTATTTTTAAAAACTCAAATATCTTTGGGAATACTTTAGTAATATAACTTTCTGCTTATACAGATCAGAAATTTTCAGACTTGATATGCTGTTTTTGATGCTAAATTAAGAGATAGTGCCCAGATAATGACATTTTTAAAAACTAAATATGAAAATACAACTTAAAAATTAGCTTAATTTGGAAGAAGTTTTGTGTGGTGTATGAAAAGTCACATGCTTTCTTAAAGATCTCCACATATTTTGTGGTTATATTTCAATAGCATTGTTATATAATTCTCAGATGTCAGTCCTTCTTAGGGTATTGCTGTTGAAAATCAGAGGATGTCTTTGTAGACATGGCAGGATGCCTTGTAACAAATCAATTGCTAAAAACAGAATTTAAATCGCAGCATGTTGAATTCTGACCTTTGTCCTTCTTTATAGGCTTTAAATTCAAAATCCAATCAACAATGGATATCTTTTAATAACTCTTACTTGTGCCTATGTGAGGCTAAGAAATAAAATGAATTACAAACAACATTGCATATTTAAAATTTTAGGCTGATCACTCACTGATACTGGATATATAAATTACCTAATTTATTATCATAATTATTTATAATCATTATATCAATTATTGAAGGGAAAAGTAACATGGTCTCATTTATAGGAATCATCATTTGGACTCTGCTCTCAAGTCATTATCAATTGCAAATGGTTCTTGGTAATTGGAATATAATTGCCTCATTGCTTATCAAACCAATCCTATTAAAGAGACTGTAACTGACTTGGGTATAATTCATTTTTTTCTTGAGGAAATGAATGCTTGATCAGAAGGTAATATCCTCTTCCCTTGACTCTCTACATTGGACACTTGTATAATAACACCAAAGACATCAACTATCCATCAGTGACTAAAGCATAAATATGTCTGCTAATCAATGAAAGCTAATGACTAAACTCATTATAACTGAGTTTAATGATAAAAACGAGAAAACTCCGTATCTTTCCAGGAGGAGTGTGGCAACTTAGATACATTACTAAAATACTCACTGAAAGACTGCTTAAAGCTTTTCATATTTTAGACACAACATTCCTCCAGCTGAAAAAAATATTATTTCCTTCCATGGCTAGAATGATAGCACCAAAACATTAGCATGTTCATACATTCAGCACTGAATCTTTTCCAAGTTCCAGACCTAAATTTTGCACAACCAGCTGGACCATTCAATCTGATATTTCAACACAATGATGAAAATGACATATACAAAATTGAAATTTCTTATATTATTTATTCTCCCCAAAAGTTGTCCTGAATCCCTTTCTCTGCTGGTGCTAACATTATTCCTGTCACACAGTTTTGAAAGATTTGAGTAATCTGTGTTTCCTCTCCTAAGCTCTCCATAGCCACTTTGTCACAAGTCCTATCTATTACCTCTTGCTTACATTATCTTAATACGTATAACGGTTGCTTTTGAACTATGTAAAATGCTAAAGAGTGTAGAGAACTGAGTCATTATTCTTTCACTGCACCTGGAATTAAAATGGTTCTAGGAAACATCAACAGAAAGAGAGACAGTTATTGAGGCAACTTACTTATCCCCAATTTTCATTTCTACCTTCTCTTAAAAGGGAAAACACAGACACACACATCACAACACACACACACACACACAGACTCACTACCCAGAAGAGAATTCAGCTAGAGATGTTTTGTATTTATATATTCAACAAATACGAATATCTTATATGTACCAATCATCACGCTAATACTAGGAATATGAACTTTTAATGGAAAACAATTGATTCTACCATCATGGAGCCGATTTCTTTCATGACCTAATCAGGAAAACAAAATTACAAAGACAAATAATATTTTGATTTGTCACAGGTGCTTTGAGTAAAACAAAGGGCAGAGATAAATAACAATATAGAAGGAGGATGACTACTTTCACTACTGAGGCTCTCGGAAGAGGTGATAAAGCAGATGAGATTTGAAAGATGAAAAGAAATAATCCAAGAGAAGAGTAGGAAAGAGGAATTCCATCCATGAGGGCAAGTATGTCCAAACTTCCTACCATAGGTATGAGTTTGACACATTCAAAGTTTTTAAAAAATCTGAAATAAAATTAATAGTGCTGGAGCTTAATGATTTTCTGCAGAGGTGTATATATGCATATCTCTGTGTGTATGAATTAGAGAGGGCAGTTGGTATACCTATGCATGTAAGTTTTCTAGGTTGACTGTAACAAATACAAGTAACTGGTGGCTTAACCAGAATTCTATTCTCTCACAATTTTGGAAGCTAAAAATCCAAGATCAAGATGTTAGCAGGGTTAATTTTATTCAGAGGCCTCTCTGCTTGACTTGCAGAAGTCCATCTTTTTCCTGGGTCTTCACATTATCTTTCCCCTGCTCATGTATCTGTCCTAATCTCTTCTTATAAGGGACACCAGTGATACTGTATTTAGGGACTATCTATATGACCTTATTTTATATTAATTGCCTATTTAAAGTTCCTATCTTTGAAAACAGCCCTATCTTCCTAAGTAATAGAAGTTAGGACTTCAACATATGAATTTTTTGGTGGGACACAATTCTGTCCAAACAATATATATGAGTAGCTATATTATATTATATACAGTATATGTAAAATGTGTATGTATTTGTACTATGTGAGTGTGTAGGAGGGAACAGGTATATATGTGAATATATGCACAGGTGTAAGCATTTATAACTAAGCATTTGTATGCACGCGCACGTGTGTGTGCCCACATGCATGCATATGCCACCTTGGAATGGGGAAAGGTCTGATTATCAGAATCTCTGGTGATGTAACCCAAGAATATACACTGATAATGAGTTCTTAAAGTGATTCTCATGGACCTAGTGTGGGAAGCACTAAGATTTTAGGATACAAATAGAGAAAAAAACCTTGGATGGGAGACAGGAGTTGTGAAACTTTGTCTGGTGTAAGGGAGGGTAGAAAAAAATGGGGAAAAGGGTATGTAAGTTTTTAAGTTTGGTGGTGGTAAGGAAGGAGATGCCCCAATATGCAGGCTTCCATCCTCAAATTGAATCATGCAATACTGTCATCAGACCTGGAAGAAGGAAGAGCAAGAATATGAGAGTCTTTCTAAAATGGAGGTGAAAATAGTTAGGAGATAGTATCTGGGAAAGCATGAATGCAAGTAGGACTGAAAACAGTACTGAGAGTTGTGAAGTACTTGATGTCAGTTTGAGACTGCAAATATGTAAATGAAACCAACAGACATATCTATGTTTATGTGTACTCCTCCAGAAAATTATAGGAAAAGAGACTGTGAATGCTTGAGTTTATCAAAGTTGGGATTTTGTGAATAAGGTGGGAGTAAAGAAAAACAAGGTAGTGAGGATATGTAAAAAAAAAAAAAAAAAAACAATAACAGGCTGTGAGATTTCTGCCAGACAAGAAGACAGCTCAAGCCAAGCTGATTTGGGAATTCACTTAGCTGTCTCTCTCTCCACATCTGTGGGACTTTGCTGTTATATTTTCCCGATACGATGTTAGTTGACTGTCTGCTCAGATGCCTCTAGCTTCTCTTGCCAGATTCTACCTGAGATTTGCTAGTCTTTATCCCATTACAAAATATGCCCAGGTTTAAAGTTCACAATGCTTTATTTTGGAGTATGCTATGCACTTTACTAGTACACATACAACCACACACACACACACACACACACACACACACACACACACACTTAGAAACTTAAGCTAATCTTCCTGATTATGTGTCAATGTAACTAAAAGGAAACATGAAAGGAAGTAGAAAATAGGATGGCAAAAGAAAAGAAAGCACATATTCACAATTTAAGATAACAGTATGTACTTAACATTAGGTTCATTATTACTAGGCTCTTGGCACTGTGCAAAGCAGTCCTACACATTTGGAACTAATTATCCATACTTTGTTTTCAGATAAGGACATGAAGAATTAGAAAGTTAATTTTCCAACATTTACATAGGTAGCATATCACAGCTAGAAGTTGGATTTAGCCTATTTACTTTAAAAATTTAGATTTTAAAAACCAGTATATTCTGTTGCTTCTCAGTACCCATGTGTATACATGTGCTAAGGTGGTCAGTCATGTCTCTTTGTGACCTGTAGCCCACCAGGATCCTCTGTCCATGGGATTTCTCAGGCAAGAATACTGGAGTGGGTTGCCATTTCCTCCTCCCGGGGAATCTTCCCAACCCAAGGATCAAACCCGTGTCTCCTGCATTTCCTGCCTTATAAGAGGATTTTTTATTGTTAAACTATGGAGAAGCCCCCTGCCTACATATACATACATGCTAGAAAAGATGAAAATAAACCTATCTCTATATGTAGCAGTATTTTGTTATGCTTAGTATTTTTAGACTCATATTCTATACACATAAATTTCATGTGTTTCATTCTCATAAATAAATTATTCTCTTAAAAAAACAGTCTAAGAAAGTTAATATTGGACTTCCCTTATGGTAGCGTGGATAAGAATCTGCCTGCCAGTCCAGGAGACATGAGTTTGATCCCTGGTCCAGGAAGATTCCACATGCCAGAAAACAACTAAGTCTGTGCTCCACAACTAATAAGCCCTCATGCGGCAACTATTGAAGCCCTTGGGCCCTAGAGCCTGTCTGTGGTCCACAGTAAGAGAAGTCACCACAATGAGACGGCTGAGCTCTTCAATGAAGAGAAGCTTCCACTCACCACAACTATAGAAAGCATGTGCAAAGCCACAAAGGCCCAGCTAAATCAATCATCAGTCAATAAAATTATTTTTAAAAAGTTATCAAAGTTAATATTATTCTGGCTTGCTTCCTGTGAGTATTAGAATGGGTAAGTTCTGCGATATTCATGTGTCTGCCTAGAACAATTTGGGGAATTTCTGAGAAATTTATGATTAAAAACAAAGGACTATTTTGGAATGACAATGTCCTATGAAATGGGAATTATAGGTAGTGTATGATAACCATTTTATTGAATGCAAATAATATACAGAGGGACCTCTGCAGTGTTTTCATCTTCTCTATACAAACAGGCCTTTAAAGGATACTTATCTTGATCTGCGTATTTATCCAGTCTAGAGTTCTCCTTTTTCTTTCCCCCTATATATCATACACATTGTTTTCCCTCAGGTCATCTTATTATATTACAATTTGCAGTACATTCTCCAAAATTATTCTACTTATTTCTGCTCAGGGGAAGGAAGTCAGGGACATAGCATGTTTAAAATTCACATACAAATCTTGAATAATGATATTTGAAGGTTGCTTCCTTTCAATGAATCACCAAAGGGTTTTCACTAGGTATTTGTCAGTGACAGAATTACTTTTATATTGGCTGTAGTTTTTGATCAAAACTTAAATGAAAGTATTTCCCCATCAGGATGAATTAATGATGGCACACAATGCTGCCCTGAGTATCTATATTCACTCTTCCTTCACCCCCTCCTACTCTTCCTCTTCTTCTTCCACCATGTTACAAGCACTTCCTGATGGCTTCATAATTATTATATCTAGTGTTTTAATCAGGGTTTACTCTGAGAAGCAGAATCGTGGAATCGTTAGTGTTAGTCATTTAGTCATGTCAGACTCTGTGACCCCATGGACTGTAACCCACCAGTCTCCTTTGTCCATGGGATTTCCTAGGCAAGAATTCTGGAGTGGATTGCCTTTTTCTTCTCTAGGGGATCTTCCTGACCCAGGGATCAAACTCAGGTTTACTGCACTGTAGGCAGATTCTTTACCACCTGAGCACCAGGGGAGCCCCAATCATTAGGGATACACATGTATATGTATGTATATATACATACATGTATATGTTTGTATTTGTATTTGATTTTGTTTATATTTGGATTTGAATTTATTATATGGAATCATTCTATATAACTTTAGGGGTTGACTAAGCAACTGAAAAGTCTTAGGATTGCAAAGAAGGGAAAATCTAGAACAGGTATGATCCCTACATGCCCTTAAACCTGTGGTCATTAGACAGCAGTCAGACAGAAGATTCTCAGGTGCAGAAGAGCAATTGAAAATCTAGTGGCATGTGGAGTCTTGACCTCAGTAAAGGCCCACCCTTCTTTAACTGAACTTCTTACTGGCTAGGTCAGCCTCCTCCAGCACAATCTTCTTTAAAGTAATTTAAAGTCACTGACTAAGGACTCTAATCACATCTTCAAATTCACTTCTTGGCGACACCTAGATTAATATACTCTGTATGTTAAATAATTAGGAGGGGGAAGTGGATACCATAAGATGACTGCTTTCCCTTTTGCTCTTCTACCTTCCAAAAAGAATATCCCTGGCAACCCAACCTAATGGGGATTAAGGCAGAAAGGGTATTCTATGGACCCCAGTTCAGTTTAGCCAAACTGACATACCAAAAAGATATCACATCAACAATTCAGTGCTAAAATTTAATTTTTTATAAAAGAAGAATATCCTGGGGTTAAAATTGTCCATCAGTTAGAAGGACTGTAAGTAGTTTTATAAATATTTTCATACGAAACAATAAAGAAGCATCAGTAGCCATTTGAGTTGTGTATGTGAAGCCTTTTGTCTTCTTCAGGGAGAACCTACTCTGTTTCCTGCAATGTCTTGCACAGAAGCACTGCCATATTCTTCAATAAGAAGCAAGAGAAATAATTTAGGAAAGTTCCTAAGAATGCTATTGCTTTGTTTGCTTTATTTGACACTGGCTTTCTTGTTTATTCTGTCTTTAAACACAGCCTGAAACAAGAGTCAGAAGAGCTACTATGTGTCCAGCCTGAAAGTTTATTAGAATTACTGAGATTTCAGCTCTGATATTCCTGAGGTAATGACTAGACAGACCTTAGTCGGCAAAGTAATGTCTCTGCTACTGGTCTTTAAATAGTCCCAAAACATCTTGGATCTATTGCTAAATGAAGGAGGGTATCTAACTTTGTATTTTGCATTCTGCAAATACCTTGTGTCAATAACTTGATACAAGGTATTTGAAAGTTTCTCCTTAAGAACTTTGCAAGTAAAATGTATACTTTTTAAAATTTTAGTCTTATGAAGGTGACTATTCCAACAATTTAATCTATGACATGGTTTATAACTTTAAGTTTCCTCTTTATGCATTTTAAATCTATTTGGCTAATATTCCTCTGAAGAGCTGACATACAGGACTGAACACAGTGCTATGAAGTTCCAGTCATATATTTCTATAAAATCTCACTATAATACTGTACTCCTTAAATGTATACAGGCCTTCTTCACCATTAGGATGAGCACTTGAGGAGTAAGCACTGTGCTCTTATGCTCATTGCGGAAGAAAGTCCTGGTATGTATGGGGTTTGTAAATATTTTATGAATTAATGATGAAATACATGACACATTTTAATATCAGACATTACTTTTTTTGTACTGGTTATTTTTCATTAGATTGGGAGAACACAATCTATTTCTTTCAGCCAGAAAATGCAAGGCACATTGTGACATTATTTATGGTCTCCCTCCTTTATTCCTGAACAAAATGCCTACAAACATTTTCTGTGTGTGAAATGTAGATTATCACATAGGCATCTTTCCCTGCCATGCATTGGTACCAAAGCACCACTTCTCAACTTCATATAATATTTTCAAAAATATCATTTTTTCTAATCACTATTCTCAATACATAACATTTCAATAACATCTATTTAGTCATAATTGCTTTTCTAAGTTAGAATTCTTGAAACACTTTGTTTCTTAATTAGGAACACGCATGCCTGCCCAGTCGCTTCAGTCTTGTCCAGCTCTTTGTGAGCCCATGGACCATAGTCCGTCAGGCTCCTGTGTCCATGGGATTTTCAAAGCAAGCATATTGGAGTGGATTGCGATGCCCTCCTCCTGGAGATCTTCCCAATTCAGGGATCAAACCCGAGTCTCTTGTTTCTCCTGCATTGCAGGTAGATTCTTTACCCCTGAGCCATCCAGGAGAGCCTTACTTAGGAACAGTGGTATATAAATCATCCCAGGCAAAATAAAAACAAAGATGCAAAAGAAACAGAATAGTGTTGGTCTTTGTCAACATCATCTTAATAGAACTCTGTTCTGACACTTAGCTTCTCAATTCCCATGTCTTCCATCTTTGCCCACAGGGAAAATGCTTCAATTATTTGAACAAAAAACGAAGTACTCATCCAAGTATTATTTTCCTGTCTTAAATTTCAAATTCATCTTAAATGATACATTCATTTAAGATGCATAGAATTTTCACTACATTTTTGATGATTCCTTTGATAAGACTTAATTTTCTACAAAGAACTTTTTTATCTGCTACAGTGTGGGGTGGCGGGGGATCTTTTTATTGATCTAGCAATGGCATTCTTTACATATGATACTACTATTGATTTTTTGTAAAATTAGAAAAAATATATAAACACACACACACACACAGCAAACAGAATTAACTTCAAAGCAAAAAACATTGTTTCTTACCCATGTGCTAACCTTAGCTTGTTTTCAGACCCTGAGTCTACCAACTAAAGGAGAATCTTGGTCTCTAGAGAATTGATTCTGAAATATCACTGAAAAATATAAAATAAACTTTCTTCCAGTCCTTTTCCTAAAAAGATCTATATCCATTTACCAACAAAAATTTACAATGAAGAAAATTATGAGAGCTGTTTGGTTACAGGGGGTGATAGGAGATGTGAGATGACATCATGTTCCTTCAGTTAGAGTGGAGGCACAAGAACTGGTAATAAAATGCAATTTTGATGCAAGTTCATCTTACAATCATTTCAATTAGTTCACAGGTTTACCTGTGACAGTGCGATTTATAATAAGTAATATATATTTGGTATCCATCCCTCTTTTTGTTTGGTTTCAGTGTCAGTTGCTTTATCGCTATGTACTAAAGAATTCTTAAAACTTCATGGCTTAAAAATAACTTCAACTCATTATCTATTATGTGGATTGATTAAATGGTTCTTCTACTTCATGGGATGTTGGCTAGGTCACTGGGATGGCTGAAAGGTCCCATCTTCATCCCTGTTTTTGACACACAGCTTCTAACATTCTTGGAATTTCCTAAGTAATGAGACCCATAAAAGTACCCCTTGTTATTTTAATGAGATGCCTTTTGGAACACACCTAAGGACTGGGGTTGATCTCCAGAAGGATCAATCCTGTGATTAAACAATTGAAAATTTCAGTTCCACCTTCTGACCCCTAAGGGCTTCCTTGTGGCTCAGACAGTAAAGAATCTGCCTACAATGCAGAAGCCCCAAATTGAATTCAATCCCTGGGTCAGAAAGACCCCCTGGAGAAGGAAATGGCTACCCATTTCAATATTCTTGCCTGGGAATTGCCAGAGAAGCTTGGTAGGCTACAGTCCATGGGGTCGCAAAGAGTTGGACATGACTGAGTGACTAATAGTTAACTTTCTGATCTCTATGGAGGGGAGAGTGGCTGGAGACTGAGATCAAGCCTCAGTGGGCAGTGATTTAATCAATCATGCCTATGTACGGAAACCTCCATAATATCCAAAAGGACAGGGTTCAGAGATCTGGGTTGATTCATGCATGGAGATTCCAGGAGGGTGATGTGCTGTGAGCGGGAACAGAAGCTCTGAGCCTTTCTTCCATATCTTGCACTATGCATCTCTTCAATTGGCTGTTGATGCATACCCTTTAATAAACATTTTAATAAATTTGTAATCTAATGAATAAACAAGTAGTCTCAATTCTGTGAATTGCCCTAGCAAATTAATGGAACCCAAAGAGGGGATGGTTGGAGTAGGAAATGGCAACCTATTCCAGTACTCTTGCCTGAGAAATTCCATGGTCAGAAAAGCCTGGCAGGCTATAGTCCATGGAATCAAAAAAGTCAGATACAACAGAGCGACTGAGCAAGGAGGGGACTGTGGGAACCTGCATTGGTCATGAAATATAGCAGGATCCTATGGGGCTCCTGGCCTCAGACACTTTCAGACAGTTGCTAATCAGGGAAGGCAGGGGATGCAGAGGCAAGGGAAGAGTGGTGGAGAAAACAATAGTGCAGTCTTGGGACAGGGGGTGGATCACCTCAAGGGATACAAATAACAGTATCTTTGTGCTCTTTACAGAACTGAAATCCCCCCAAAATGGACGTTAGCATTCGTCATTCTAGAGAAGATCACAGTATGATAATCTTGAGGAGTTCATCAAGAGACCACCTGAGAGGCCCGATTGAAGGAATGAGAGAAACTCACTAGGAGGATGCCACTTGAGGCCAGATTAAAGATGTGAACACACCCTAATCCTTATCAGCAATCCCACCCTTGAACTATTGCTATAAAACTCCTCACCAAATTCTCCAGAGTTGAGACACAAAATTTTTGAGTCCATTTCCCGCCCCCACCCCCCACCCCCATGGCTCAGCAGAGATGCAGGTTTAATCCCTGAGCTGGGACAATCCCCTGGAGAAGGAAATGGCAACCCAGTCGAGTACTCTTGCCTGGAAAATCCCATGGACTGAGGAGTCTGGTGGGCTATAGTCCATAGGGTAGCAAAGAGTCAGACATGACTGAGCACACATGCATGCATGTCCCTCTTTGCTGAGCAAAGAAATAAAGCTTTTCTGTTATACTTCACCCAAAACTGCCTCTGAGATTTAATTGGGCACCAGTGCACAGAAGCAGAGTTTTAAATGTCAATCAGAAGCACAAGTAACAACCTCAATTTGTGATCTGAAGATGGGGTGGGGGGCAGTCTCCTGAAAGTGAACACTTGACCTGTGTAATATGATGCCATCTCTAGGTAGATAATAAAAGCATTGAATTGAATTCTAAGACAGCCAGTTGGTGTCTAGAGCATTGCTTATTAGTGGGAGAACCATCTCTTTTGCAAATCAGAATTTTGTGATCAGAACCAACTTTTCTACCTTTAGGTTATTCCTAATATGTGAGAATAAAATTAGGATGATTATTCCAAACAGATTGCAAAATACTTGTACAGGTTCCCTCATTTGCAGTATAAGAGCTTTTTTTTGGTAATAAGGAGTAAGTGGCAGCTTCTGAAAACTCCCCTCCAATGCCTTGGTGTTGTCACCTTGGTGACATCAGCCAAGGCAATACACTAGAAGTTATGCTGTAAAACCTTGGTGAAATGGGCAGAGATTAGAGACACTCAAATATTTAAATGAGATAGGAATCCTTGTCCTATGGTATCTACTTTCATTCATCTGCATGGCTTTCCATTTGCATGGAAAGAAATGTGGTTTATAGTAGATTATTCTACTTTACCTTAAATTTTACCATTGCCAGATGTGGCATTTTTATTGGAACAGATCCATGTAGTCTCTAGCAACTGTTATGCAGCTATTAATCTAGTGAATGCATTCTTTCAAGACCCATTAGTAAGTAGGATCCAAATCAATGTGCTTTTATGTGGGAAGGACAGAAGAGCTTTATCAATTTCTTATCCCTCCAGTACATCAAAGCTTCTTCAGTTCTTTGTTAACCTTGATCATCTTGACAAGAAGACCATCATGCTAGCATTATATGCTGTGTCACCCTGATACAGTACACAGATAAAATGTTGGAATGGTCTATGAAAGTGTTAGGTAGGTAGAACAGGAAAAAGGGGTCCAAAATGGCGGTGGCTACAGACAAGGAAGGGAAAAGCCCGTAAAAATGAAACAAAAAAAAGGTCCGAGGACCGGAGTGAGGACCTCAGGTAAAACAAACAACACTTCTGGCTGACCCAATTTACATAGGACAGGCCCAGGGAGAGATAAACATATAAATAGAGAAGCCAGAGCCAGCTCTCCCTCTCTCTCTCCCGCGCACAGGCAGGCTCTTCTCCTCGTGTCTTTAGATCAACGTGCCCTCATGCCCCAAGGATGGGTTTTCCTGCTATCTTCTAAATAAAATAGAGCTGTAACACTGAGCTGTAACACTGATTTGTCTAAGAGCTATGACACGGTCTATCCAAGACCTGAGAGCTGTGACACACCGAGGGGGCTTTAATGTCCGTCACTCCAAATCTTTGTTGTGACGAGACAAAGAATCGAGGAACATAACACTCGCGTGACAAAAGGCCAAGCTAACTCACCAGCTGAGGGTTGGTGCCATGTGGGACTGATGTATTTTCCTCCAGGAGGTAGTATATGCTTTGACCAAATGTCTGATACAAGTTATTGTGTCCCTAAAATCTAGAAAATTCAAGACTATAAATAAAATAAACAGATAAATGTAGTATTGGCTCCCTTCCATTCATTGCCAGTGACCCTCCTGCTAATTTTGAGTTTCTTTACCCTGCGTATTAGGCTTTGTCTTATTAGAGGATTTAATTCTTGAGTTTGGAATTGGGGGTCACACTGCTAAGGAAGCAAGAAGTCTGATAAAGTAGACTATGATTATCATCTAGTCACCTTTATTTCTCATCTCTGTGGGTCAGCAGGCATGGAAAGGAGTTAGCTAATTGGGAAAATTGACATTGATTACCATTTGGGGCTCAGGATGCAAATATACACTGGGATTACAGTGCAGTATACCTAAAGCCTATGGAGTTCACTGGATTGAGTCTTGGTTTTCAAACCCAGTGACAACCATAAAGGTGCAATTTTAGGAAATGTGATCTAACAAAGATAAGACAATTAAGGGTTTGGTTTGCTCCCACCAGACCAGCATTAAGACCAACAGAAGTGTTGAACAAGGAAAAAGATCTCGGATAGATAGTTGAGGAAGAAAATGAGGAGTATGGATATGGGATTGACTATAGGAGTGGGAAATGTAGCACACTGAGATTCTGAGACAAACTGGATTTGTACTTTGCCTCTCAGGAAAGTAGTGAAAATATGTGATTTTCACAAAAAAGAGACTGAGGTGTGGGTGCTGGATGTTGGAAGAGTATGAGGGTAGATCCCTATTGCCAGTGTAGACTACATAAGCAACTGTTATAAACCACTTCAGGTCTCCTTGGAACTAGGACACTTGGCAAATTGTGTTATCTTAGCTACCGCAGAGAATGACCTCATGCACGCACAGCCATCAGAACCTTTTCTCTTGCCCATGGTGCACATCCTTGGGTAGGAATATAAGCTTTTCTCTTTGGCACAGAATTAGCTTTTCTCTTTTGCCCTAAGATATCATGGGCCTTTCACAGTGTTCATCCATTTACAATCAGAAGTTCAGGAACATTAAGATATCATAGAGGAAAAAATTCTGATCAATGTAACACTGGAGTTAGAAGACAAATTATTTATCTTTTCTTCACCTGGAAAGAACTTCCAGAAATTAATAGTTTCCCAAATAAAACTTCTGTGAAACTGAGTAATAAGTTACATAAAATAGAAGGTAGTAGCCAGCTCTATATATGCCTCCAGAAGACCTCCCCTCCCTTCCAGTCTCATTATCTTTTCAATCAATACTGTATTTTTGACTTTGGATCTCATCATAAATTCTTAATTCACAGGATATTATCCAGACTATATTTTCTAGGGTACCCATTGTAAGACAGTTATACCAGTGGACCAGTTCTCTTTTTGAGTAAATATTCATCTCTTATAGCACATTTTTCAGCTTTTCTATATCCTTACTCTAGCCTCTATTCCCTCTTTTTAAGCTACTTACGAGTACCTTAAACCTTAACTTATTTGTCAAAGTCTTATCTATTCTACGAAGCCCTAAATAATTCCTTTTCTGATCTTCTATATAATACTTTCAAAATATTTTCCAGAATCTATTTTTAAAATGTAATACCTTACATACATATCCAATCTTTCTATTTATATTTTAAGTCTATTAAAGCTAAGGATTATATTTATTTCATCTTTCTAGTACTCATCACACCTATTACAGTCTTATAAATAGTGTAAATATTTTAAAGTTAATTTATGTTTCCTTTACTCTATGTAATTTTCCCCATCCTTTCTCTCTATTTGAATATGGCAGTCAGGACTCTGATACTCTGTTACTTTAGAGAGTATTCAAGTTCAGATCAGTCACTCAGTCATGTCCGACTCTTTGCGACCCCATGAATCACAGTACGCCAGGCCTCCCTGTCCATCACCAACTCCCAGAGTTTACTCAAACTCATGTCCTTTGAGTCGGTGATGCCATCCAGCCATCTCATCCTCTGTCATCCCCTTCTCCTCCTGCCCCCAATCCCTCCCAGCATCAGTCAACTCTTTGCATGAGGTAGCCAAAGTATTGGAGTTTCAGCTTCAGCATCAGTCCTTCCAATGAACACCCAGGACTGATCTTTAGAATGCACTGGTTGGATCTCCTTGCAGTCCAAGAGACTCTCAAGAGTTTTCTCCAACTCCACAGTTCAAAAGCATAAATTCTTTGGCACTCAGCTTTCTTCACAGCCTAACTCTCACATCCATACATGACCACTGGAAAAATAATAGCCTTGACTAGACAGACCTTTGTTGGCAAAGTAATATCTCTGCTTTTCAATATGCTATCTAGGTTGGTCATAACTTTTCTTCCAAGGAGTAAGCGTCTTTTAGTTTAATGGCTGCAGGCACCATCTGCAGTGATTTTGGAGCCCCCAAAAATAAAGTCTGACACTGTTTCCACTGCTTCCCCATCTATTTGCCATGAAGTGATGGGACCAGATGCCATGATCTTCGTTTTCTGAATGTTGAGCTTTAAGCCAACTTTTTCACTCTCCTCTTTCACTTTCATCAAGAGGCTTTTTAGTTCCTCTTCACTTTCTGCCATAAGGGTGGTGTCATCTGCATATCTGAGGTTATTGATATTTCTCCCAGCAATATTCATGTTTAACAAGTTGCAAAACTTTTTCAACCTGCCTTCCTACATTTTTTCTCTTTATTTCTCCTTCTATGGGGACTTAGTCACAAAATGAGAGACTTAGAAACTCCTAAGAATAGCAGGAAAGAGGATATTTCTACCTTGATCTTTTTCTTGAAAGGTTATGAGATCAGACAGGCTTGTGAGATCCCTGACCCATGTCCTGTTTTATATTCATATCCTAAGGAGGTAGCAAGGCCTTAGAAAGGAATGGTTGCATAATGCATCCAGGTAGACTGGGCATTAAGTTTCAGGGATAGTGGGAGCAGCCCCAGAGTTTTGTGTTTAATTGTCCCACTGAGGCAAGAGTCTCTAAATAATGGCACAGGTCCCAGGGAGGACAAAGGAACTCTATTACTAATAATGAGTTTTCCAACGGGCATGCAAGACTATAGCTGAAAGTGACGTTTACTAGGTTAAATTTAAAAAAAATAATTAAGGTTTGACATTTATTTTTTCTCTTAGCTTATAAAGTAAGATTCATGCCCATAAGACTCAGAATAGGCAATGAATTGAATTGATCATACATTCCAGGTATCACCAAGAATAGTCAGACACCCTTTGTCTTTCCCTATGGGCTGTTACTTTCAGCAACTTCAACTGAGTTACTTTGCTGCAAGGTTCTGAATAATGTGGAATATTTTCAGTCTGCCTCCTTTAAGCACTGTTTTTCTTTCTTTTTTAAAATGTGCATTTATTTTACCCTTTCATTTTTTATTACCTATGTATCTACCCAGATCATGAAAGTCTCTTTGCACAGCTATAAGTCAAACCTTGATTATTAAGACCAATTTTCCATCCTTCCCATCCCCTCTTGCTGGCAACCTAAAAATCAACCAAAAACAATCATGTTTTGTTATATTAAATTTAAAAAATTATAATTTCTCTTTATTGGTCATTTAATGTTATCAGTCTCTTATTTTCAGTGCAAGTAGAACAACTTCTTACAGCATATGTCTAAACACGGCTAATGTGAATGCAGAGTGTATTTTCTATCTACCAAATATTTATAAGGTCTGTTCAAAATAATACACCCAACTGTATTTAGTGCATGCATTGAATTGTTTGGAATTAGGCAATTTTCAAAGGCAGAATATATAATTGTCTCTGGGATTTACACTAAGTATTTAACATTCAAAATTTGAGATTGAGGGGAACAAAAATAGTACTTTTTTGAACTTTAATATTTGAAATCAACACAGCTTTTTAACTTTGTAGTCTAAAAGCAAGCGAGTTCCAGAAAAACATCTATTTCTGCTTTATTGACTATGCCAAAGCCTTTGACTGTGTGGATCACAATAAACTGTGGAAAATTCTGAAAGAGATGGGAATACCAGACCACCTAACCTGCCTCTTGAGAAATTTGTAAACTCTTGAGAGTCCCTTGGACTGCAAGGAGATCCAACCAGTCCATTCTGAAGGAGATCAGCCCTGGGATTTCTTTGGAAGGAATGATGCTAAAGCTGAAACTCCAGTACTTTGGCCACCTCATGTGAAGAGTTGACTCATTTTAAAAGACTCTGATGCTGGGAGGGATTAGGGGCAGGAGGAGAAGTGGACGACAGAGGATGAGATGGCTGGATGGCATCACGGACTCGATGGATGTGAGTCTGAGTGAACTGCGGGAGTTGGTGATGGACAGGGAGGCCTGGCATGCTGCCATTCATGGGGTTGCAAAGAGTCGGACACGACTGAGTGACTGAACTGAACTGAATGTAAATTTTATTTTGAAATTTTAGTGGGTTTGGTTCATCTGAATCCATCCATGTTGAATATATTTTAAGATATTGAGATCTCAGGCTGTGAGACTGAAGGCAAGTGACAGGAGCTGCACAATTTTATAAATGTCACCATTGGGAAAATGATAACTAGCGTCCTACAATCAATTTGCATTATTTATCAATTTCCTCACAATATATTACCTTAAAGTTTACCAGCTTAAAGAAACAAATGTTTGTCATATCATGTAGCATGGATCTGGGCAAAGCTTAGCTGAGTGTGTCTGGATCATGTTCTCCCATAAGATTGAGGTCAAAATGGCAGCAGGGCTATAGTCTCAGCTGACGGCTGGGCCAGAAGAAGGTCTACTTCCAGGACTCACATGGTTGTTCACAGTACTTCGTGCTATGAGCTGTGAAGCTGAGGGCCTCATTTCCTCACTGGCTATAAGATGGAGGCTTCCTATACAGTCCTTTCTACATGGGCCTGTCCATAGGGCAGCTCAAAATATGGCCACTGCCTTCCCTTAGAGAGAGTGTGTGAAAGAGAGAGAGGGAACTAAGATATAATATGTTTTTTGTTGTTGTTTATTTGCTAAGTCATATCTGACTCTTTGCAACCCATGGACTGTAGCCCACAGGCTCCTCTGTCCATGGAATTTTCCAGGCCAGAATACTAGAGTGGGTTGCCATTTCCTTCTCCAGGGGGTCTTCCTGACCCAGGGATTGAACCTGGGTCTCCTTTATTACAGGAGGATTCTTTATTATTGAGTCAACAGGGAAACTAAGATGTAATATATAGTCTTTGTGTAACCCAGTCAGAATAGGGACATCCCAAACTTCTGCGATAGTCCATTCATTAGAAGTGAGTTAATATTATAAATCTGACTCATACAAAAGGGAAAAGGATCACACAGGTGTATAAATACAATGAGGTAGGAATCACTGTATACCATCTTAGACATGCCTTAAATCACACAACTGTTGAAATTATCCTCTGGTCAGCTGTTGTGGATATAATGCAAAAGTACAAACGTAAGATTTTAAAGTAGGAGGGATGCATAAATTTATTTTATGATATGCAGTCATTTAAGATCGAAAGAGAACATCTTTTTAACCACAAATTCTTGACATTGTGTGGGAGGTTAGATGTTTGGAAATTTTAGAGATGGAAATATAAGTAATGGAAATTTTAGAAATATATGTGTCCTGAAATAAAATGTTTGGACCTTCTATTTTAGTCTATCATTTTCATTAAGATAGATAAACACCTACTACTGTCATTTCATGTATGTGGAATTCTATAATTGCGCCTATACAGACTCTGTAAAAAAAGAACATCTTAACCTGTATCATTCTTTTCATCTTTAGAAAATTGCTTATCCTTTGTTAATCATTGAGATTTAGCTCCTTGAGACTATAAAAGATTTTAGGAACATTTTTAGTTTCAGCAACTCACATCACAAATTTACACAAGAGGTTTTGTTGAACTTTGCTGAATGACTTACTCAAGGAATGTTCAGTGTTCTTTATTAGTATTGTCTCTCAATCATCAGTTATCGCATTCGATTATCTCAACACAACTTTTCATGTAAAACAACTATTACAAACTCGTTTCTTTCAGATGATGAGATGAAGTTACAGTTTTTTCCTGATATTCTTATAGTCACACAGTTACGTATTCTATGGAAAATTTGCAACAGAAGTTAGATTATGAATAATGATTTAAACATAAAAGTGGCTAAATAAATACATTTTTCTGAACCATTACACAGATGCCAGCTATTTTGAATGAATGTTTATACATTTAGAATCTGACAAATAAATATGTTTTATATTATTACTATACTCATTGTGTTGTAATAGCATACACTGGGAGTAGGCAGTAATACTGCAGCCAAATGATCTATGGACTGAAGTGTTTGGTGCCTGTCTAACACTCACTTGCACTTGCTCTGTGCCCAGGATCTCCAAGTTCTATAATTTTCTGTGCAAATGAGCCATGGTGAATTATGTAGTCTCAATGCTTTGGTAGCCCTTTGTTTGTTTGCATTTATAGAGACATGAACAGTCTCTTAAAATTTACTTGGCAGTCTTCTCTGAGGGTCAAAGAACATACGCTCTTGCATTGATTTATCCATGTTGGTAGAATAGAATTTTAACAAATGTTGACAATATTGAGGCTTTGGTGGAGGGGGATTTGAATGTAATATTTTTTGCCACAAGGAGTTTGTTTCCTTGTTTTTAGTAAAAATACTACACATATGTTTAGTACTAATACAGGATCATATTGATAAGAAAAGATGACATTTTAATATGAAATAATCACTTATAATGTGTTCATTTACAGGCAATAATTTTCAGTAATGCTTATATGTTCTGTTCAAGAGCACGTTATTTTTATCACACGCACGTCATCATTTGGTTTATGGAGGAAGAAACCTTAAAGATCCTGCATCTTGTCTTTAGGCTACCTTAAGGCTCTGATATAAACATTAAACGTTTTGTTCTCCACACTCATTATCCAGCCACTCATCTTTTCTCCTCCTCTATCCATGTTTAAGCTCATTTATGTTCAAGATCTCATATGACACTTGAATTCCTAATTTGTCATGTTTCAGTGAACTAACATATTCAAAGGAAGAAAAAATATGATATATTATTTGTAAAATTTTAAAACAGCAGAATAATAAAACTAATTCAAGTACAAACAAATTGCTGCTAATGTTCTTGAAATAGTAAAAATGGTGAAATAATAATAGAGGCTTTTATGCATGTTTTATTCACTGTTTTTTTCACCATGCCTATTATTATTCATGGCAGCTGGAAGTCACCTGGTAAAGATTTAAACTGTTAGGAATATACTCCCCACTCTAAGTACTGCACAAGCCTTTCAAAGACATTGGGGTTCCCCTTGGGGACATAAACAAACAAAACCAGATTTTAGAGGCTCTGCTGGTTTGTTTTCAATCACCATGTATCCCTGGAGGATGTGATGGCTGCCTGCCTCTCTCACCACAACAGACCTAAGCTTTCAGATTACCCTCTTCTCCATTTGCAGACAATCATAAGAAATACCTCCAGTCTCCCATCAGGATAAATGGTCAAAAACATTTGGGTTGACCTTTTGATAGGTATTACTTAACCAGAATACTTGCATTTCAAAATGCAGTGATATTAAGATGATATGTTTACACAAAAGAATCTTGGTCTTCTGATGATAGATATTTAAATGATGGTATGTGGCTTGGGAGTTGGTGATGGACAGGGAGGCCTGGCATGCTGAGATTCATGGGGTCGCAAAGAGTCGGACATGACTGAGCGACTGAACTGAACTGAACTAATGTGGCTTGGGAGAGGTGCCACTCAAATTACATAATGTGATCACCATATTCCTTATTTATGAAATGCCTGTTTTACATGCAGTTAGGAAAAGTGAAGCAATGTAACGATATAGATGAAGTTCAGAAGGCTTTCAGGCATTTCTGAAAGCCAGTCCACACTCTGACAGTTCACATTATAGTTTCTGCAATATTCAGTTTCATCCATAACGGTAAGAACCTAGTGTTTGGGTCTGGATCTGCCCTAGAATGTGCTGTTCCACCAGGCTCGGGCAGTCTACATTTGCTACTTTGTGTTGCTGCCAATTGGACTCCAAGACTCCGGGTTTACTTTCCCCCAGAGAGAAGCATAAATTCCCTCATAGGGACTCCTACTCCTTGTTGGCTTTCCCAAGAGTAACAGTCTCCTTGGTTTATACCTTTGAATGATATTCCACTCAGATCCACTTGTCTACCAACTATCCCCTGAGATTCTTTATGAGATGATTATGGTTGAGGACTTGCATGCCACAGATTTACTTCCCAAGAAGGCCATACATCCTAGCCTTTTATTCAAAGTATCATTCATAAGGGAGCTCAGCCACATGGAAGCTGTGGATACCCATGCCAGTCCTCTCTGTTTTCCTCTTAGAACAATGCAGTCATCCTTACACTCTGTGACAAGCTAGTTTAATAGGCATGTACCAATGCCAGCTCACTCATCCATGAGCCCTTTCATCCCCTAACCTATCACCTAGAATGATGTGATCATCAACAAATTGTTTCCCAGGCTTCTGATCTGCAGACCTCACCTAGGGCACTAGTAGGTGAGATTTCATTAAATCATGCAAAAGTTTTACATGGCTAAGATACATATATTTTTATTCTGTGATATCTTGAAACTTAAAGTATATATATACCCATACGAAGTGAAGTGAAAGTTGCTTGGTTGTGTCCGACTCTGCGACCCCAGGGAATGTAGCCCACCAGTCTCCTCATCCATGGGATTCTCCAGGCCAGAATACTGAAGTGGGTAGCCATTCCATTCTCCACCCACAGTGCAGGTGGATTCTTTACTGTCTGAGCCACCAGGGAAGCTATTTATACACACACACATATACATACACATATATGTATATATATATACACACACATATGTACTAGACTGGGGGACTTCAGTCCCTGGGGTCACAAAGAGTTGGACATTACTGAGTGACAAACACTTTCACTTTCATATATAGGGGCTTTCATAAATATATATATATATACACAAACACACACACACATATATCTTCTTGTGTTCAGTAACAGAAAAATATAAATTCTACATAACTGAAGGTGAAAAGATAGAAGAGTATTCTAGAGGGAGGAATTTATGAGTTAGACAGAACTATCATTAAAATATAATTCACTTTGGACTAATTATTTCAACCATTTGCGCTTTAGCTTTCTCATCAATAAATCAAGATTATTACTCCTCTCCAACAGAATCATTAAAGAGGCTGATGCACATAAAAAATGAGTTTAGTAGAAGAATCTTTTTGAGGAGCCAACATGCTTATCCACTTTTTTCCACAGTCTCTGGCTTATTTCCATGATGATTTCACTGGTTAGGCTGCTCAACACCGGGTAGGATATGCTGTTTTGATTATTATTAGACACATTTCCAGTGACAGCCTTCAGAATGGGTGCTCAGCCAGCCAGCTATCTTAGCTTGTAGTACTTATTTTCCTTGGGAGAAATTCTCGAATTCTCTCCCTCTCTGTCCCTTTGGATTAACTTAAAAAGCCACTAAAATTGTTTTCATTTTTAGTTTACCCTTTCACTTCTTAAGAAATGACTTCCCATTCTACCTCACATCAAACACTGACATTTGGGAAGCCAAAATCATTACCTGTCACTTTTTTATTTCCCTCCACACATTCTGAAACTAGTCCAGATCCATTTACTTGTAAGTAACAGATGCTTTCTTTGTTCTTGACCCCACCACTCCACTTCTATTTGATCTCTTCCTCTCTGAGGAAGCAATCGGAACTTCCAGACAGATATGGAAAATCTCTTCACATCTATTCCTGCCTATTTTCTTACTTGGTAATAATATTTTATAAGATATATGCTATCCCTTTACAAAAAGTGTGACATTCTGGTAGACGGGCCTCATTTTAGCTATTGACAACTTCACATGTGTAAGACAAAACTACTTTAAAAATGTAATTGCAAATTGACACAAGATAACATAAAAAGTATCTCCTGGGGACTTGATAAATCTGTCTTTGGGTAGGTGACTCTTCACTAAATCCTGCACCTATGAAAGTTATTCCCATGAGTTTATTTTAGAAATATGTTTCTCATAATTAAAATATACTAGATCAGTTGTGTTTAATTCTTCTGAGAGTTTGAATAAACATTCATCTATTAAAAATAAAACAAAACTATGAACACAAACAAAAACTTAGCCATAAGGTTTAATGAAAGCCCAATTTGAGTTTTTTTCACACCTGCCTTCTGGCATTTTAGTTGTCTTTATAAAAACTTAAAGAATAACAATATTCA
This sequence comes from Cephalophus harveyi, assembly GCA_006410635.1. Classification (NCBI taxonomy): domain Eukaryota; kingdom Metazoa; phylum Chordata; class Mammalia; order Artiodactyla; family Bovidae; genus Cephalophus; species Cephalophus harveyi. Next base: position 165,550 of record SJYT01041354.1, read on the forward strand.
TCACTGTTAGTGATGCGTGGTGATTCATATGTACAGAATACAACATTTTCAAGTACTTCATGAATTAACTTTTTTTTTAAAATATAAACTTATTTATTTTAATTATGATTTAACTTTCTTAATTTGAAACCAGGAGGCAAAAAAGAATGCCTGATAGTCTCAGAAATATACCTCTGGAAGGTGCCCTCAATGCTATTTTAAATGTCCTGTATACCTCCCTTATCAATTCTAAGGGAGTACATCAAATGTACTCCAGATACATTTAATAAGTACAATCTGCTGGTGCAATGGAATGAATGATATGGAGACAAATAGAAGTTTGAAATGCATTTCATACATTTCACTTAGCTGTAACAACCTTTGTGGATCGACTGTGGATGATATTTAACTCATACATCCATTTGATAATAAAGAAGTTTGTGTGTCATGTGACTACTATATGTGTAAAACTTGTAAATTTGATATACCGGCATGGAAATATTTTGGCTTCACTGAATTCAGTGAAAAAATGATATGATTCATAAAGTTGAGCTCCATCAAGAGGACAATCTTTTGTCATTAAAGGCAGGACTGGTTTATTCATATCTATTATGGCAGGTTTCAGATATTCATAAGGTAATAGTTGGATTTTTTGGTCTCTTTTAAATTATTAGATGAACAAGACACTTTGGATTTGGGAAAAGTTATCATTATGTGTTTAAACAAGATTTGGCATGCTTTTGGGAGATTGGTTTTTCAGCATGCTGTTTTATAATCCATAGTAGTTTTAAAGACAGAACATATTTTAATGAAATATGCTGATAAATTGATACATAAAGCATCTTTACTGAGCAAATTCACATTCGAATACAAATTTTTTTTTTTTTTCATTTGTGGGCTGGAGTAACACTGGTACATGTAGCTTTCTAGCATATAATTAGCAAAATTTCTACTTTTCTCCCAGCAGTGAGCCATTATGAACTAGTAGGAAAATATATATATTCACCCAACTTGTTTGCTCAAAAAAACATTTTTCGAAGGATAGGTGGATAAATAGGCCAATGGATGGACTGTTCACTGGATGGATGAACTAGTGAAAAGAAAGATAAATGACACAGTAACTTGTTAGGTTTTCATGAAAAAGCCAATGAAACCAAGACCCTAAATGTGTATTTTAAGCCTAGGGATCTGGAGGAGACTTTTTCCTAAGACTATGTGAACTGCTGCTTTCTACAATATTCATCAGTGTAAAAATAACTGATGATATATGCTAAATCATAAAACTTTCATTAGTATAACTAACAAAATAGTTTTATCACAAACAAAAACACCGGGCAAGAATAAGATGATTACAATAAATCTCATATTATAAAAAGTCTTTCTTCTTGCCAGTTCTAAGCACTGGTCTGATTTAATCTGAGTTCCCTCAGAATTAGTCTTAAGAAAGGATTCCAATACAGGTAGTTTCTCTGGGATATGATCCCAGAAAATGCCAGTAGAAAACAAGGAAATTGAGATAGGAAGGAACAGAAGCCAATAAAGATGCTGGGATTGAACAAGTCCTCTCTGTGGGAACTGTTGTTTAATCCTGCTGTGAGTTCTGCTATCAGGGTAGAGAACACAGTCTTCAGAATTAGACCACCAAATGGCAAACAAGTTTACAAATCTACACTCCAGCCCTCTCATATATGCTCTGAAGGCCATTCCTGGGAGGGCCTCTCACTTCAAGCCTTCTCCTTTGTGGAGCCGACACCAGGGCCCAGAGAGTACACTCACGCAGAGCTGTGGATGCTGAGAGCTGAGATCTGGACTGGAATGCTCAGAAATACAACATGCTGTGGGAGCCTTGGGAAGGCACGTATGGTGGCCTTTACCTCACACTCCTCTCTCATTTGGAAATTGAGACTTAGCATTGTATACAATTTTCATTTTTTCATTAATTGTTGAATAAACATCTACTATGTGTCTCTCAGCTTAGTTAGGCTCTGGAAGAGAAACAGTGACCCAAGAGCAGATATGGTTTCTGTCCTCATTGAGCTTACAGTCTAGTGGTCAAGATAAAACAGAATTTCTTAAGTAGGTATAACTTTACAGCTGTGATAAGTGCTAGGAAGAAAATGGTGTTATGAGCGCATATATGTTCTTAATAACTGAAAATCTGTGTTGGTGTTTTTGAGCCATCAAATAAATAAAATATCACACCAAACAGTAAAATGTCATGACTTGTCAAGATCATTCATTGCTTTTTCATATTTACTGTTTCATAGCATATATTTTTATCTATTTGTTAATTATGTTGAAAGTACTGCTTTACGCCTAATCACAACATAGTCATCTACACATATCTAGCTGGTTTGAGGTCTTATACAAGAACAAAGGTGACATAAGAATGCCATAGAAAAGCAAAAGTTGGGACATAGTCTTAATTTTCCAGAACTTGAATGCCTCCTCCAACCTATATATGCATATCCATCAGCAAAAGTTGGAAGGCTTACTGGCTGGAGTAAGTTTTTTAAGAACGGTTCCAACCAACCAAATCACCTGGTTAATCCAGGTGATTTAATCCAAGCTACGATAATCCAGGTGCAACTATGAGGATTCTAGCCTTAAAAACGGAACAAAAAAAAAAGGGAAAGAGAAGTGGCGACACACTTCTATACAGATACCTACCCCAGAATTAAGTCAGACAAATCACTAGACAACAAATAGCAACAATGACAATCTTTAAGATGGTAGATCTGTGTCCAGAGATGCTCTATTAAGAAATGTTCAGTTTTTGACCAATAATTACAAAATACACAAAGAAACAAGGAAGTATAACTTATGTATGTACAGGAAAAATGAGTCAATAGAAATCACCTCTGAAGGAACTACAGATCTTATAGGTCTTAGCAGAGCAAGACTTTGATAAAGCTATCAAAAATATGTTCAAAGATTTTAAAAAAATTAGTCAATTAGATGGTAGAGTTATAAAAATTCACCAACTAAAGAAAAAAGACAAAAGAATCAGTAAAAGGAGTGCTATTAGAGAAGAAAAGTGATTTTATAATCACTCTGCACAGGTCAACTAGTCAAAAAGATAAAACAAGTATTAACATATTCACATCTAACAACAGATGCACAATGTATATGAAGCAAAACCAAAATTTAAGCAAGAAGCAAACAACTCAACACTATTAGTTGGAGGTTTGAACATACTTCTCAGTAGTTTATTAAAAACCTGGTGGAAAAATTAGAAAGTATATGAGAAACTTGAAGAACTTCATCAAACAATTTGACCTAAACTCTTAGCAATATTTTACCCGACAATGCCACAATACATATGGCTTTTAATTTCATATCTAACATTCCCCCAAATAAGCCGTATACTCAGGCAAGTTATAATATGCTTTAAAGAGTTGAAATCACATAAAATATATTTTTAAAATGAAATAAATTTTGAAATTAACAAAAATGAATATGGAAAAATTCATAAAAATGAGAAATTAATCAAAACACATGTTAGAAAGAATTCACAAAATAAATTAGTATTTTTAGC
>SJYT01041354.1:169782-180911 GCA_006410635.1 Cephalophus harveyi
CAAAACACTACACTAATTGCAAAATGAAGCCTGAAAAGAGGACATTATTATTTATGGTATAGAAGTTAAAGAATTAAAATGAAATCCCTTGAAGAGCTTTCTGGTAAAAAAATATATAAAATGGAAAAATGCCTTTAAAAACAAAAGTTAAGACCTCATCAAGAAGAAAAAATTAATAGACCTAAAACCAATAAAGAAATATAATTGATAAATATTCTATTTGCCACAGAGCAAAGCCTTCTTTTAACATTTATTCCAGGATAGGTCTGGTGGTAATGAGCTCCTTTGGATTTCCTTGTCTGAAAAAAAGAAAAATTATTTTTCTTCATTTTAAAGTATAATTTTGGCAGATAAAGAATTCTTGGTTGGCAGGATTTTTCATTTTTTTATTCCGTATTTAAATATTTTACTCCACTCCTTCCTTGCTTGTATGATTTCTGATGAAAATTCTATATCAATTCTTATGTATTTTCCTCTATTGAAATTGTACTTTTATAATCTGGGCTCTCTCAAGATTTTCCTATTGTCTTTTGTTTTCTGAGGTTACCCAGAAAACTTTTTCTTTGACATTTACCCAGCTTAGTGTTTTCTGAGATTTTTGGATCTGTGGTTTGTGGTCTGCCATTAACTTTGGAATATTCTCTGATGTTATTATTTTAATTATTTTTTTTCTGCACATTTACCTCTTTTTCTTACTATTCCAAAGATGGAGGCTCCACTTTTTTTACATTTTTTTTTTTTTTTTGGCTAGTTTCTACTGATATATCTTCAAGCTCACTGATTCTTTCCAGGGCTATTTCATCCACTGATGAGCCTATAAAAGACTTTAAAAAAAAAAAAAAATTCTGTGAATGTGTTTTTTATTCCTAGTGTTTCCTTTTAATTCTTTTTAAGAGTTTTTATCTCTCTATGTATACTACCCTTCTGTTCTGCATGGTGTCTACTTTTTAAATTACAAATCTATCATATTATCATTGTAATTTTAACTTCCCTGTCTGATAATTCCAAAATTCATATCATATCTCCTTGCTTTGCCCCTCTAAACTGTACTTGTTCTTGAGTTTTAGCATGCCTTATAATTAATATTGACATCTGGACATAATGAATTGGTAACAGTAACCAAAATAAATATGTTTTCATTTTGAGATTTATGTTAACTTGTCAAGGGCTTGGGCTCAGCTCAATATCTGCTACACCAATAGATGTTAGAAACATTAAAGCACTCTAGAGCCCTGTTGTCCTGAGATTTTCCTAAAACTTCCTCCCTAAGTATAGCTTGTTCCTTGCAGCTCTTTCAATTTAAATCCAGTATCCTGCTGGAGTCCTCTAATTGCAATGGTAAATTGTAGGAGTTGGTTATCCATATGTTGTTGTTCAATCACTAAGTTGTGCCTGACTCTTTGTGACCCCATGGATTGCAACACCCACTCTTCCCTGTCCTTCACTATCTCCAGGAGTTTGCTCAAACTCATGTCCATTGAGTTGGTGATGCCATCTAACCATCTCATCCTCTGTTGTACACTTCTCCTGCCTTTAATCTTTCCTAGGATCAGGGTCTTTTCCAATGAGCTGGCTCTTCACATCAGGTGGCCAAAGTATTGGAGCTTCAGCTTCAGCATCAGTCCTTCCAATCAATATTCAGGATTGATCTCTTTTAGGATGGACTGGTTGGATCTCCTTGCTGCCCAAAGGCCTCTCAAGGGTCTTCTCAAGCACCACAATTTGAAAGCATCAATTCTTTGGCACTCAGCCTTCTTTATGGTCCAACTCTCACATCCATACATGACTACTGGAAAAACCATAGCTTTGACTAGACAGATCTTTGTCGGCAAAGTGATATCTCTGCTTTTTAATATGCTATCTTGGTTTGTCATAGATTTAACCATTACTCTGACTTTAAAATACTCAGGCTGGCAGGACTTCAGTTAAGTTGCTCCGTCCTGTCTGACTCTTTGTGACCCCATGGACTGCAGCATGCCAGGTTTCCCTGTCTATCACTAACTTAGGAAAATTTTNTCGGCAAAGTGATATCTCTGCTTTTTAATATGCTATCTTGGTTTGTCATAGATTTAACCATTACTCTGACTTTAAAATACTCAGGCTGGCAGGACTTCAGTTAAGTTGCTCCGTCCTGTCTGACTCTTTGTGACCTCATGGACTGCAGCATGCCAGGTTTCCCTGTCTATCACTAACTTAGGAAAATTTTAATTCCATATTGAAAACACTTTTCCAATTAAACTCTAAATAGAATCCAGTTTTACTTTGACATAAATATTAAAGCATGAGCCAAAATAAAAATGAAGTACATAAAATTATTCTTAAATTAAGCATCAGCATATGATACTGCTAGTTTCTTTGAATTTTCAGAAAACATATTCCCAAGTGCAAACTAAAAGAAAACTTTAATAGTTGAAAATAGTTATGCTTATTGTTTAAAAATTAATCAGAATATATGTCTTTTGGTGGCATATTGATTTTATACTTGAGAGTCAAATAACATTTTTATTCCAAAATTTTTAATCTTAAGAAAGCAAGCAATTAAGAATAAATGTAGATACATAATTGTGCCATTCTAGTAGAAATTTTAGAAAAACACTGGGAACTTTTTTCTTGCTTGGTATTAATTTTGAAACTCTAATTAAATAATACCCTGAGAACTTTAAATTAATGACAGATGACTCTGTCTTTTATAAGCAACAGATGGGTGAATGTCAGTTTAAATTTCAATTATAACATTAAGTAAAAGGCATAAGGGTGGTGTCATCTGCATATCTGAGGTTATTGATGTTTCTCCCGGCAATCTTGATTCCAGCTTGTGTTTCTTAGCAGCCCACCAGGCTCCCCCATCCCTGGGATTCTCCAGGCAAGAACACTGGAGTGGGTTGCCATTTCCTTCTCCAATGCATGAAAGTGAAAAGTGAAAAGTGAAAGTGAAGTCGCTCAGTCATGTCCGACTCTTAGCGACCCCATGGACTGCAGCCTCCCAAGCTCCTCTGTCCGTGGGATTTTCCAGGCAAGAGTACCAGAGTGGGTTGCCATTGCCTTCTCCAGCTCTTCTTACTAAGAAACATTAATGGATTTCTATTGTTTCATTGGAATTATTTTTTCAATACTTTATGCAGGTTTAAAGATTTTCAAGAACTTTGACAATGCATTTGTTCTGAGGGTCAAAAAATATATTTGGATTGCTATACTTGCAAAAGTTAAATGAAAAGATGAATCAAATGATATTATGATTCTTATGTCTCTTCCCTAAAACAAGGAATCATCATTGTTGATAGTTCATAAAGGTCTGTCATTTGGATTTTTTCATTGTACTTCCTTTCAGAAATGTCATACTATTGTGGAAGTACTACTAATTTATGAAAAGACTCAATTAAAATAAAAATACACTCTTAAGATATTAAGAGGGGACTATAAGAATGGTGCAGGTTCTACAGAGATCTTTATACCATCTTTAAAATGTATATTGTAATCAAAGGTAAACAGAACTTTAGAATTCCATTTCCTAATATAATGCATTGTACACTCTGGGTGCTAATATAAATAGGTAGATTTGTGGATAACGCAATGGTACTAGTTTTTGAATTGCAATTTTGAACGTTGTTTTTTATGTGCTATTTTGAAAAATACATAGTACATAGAAATGACAAATGCAACTGTTTAACTTGACTTGAGGAAGGAAGAGCTGCACATTTGTCCAACTGTCACATCTGCTCAGCTATTATTACCCACTCTTCATCTCACACTCATATTGAGTGGTATTACCTCTTGGGAGATGGTACAAAATATGCTCCTTTTGTACTTTCCTTGAAAGGTGTCCAATATAAATTCAATCATGCCTCAAATGCCTATCATTGGGCTATGCTTTTCTACAGACTTTATGTGGATTTCAGAAGAATACACTCCCCACACCATAACCCTTATTAAAAATTACTTTTATTGCTGGGGCACACATAAAGATGAAGGAGGCAGTGAGTTAAACTTTTTATTGAGCATATGTCTTGCAAGGCAATCCTGAAAAAGCCTTATCATATCCTCTTTACAAACAATGCAACTGAAAGAACAGTTAAGACATTTTTTAGACATCACAGAAATTAAAATTAATTCAAGTAGAGTTGTTAGATCAGAAATCTCTCTTATTTCTCTGGACCACACTGTTTTTATTTTGCTTTATTTTACAAACATAGCCTCCTTAGTTATTAAGTCATGTCTGATTCTTTTGTGATCGCATATACTGCAGCCTGCCAAGCTCCACTGCCCATGGAATTTCCCAGGCAAGAATACTGGAGTGGATTGCCATTTCCTTCTCCAGGGGATCTTCCCGATGCAGGGATCAAACCTGGGTCTCCTGCATTGGCAGGCAGATTTTTTACCACTAAACGCATGAGGGAAGCCCATAAATGCTAAATACCTACACAATTAATTGAATTTATAATTCATAACCAGCATCATTTTTATGACATAGAAATGACTTTATAAATTACTAATTGATATTAATATATTTTTAGTCCAAACATTATTTTTTAAATTATCAATATATCCTTTTATAAGAATTTGAGATTAGAATTAGAACACAAATCCAGCTTGAAATTAAAGTGCTTTTCTAATAATTGTCTTACTATTAGGGATCTTCCCGATGCAGGGATCAAACCTGGGTCTCCTGCATTGGCAGGCAGATTTTTTACCACTAAATGCATGAGGGAAGCCCATAAATGCTAAATACCTACACAATTAATTGAATTTATAATTCATAACCAGCATCATTTTTATGACATAGAAATGACTTTATAAATTACTAATTGATATTAATATATTTTTAGTCCAAACATTATTTTTTAAATTATCAATATATCCTTTTATAAGAATTTGAGATTAGAATTAGAACACAAATCCAGCTTGAAATTAAAGTGCTTTTCTAATAATTGTCTTACTATTGAAATGCCTTTTATAATTTTTTTAAGTCCAGAAAAATTCATTATTCTGAAGAATTTTTACATAATTGTAAAATTTAAGCTAAGGCTATGTTTTTTCCAGTAGTCATGTATGGATATAAGAGTTGGACTATAAAGAAAGCTGAACTCCAAAGAATTGATGCTTTTGAATTGTGGTGTTAGAGAAGACTCTTGAGAATCCCTTGGACTGTAAGGAGATACAACCAGTCCATCCTAAAGGAAATCAGTCCTGAATGCTCACTGGAAGGACTGATGTTGAAGCTGAAGCTCCAATAAATTGGCCACCTGATGCGAAGAGCTGACTCATTTGAAAAGCCCCCAATGCTCGGAAAGATTGAAGGCAAGAGAAGGGGAAGCCAGAGGATGAGATGGTTGGATGACACCACTGACTCAATGGACATGAGTTTGAGTAAACTCTGGGAGTTGGTAATGGACAGGGAGGCCTGGTGTGCTGCAGTCCATGGAGCCGCAAAGAATCAGACATGACTGAGCGACTGAACTGAATTGAAAGAAATTAAGGGCTTCCCTGGTGGCTCAGTGGTAATAAAAAAACTGCCTGCCAATGCAAGAGATGTGGGTTCAATCCCTGGGTCAAGAAAATCCCGTAGAGAGGGAAATGGCATACCACTCCAGTATTTTGCCTGGGAAATCCCATGGATAGAGGAGCCTGGCATGCTACAATGCACAAGGTCTCAAAGACAGGGACACAAATTAGTAATTAAACCACAACAAACAAAATAAATTAAAGAGAGCTGAGAATACATGAATTTTTATTAATCTTTAGATCTCATTTCATGGGAAATAGATGGGGAAACAGTTGAGACAGTGTCAGACTTTATTTTTTTGGGCTCCAAAATCACTGCAGATGGTGACTGCAGCCATGAATTAGAAGACGTTTACTCCTTGGAAGAAAAGTTATGATGAACCTAGATAGTATTTTCAAAAGCAGACATTACTTTGCTGATTAAGGTCCGTCTAGTCAAGGCTATGGTTTTTCCTGTGGTCATGTATGGATGTGAGAGTTGGACTGTGAAGAAGGCTGAGCGCTGAAGAATTGATACTCTTGAACTGTGGTGTTGGAGAAGACTCTTGAGAGTCCCTTGGACTGCAAGGAGATCCAACCAGTCCATTCTGAAGGAGATCAGCCCTGGGATTTCTTTGGAAGGAATGATGCTAAAGCTGAAACTCCAGTTCTTTGGCCACCTCATGCGAAGAGTTGACTCATTGGAAAAGACTCTGATGCTGGGAGGGATTGGGGGCAGGAGGAGAAGGGAACGACAGAGGATGAGATAGCTGGATGGCATCACAGACTCGATGGACATGAGTCTGAGTGAACTCCGAGAGATGGTGATGGACAGGGAGGCCTACGGTGCTGCGATTCATGGGGTTGCAAAGAGTCGGACACGACTGAGTGACTGAACTGAACTCATTTTGAACTAACTTAAATCAGCAACCTAAATTAAAAAGCTAATCCAGTAGGGAGAAAAGGAAATTTCCATAATCTTAATCTACAAATTAATATTCAATCTCTTTTTCATTTCATTATGAGATAAAACATTATAATTTCACCAGTAAATTTATAACTTTCTATATCTTGTGGTGGGCTTCCTTGGTGGCACAGTAGTAAAGAAACTGCCTGCTAATGTAGGAAACATGGGTTTGATCCCTGCGTCAGGAACATCCCCTGGAGAAGGAAATGGCTACCCACTCCAATATTCTAGCCTGGAAAATCCCATGAACAGAGACTACTATCCATGGGGTTGCAACAGAGTCAGGCACAACTCATCAGCTAAATCAACAACACCAACATATTTTGTGGTAGTGGCATTTTTTGTTCAAAACACTTATTGATCCTTCTTACCAACTCTGTCTATGCAGCCTTTATGGAAAAAAAATATATATACGTATATACACACTGACTTTAGGCTTGTCAAGTGGCTTGCTTGCCAAATGGAATGTAACTTTAAGCACCATCATACAGTTTGTCATTTTTATTTTTCCTTGGACTTCAAAATATCAAAAGCTTAAGATAGATCCCAAATAGCATTTGCTTCTTGAATACATCATGTGAAATGCCGGGCTGGATGAAGCACAAGCTGGAATCAAGATTGCCGGNCATACAGTTTGTCATTTTTATTTTTCCTTGGACTTCAAAATATCAAAAGCTTAAGATAGATCCCAAATAGCATTTGCTTCTTGAATACATCATGTGAAATGCCGGGCTGGATGAAGCACAAGCTGGAATCAAGATTGCCGGCAGAAATATCAGTAACCTCAGATATGCAGATGATACCACCCTTATGGCAGAAAGCAAAGAACTAAAAAGCCTCTTGATGAAAGTGAAAGAGGAGAGTGAAAAAGTTGGCTTAAAACTCAACATCCAGAAAACTAAGATCATGGCATCTGGTCCAATCACTGCATGGCAAATAGATGGGGAAACAATGGAAACAGAGACTTAATTTTTTGGGGGCCCCAAATCACTGTAGATGGTGATTGAAGACATGAAATTAAAAGATGCTTGCTCCTTGGAGGAAAAGCTATGGTCTAGACAGCATATTAAAAAGCAGAGACATTAATTTGCCAACAAAGGTCCATCTAGTCAAAGCTATGGTTTTTCTCATAGTCATGTATGGATATGAATTGGACTATAAAGAAAGCTGAGCACCGAGGAATTGATGCTTTTGAATTGTGGTATTGGAGAAGACTCTTGAGAGTCCCTTAGACTGCAAGGAGATCCAACCAGTCCAGCCTAAAAGAAATCAGTCCTGAATATTCATTGGAAGGACTGACGCTGAAGCTGAAACTCCAATACTTTGGCCACCTGATGCGAAGAACTGACTCACTAGAAAAGACCTTGATGCTGGGAAAGATTGAAGGTGGGAGGAGAAGGGAATGACAGAGGATGAGATGGTTGGATGGCATCACTAACTCAATGGACATGAGTTTGAGTAAGCTCTGGGAGTTGGTGATGGACAGGGAAGCCTGGCATGCTGAAGTCCATGGGGCTGCAAAGGGTTGGATAGGACTGAGCAACTGAACTGAAGTGAATGCATTCAAATGGAAAGCAAGATAAGGTTTATGCATTTTCTTTAGATAACATACAAATAATTGAAAGCTGAAGTACACTTGTAGATTTGATGACAAATTTGATTATATTTAACTTCTTCTTGTTTTGCTTTGTTGGAGTACTTTGTAATAAAAAAAGAATTGACCACATACTACGTTATTCCCAGTATGTCACTGAATCTTAGAAAATTAGTAGCTTCCCCTGATTTATGGTTCCATTCTAATTTCACAGAGCTCTATCAGCAAATTCATTTTGACACCTTTGAGATACAGCTATAGCAATTCATTTACAACACTCCCTAAACAAACTTCAGCTGAAGCTGTTGTTGATTTAAAATAGGTGGAATCCTAATGTAAGTTTATAATGAAATGTCTGACAAGACTTTAACATGGGAGTCTCCTAATGATTTTGTAATGTTTTGACAATATTGAAAATATGTTTTAAAAAAAGCTCACAAATGCAACTTTTCCCTAAGCAAAATATCCCATATGTTTAAAACAAAAAATCTTTTAAAATACCAAAAGCCCTAACCACAGGGCAGGATGATACAATTATGTGATTTCTTTAAATAAATGATCCTTTCGATGAGATAAATAGTAAGAAAGGTAGAAATCTTTAAAGAAGTCTTAGGTTTATAATACAACTGCCTGGTAACCTTTAAAGATATGTGACTGGGGGAATTGTCAAAGATCTCTCAACTGTGGCAAAATGCATCCTGAATGATCCTATTAGAGTAGTTAAAAAGGATATTTAAAACCTTAATAAGTTTAAATCACAAAGAAAAAAGTGAGTATTATACTAAATAGGGTATCAAATGTGCTTCCTTTAGACAGCTATTACTAGCATTCATCATTTCCTGCTCCAGTTGAGGGAGTTTTGACAATTCCCTTTACAAGTCACCTTTAAAGTTATTCTGCAAGCAGACAAAGCCGCAATATTGATTTGAGTTGTCCACACGTTAGCTCAGATGATTGCAAGTCAGTATGACTTCTGTCTTCTGAGCTTTCCATTTGTACAACCTCAAGAAGTTAAAAAATTGACACCTTCCTTTTGTACACTGCTATTTCTCCAAAGATATTTCACAGACTTAATTTCATAAAATACATAAATGCTCCTTAGTTTCTCCATTTCAAATATAATGAAATTGAGGCCCTGAGAACTTAAATTATCCATGCAGTTAAGCTGTGTGAGAATTTCTAAAATTGATTCACTAAAATGCCTGCTACCTCCCATCCTCACTCTTCCCTTTCCTCTCCCATCTTCTTTCATTCTTTCTATTGTTGCTGTTTAGTCATGTCTGATTCTTTTACAACCCCGTGGACCGTATCCTACCAGAGTCCTCTGTCCATGTGATTTACTAGGCAAGATACTGGAGTGGGTTGCCATTTCCTTCTCCATGGAATCTTCCCCACCCGGGGATCAAACCTGCATCTCTTGCATTGCAGGTGGATGCTTTATCACTGAGCCACCTGGGAAGCCCCTTCATTCTTTCTATAGATATAACAAAAGGTTTTTTTCTTCTTATAACCTTGCTTTAAAAAGCTAGCAAATAAAATGCTGCCAATTATCATGCATTATAAGGTGGGTGTATAAAGTTGCTAATTTTAATTTAAATTTATCTGTTTATTTTTAGCAAGTCAGATAATTTGTAAGTAAACTTTACTTAGACTGGACACACATTAAAATTCAAAATAAATATTTCTTGTAATATTAGGCTTCATTTTAATAAATATACTTCAAAGCTTATATTTATGCCTATTTTACATTTTTAGAGACAATTACCTGCATCAGTAGAGTTATAAAAACAATAAACTCATAACTTACTTATATTAAGAAGTAGGAGGATGGTTAATGTTCCAGATATCCTCATGGTTTGATTGGTATTAGAGGCTGAGGGAAATTTTAACATAAATAAATGATGGTTCTACTCAGAGACATATTCAGTATGCTTCCCAAATTATATAATAAGGAAAGGAAGCAAGCAATATATATATTTGCCATTATGTTTTAATTATTCTTCCATTTTTGGGGATCAGAGTATAAAATTTACAGTCTCGTTGCATGGAAAGAAATGTTTCGTGCCCCCAAATTTTAGACCCATGAGGAATTTCACACATTAGCTGTGAAACTACATTTGTAGTGAAAAAAATCAAGCCTGCAAGAGTTTCTAGCATGTGACAATAATCCTGGTAAAGGAGATTTTAACATAACTCTTATATTCAATTTTCTCTATAATTTTTAAATGAATTCTATTTATTTTTCAGATGAAGTGATATCTAATTAACTGCCATTATACTGTTCCAGTCACCTTTAAGAAAAGTGCATAGGTGTAGCCTATAATGAGATGGGTATTTTGTTTTCTGGTGGCTCAGATGGTAAGGAGTCTGCCTGCAATGTGGGAGACCTGGGTTTGACTCCTGGGTCGGGAAGATCCTCTGGAGAAGGAAATGGCAACCCACTGCAGTATTCTTGCCTGGAAAATCCCATGGACAGAGGAGCCTAGCGGGCTACAGTCCATGGGATCGCAAAGAGTCAGACACAACTTAACTAAATGATTTAGCTGTACTCACAGAGTTCTGTACTCATAAGACTTCCCTGGTGGCTCAGAGGTAAAGAATCTGCCTACAATGCAGGAGATGCAGGAGACAAGGGTTTGATTACTGGGTTGGGAAGATCTCTTGGAGAAGGAAATGGCAACCCACTCTAGTATTCTTGCCTGGAAAATCCCATGGACAGAGGAGTCTGACAGTCTATAGTCCACTGAGCTGCTAAGAGTTAAACACAACTTAGCACAGCAACACAGAGTCTCATGGTGATTAATAATAACTCTCCTTTGAGTAAGAAGATAGACAAGAATTTTAAATATAAAATCTTGTTTGTTTTTTGTCAATTAAAATAATTGGACTCTTACTTTTTATTTTAATATTTAAAATTATGTAATCCAAAATAACAATTTAATAAATGTGCATAAATCTACTTTAAAAAATCATGTTTAAAAATCTATTAACCAGGAGGCGGTCCCAAGATTGCGGAGGAATAGGACGGGGAGACCACTTTCTCCCTCACAAACTCATCAAAAGAACATTCCAACGCTGAGTAAATTCCAC
>SJYT01041362.1:0-93321 GCA_006410635.1 Cephalophus harveyi
GCTAAAGGCCTTAAATAGTGTTTTAGTTTGCAGCCAGAGATGAAAACTATTATTCTTAAAGAGGAAGTTTAATTCAAGAACATGATCTTAGTTAAACACCCAGCACCATAGCTCAGCACACTGGAATCTGGAGCCAGCTTGCTTCTACTCTGCTACTTATGAGTTCTGTAAGCTGTGTGCTCAGTCAGTCTTGTCCAACTCTGTGCAAACCTATGGACCATAGCCCACCAGGTTTCTCTGCCTATGGAAGTCTCAAAGCAAGAATACTGGAGTGGGTTGCCATGCCCTCCTCCTAGGCATATTTTACTCTTGAGCATGATCTTAGTTAAACATCCAGCACCATAGCTCAGCACACTGGAATCTGGAGCCAGCTTGCTTCTACTCTGCTACTTATGAGTTCTGTAAGCTATGTGCTCAGTCAGTCTTGTCCAGCTCTGTGCAAACCTATGGACCATAGCCCGCCAGGTTTCTCTGCCTATGGAAGTCTCAAAGCAAGAATACTGGAGTGGGTTGCCATGCCCTCCTCCTAGGCATATTTTACTCTTGCAAAAATATAATTGCCCTCTATATTGATAAGCTAAAAGTTTATAAAAATTTATATTACTTTGCTATATCTATTTTTATTTTATTTTTATTCTACATTGAGTGAGAGTCACATGGATTAAATTGTATAAAGAAAAGAATGAAGACAGTGAGGTAACAATTTAAAAGAGGCACATGAAATCTTCATAAATTATTTAACAAACTTCTGGAGTCACTAAGAAATTAGTCACACTGAAAATTAAGTATGGATAATGAAGAATTGATTACAGATCTTTTTCTTTTTTTCCATTGTCATGTTTCATTCATAAGTCCTATTGGAAAAGTAAAAAAAGGAAAATTAAATGTATTCTATTTATAAGGGCTTTATATTCTGATGTGATCATCAAGGCATGGGCCAATATCATAAAATTAAGACTATAACTAGACTTTTCTTAAAAGAAGCATTTAGTAATTAAACCTTACTGACACTTGAAGTTGGGATTGTATGAACTCCCTCCAAAACGCTCTCAGAGCACATGTATCATAATCTCTTATTCTATTGTCTTTGGGTGCTACTGCCATGGAGTCCAGAAGTATTCCACAATTTCCTTTGCCTGAGATTATCCTTCTTTTTTAATCTAGTGCTTAAAGTTCTCTCATTCAAACTTAGTTCAAGTGTCACCAACTCCAGAAATCTTTCCAACTGTCCTATAAACCACTTACTCTGAAGTCCACCAATCCCTCTGTTTTTAGGCCTTTAGGGTTACTATATTAATACTTCATAGGGCTAAGTTTATATAGCTGTGATGTCTCCAATTGTATTATAAGCTATAGAGAACAAAGAACCATGACTGCTATGCTGCTGCTGCTAAGTCGCTTCAGTCGTGTCTGACTCTGTGCGACACCACAGACGGCAGCCCACCAGGCTCCCCCGTCTCTGGGATTCTTCAGGCAAGAACACTGGAGTGGGTTGCCATTTCCTTCTCCAATGCATGAAAGTGAGAAGTGAAAGTGAAGTCACTCAGTCGTGTCCGACCCTCAGCGACCCCATGGACTGCAGCCCTCCAGGCTCCTCTGTCCATGGGATTCTCCAGGCAAGCGTAATGGAGTGGGGTGCCATTGCCTTCTCCGTTCATGACTGCTATAGTGTGATATTTTTAGCCCTGGCATGATGGAGCCTCTTAATCAGAATTTATGATGCTGATTTTTCTTTCTCTTTGTTGTTGTTTTAGTTGCTAAGTTGTATCTGACTCTTTTGTGACCTCATGAACTGTAGCCCGCCAGGCTCTTCTATCCATGGGATTTCCCTGGATGGGTTCCCATTTCCTCCTCCAGGGGATCTTCCCAACACTGGGATGGAATCTGCGTCTCTTGCACGGGCAAGGGGATTCTTTACCACTGGAGCCACCTGGGAAACCCCTTCTTTCTCTTTAGGGCTTTCTTATTACCCTAGACATACTGATATTCATAATACTGGAAAAGTCTAGATTACACTCTAAATGATTGAGGTTTGGATAACTTTTCTCATGGTTTACTCAGTAGATTGAGTAATGAGTGACTAGAATGAAACAGAAAGTTTGACCCATCGGAATCATGGAAATTTGATCATTAAAACTCTTTAAACAAACAAACAAAAAAACTCTTTAAACAGTATCAGCACCAACCACCAATCCAGTAATAAGAAATACTTTGAAACAATTCTTATACAGACAGAAAATGAACCAACTGTAATTTATGTGTATATTTGTATTTTTAACTATGAAATTTTAAAGATCAACTCTATGTTATCAAAGAATGGAAACACTATGTTTGAAGTAATATCTTGGTTTCAAAGCTCAGTCAATAAATGAGTTAAGCAGCTTTTTTTTTTGCCTTGTTCATTTCATGATATTCATTCTCCAGAATTTAGCCATTTTTTAAAAAAGAAAAGCAGACTAAAAGCAGAGAGGCTCATTTTGACTTTTAAATTATAGGAACAAAATATGTTTTTGATATTTATCAAGGAGTTAATTGAGTGATTCATTTGCTGTTTCATCATTATATTGTTATAGAATGTTGATGTGTGATTTAGTTTCCATTAACTATTGCTAGAAGATTAATCTAGTTTAAGATGCTGACTAGGCAAGCAAAATGTTCACTCCCTGCAAGCATTTTATAATTAACTCAGCAGCACAGATAAATAAAGAGGCAATCTTATAGTAGCACAGAGGACATGATATGACTGGTTTCTGAAGAAACACATTTTAAATAGCAATTCACTGATTTACAGGTGGATACTTGTAAGTAAAGGGAAAAAACCTTTCGCTTGATATTGAACTATGACATGTTGTCCAAACTTGCAGTGTTCCTTAATTTTCATGATCAAAAATATGTTGAAGATAATAAAATACATGCTGAATAGCACAGTACATTTCTAATTTGAAATGGCAAAATATATAACCACTCATGTTCTTTCCGTGTACAGGAAGGAGACTGCTATTCCACTCTTAAAATTGTAGACCAAATTTAAGAAAGGAGATTCTTAAATTATCACATTTCTGAAATTTTTCTCCTTTTTCAAAATGGAAAATGGGTTACAAATATGCAGATGATATTAAATGTGCAGTCAGACTTCTATCATGAGAAAATATAACTAAAGCATACCCAGACACACCTTGGATTCCAATACATGTGTTGAAATCCCCAGACAGATTTACAAGAGCAAATGTATTATCTGGGAAATCGGTAAATGGAGAACTTCCCCAATCACAAAGCACTACTGTCTTCAAACTATTCTTAGGATAACCAATTATGGCCTCTTGGGATATCAGTCATTCTTTCCAAATCAAATCCAAATAGGAGACAGAGAATGTACTCAAGTAGCACCTTCTCTCTGACCTTTGCTTGTTCCTTTTGATCCCAATGACTAACACACCTGAATCATGCTCCATTTCTCTGTTCTAATAATAATAGCTGGCATTTACATAATGCTTGTTTTATGCCAAACACTAGTCTTAGTATTTTATAGCTACTAGAATGCTTATTCCTTGTAATAACCTTATGGGGTAGATAGTAGTATCATTACAACCTCATTTTACAGATAAAGAAACAGAAGCAAAGAGAATAACCAACATGACCAAGGTCATGAAGCTGTGTAAGCGAAGCAGACAGGACTTAAACCAAGAAAGTCTATTCCAGAGACTGTGTAATATTCAGGATTCAAAACCACACACACACATGCACACACACCAGCAAACAAACATATCTTATGTTCCTTCTGGGAATACAAAGAAGAAACTGATAAGCTTATATGTAGAATGCTGTCACCACCCACCCCCTTAATTTTATGTTTTATTCCTTGCTTGCATTGATCTGTAGATGAAATTGATACCATTTCTTCAGTTTAAGAAAGTCAAAGACCAGATTTCATATTTTATGTTTGCAGATACTTTCCTGATTCACAACCAGAGGTTAGTGCTAGAGGTTAGTGATTGCACTTAAATGAGATTCATTTCAAACAAAGTCAAAAGGAAGCAATCTGATTTGGCGATATGTTGTGTTTTTATAAGTCTTGTATTCTCTCCAAACCTGTCCTCAGGGAATTCATTAACTCACAGCTAGACCTGTGGCAGATCCAGCTCAAATTGGTATTTTGAGCGTGTGTGTATGTATGTATGTAGCCTCTCCGTAGTTGCAATTTTCAGTTTGGTAAATACTTCAGATAAACAGCTTCATTATTTTTTTCTTTAAACTGAAGATAATTGTGTAAATTATAGCTAAATTCCATATAAACTATGATCTCTTTATAATTACCTCAATTAATGTTTTTAATTGTCATAATGAATCACTTTTTATTCTAATACCTGAGGCATTTTCAGTAACTCTCTGACACAATAACATTGCAATTGCTCTTGAGCTATATGTCTAACAGAAATTTCCCCCCTTAAATATATATGGAAGCTTCTTGACTTATAAACAGGTTCTGAAAGGTTAAGGTCATCCCATTTAAATCCAAAATGACATCATTCAGATGTGTGCTGCAACTACCTGTTAGACACAACAAAGAAGACAAATGGTATGACACATTCTATAATTTTTTGAAGGTTACAATTTCATTTACAGAACTTTCCTAAACTTCTAGAGTAAAATTCCTCACTTCTCCTATGTCACATTCTGATACTTCATTGATCATCATAAAGATAAACTCTTCTAGAAGCAAAAATAAAGAGAAAAATGAATGAATCTAATAGTTTGACTGACCTACTATATTATGGCTTCTTGATGGGCTCAGTTCAAACGAATACACAACAAAAGAAATCAGGACGTTTTGGCCAAAACTGAAATTGCCCAGAAACAAATTTACATTAATTAAAAAGAAGTAAATTGCCTGATGCCAGAGTGTAACTAGAGAAGTTTTTAAAATTTCTATTAACTCATGGAAATTCTAGAGGTTTTGTTGGTCTAATGAACCTGCCCTACATGCCCTGAGAATGTCTTCTGATCATTGATTTCCTTTACGAATAAAAAGAGAAACTACAGACTTGGCACATTTTCTACCAAGTGTTAGAATTAGAGAAGCAGAAACAAGTTCAGGTATATGCAAGGACATAAAAAAAGAAGCAAAAGCAGTGACGTGTGAGGTTAAAAAGTTGGGGGGTGTTGAATCATGAGCCTTCTTACAGAACTACAGTGTCAGATATATTACTTGAATGAAATTCTATGTCAACATTTTGTTTACTTATGAATCTTATGTTCCCTAGAAGGATTAAATGCCAAGGAGAATGCATTTATTGTTGAAAAGTACTATACTAAAAATAAGGAAGTAGTAAGGGGGGATGTTTGTATTTTCATCAGAGAATCTTATATATTCTGAGAAGGTATTAGGTCTTCCTATTGAAATATACTCTCTTAACATATTGTGTCCAACAATGCTGAAAATATGAGATCAAAAAATCTATTTTGTGACTGCTTCTTCTGAAATGATAAATAATCTCTTCTCTCCATTAAATAAAGATTTAAATACTATGAGCGGCATGTTGATGAGAAACTGAATTTATGAGTTCTTATATTTAAAGCATAGAAATGAAACTGTGAATACTTCTCTGATGGGTAGTATTTATGAAAATTCTACTCATGGGTAGTATTTATGAAAAGAAAGTCCATTTATGAAAATGGTGATTCTGCTCATTCATACAGTTTCCATTAAGATCTATATGCTAATGACTCCAAAACCTACCTCTCAATACTTGAACTATTATAATTATTATTACTGCTACTACTCCCAAAAACTGTAAGTAGAAGAGCAACATGATTAGGTTTAGTGATTTCACTCTGTTGCAGTGATGTCCATTAGCAATATTATGGCTTCTTGATGGGCTCAGTTCAAACGAATACACAACAAAAGAAATCAGGACGTTTTGGCCAAAACTGAAATTGCCCAGAAACAAATTTACATTAATTAAAAAGAAGTAAATTGCCTGATGCCAGAGTGTAACTAGAGAAGTTTTTAAAATTTCTATTAACTCATGGAAATTCTAGAGGTTTTGTTGGTCTAATGAACCTGCCCTACATGCCCTGAGAATGTCTTCTGATCATTGATTTCCTTTACGAATAAAAAGAGAAACTACAGACTTGGCACATTTTCTACCAAGTGTTAGAATTAGAGAAGCAGAAACAAGTTCAGGTATATGCAAGGACATAAAAAAAGAAGCAAAAGCAGTGACGTGTGAGGTTAAAAAGTTGGGGGGTGTTGAATCATGAGCCTTCTTACAGAACTACAGTGTCAGATATATTACTTGAATGAAATTCTATGTCAACATTTTGTTTACTTATGAATCTTATGTTCCCTAGAAGGATTAAATGCCAAGGAGAATGCATTTATTGTTGAAAAGTACTATACTAAAAATAAGGAAGTAGTAAGGGGGGATGTTTGTATTTTCATCAGAGAATCTTATATATTCTGAGAAGGTATTAGGTCTTCCTGTTGAAATATACTCTCTTAACATATTGTGTCCAACAATGCTGAAAATATGAGATCAAAAAATCTATTTTGTGACTGCTTCTTCTGAAATGATAAATAATCTCTTCTCTCCATTAAATAAAGATTTAAATACTATGAGCGGCATGTTGATGAGAAACTGAATTTATGAGTTCTTATATTTAAAGCATAGAAATGAAACTGTGAATACTTCTCTGATGGGTAGTATTTATGAAAATTCTACTCATGGGTAGTATTTATGAAAAGAAAGTCCATTTATGAAAATGGTGATTCTGCTCATTCATACAGTTTCCATTAAGATCTATATGCTAATGACTCCAAAACCTACCTCTCAATACTTGAACTATTATAATTATTATTACTGCTACTACTCCCAAAAACTGTAAGTAGAAGAGCAACATGATTAGGTTTAGTGATTTCACTCTGTTGCAGTGATGTCCATTAGCTCTTCGAATAGATGTCTCATGAATTGCTACACATGTGTCAAGAGAGACAGGAAAGGAAGTGAGACGAGGAGCAGATGACAAATCTAAAAAGTTGGTCAGTGATGCTGAAAGCCCTGCTATGATTGGAAACCTTGAAGTTTTATGCCACTCAACATATTTGAGTGACATAATCTTGAGTACTCCACTACATAATTGCAGAGCAGAGATGTGGGATATAATAATGGTTTATGTTTGAAATTTTGCTGGGCAGCAGCAGTGGAATAATAAGGATGCAAAGGAATGAAGAATATTGATGTGAGGGCAGTATGGATGGCAAATCAGGCCTTTGGAAGGTAGAGTGGTGGGAAGGGTCAGGAGGAAGGTGATTGAGCTCAGATGAAGAAGGTAAGATGAGCTCAACTGGAAGATACAGAAAGCAAAAAAGAAAGGGGGAAACAATGTTTCTTATCATTCTCCTTGCCACAGGAACTATGGCAAGCATTTAGGCTTATTGTACATGTTAAAAATTTAGAGGAGTCACTGGCACAAGATAAGTACTCAAAAATTCCATCCAATAGCGGTGGTGGTGGTGGTAGTAGCAGCAGCAACAGGAATTGTGTAGTGGCTTTCCTACACTATGGTGATAACTTTGTTTTTGTTTCTTTGCAACTTAACTTCCAGTACATCCTCCACACTGCCATACTAGCCCTCTGCTTAAAACTCTTATTAGCTTCCTACTGACTGAATAAATCAAAGGTATTTAGCTGGGTATAAAAGAACCCTCTGAATTTAGCCCCAGACTTCAGCACTCTTGAATTGAGGAATTGTGCAAATAAAGATCATCAGATACAACCAGGCTGAACTCATCATTTCATAATAAAATAATAAGTCACAGGACTACCCTAAATTTCATTTCTTGTGCACAATTATTTTTGGGTGAATGTGTACATGTATGCTTAAATGCTTGTATTAATATGTGCATGTTTTGTGAGTATATTCTTCTCTGTAAAATTAATTCTTTCTGATTCAGCTAGGCAGAATTAATTTTGTCTTTCTCTTTGCTTCTACTTTTATCATGTATCTATTATAGCATTTCCCACATAACTTAGCAATTTGTCTCTCCCATTGAGTCCTTAAGAATTTGTCTCAAGGACCCAGAACAGTGCTTTATGTCTAATATCAACTGGAGAAATATCAATAACCTCAGATATGCAGATGACACCACCCTTATGGCATAAAGTGAAGAGGAGCTAAAGAGACTCTTGATGAAAGTGAAAGAGGAGAGTGAAAAAGTTGGCTTAAAGCTCAACATTCAGAAAACGAAGATCATGGCATCTGGTCCCAACACTTCATGGGAAATAGATGGGGAAACAGTAGAAACAGTGTCAGACTTTATTTTTTGGGGCTCCAAAATCACTGAAGATGGTGACTGCAGCCATGAAATTAAAAGACGCTTACTCCTTGGAAGGAAAGTTATGACCAACCCAGATAACATATTGAAAAGCAGAGACATTGCTTTGCCAACAAAGGTCCGTCTAGTCAAGGCTACGGTTTTTCCTGTGGTCATGTATGGATGTGAGAGTTGGACTGTGAAGAAAGCTGAGCACCAAAGAATTGATGCCTTTCAACTATAGTGTTGGAGAAGACTCTTGAGAGTCCCTTGGACTGCAAGGAAGTCCAACCAGTCCATCCTAAAGGAGATCAGTTCTGGGTATTCTTTGGAAGGAATGATGCTAAAGCTCAAACTCCAGTACTTTGGCCACCTCATGTGAAGAGTTAACTCATTGGAAAAGACTCTGATGCTGGGAGGGATTGGGGGCAGGAGGAGAAGTGGACGACAGAGGATGAGATGGCTGGATGGCATCACAGACTCAGTGTATGTGAGTTTGAGTAAACTCCGGGAGTTGTTGATGGACAGGGAGGCCTGGCATGCTGCAATTCATGGGGTCGCAAAGAGTCAGACACTACTGAGCGACTGAACTGAACTGAAACATTTGGAGAATAGAATGCTACAGTCTGAACATAAAAAATACTGCTTTCAAATGAATACATTGTCTCCTTGTTCTTTTGTTCTGGTCTCAAACTTTTATTATCGATATACACTTTTGGGAAAATAATTTATCAGTAAACAAACTGCCTACTTATTACTAAAAAGTTAATGTTTTCCAGTTGCACAAGTTTAAAACTTAACTTTAAGTTAAGTCCTTAACTCTTTCCAGACAGTGTAATGTTAATTGACTAATTTAAAAAATAGCTTTGGTTCTTTGCAGTATATGTAGTAGTCATGTTCTGTGTATTTGAATTTAAAAACTGTGTATATGCATGAAATTAATATATAAGTGTACCAACAATAAGCATCTAAAAATCTTTTTATTTGATGAATTAAATAGTAAAGAAAGGCAAAAGAACAGAAAAGCAGACTATAATTTGTCTAGACATGATGCCTAAATTTCTTTTTTTTTCCCTTCATGACTTTCTGGCATATATATAATATTATAGAGGCCTGCACTGTAGAGGAAAGTAAGCCTAGCAGTTTGATAGGATACTTCCATTTCTAGTTAGCATTCCTGTAGTTCAAAAGGAAGAAACACAGCAAAAGGAAAACTTAGGAGCAGGATGCTGTGTTAGAAATTACCTTTGTTGAGATTTTGAGTAATGGAGTTAACTCAGCAGGGCCAGAGGAACACTTAAAAGTGGCAGTTAGCTTCTTGCTGCTGTAAAGACATATGTCTTAATTTGTAATTACCAGAAAAACAGGTTGCACAAACTGTGTGTTAAATCATCTTCCCAGCTATGGGAACTAGTACAAACATGCAGGCCAAGGACATGTTGTACCCTTCTTTTAATTTCCCACAAGTTTTTTGCTTTTTATTTTTCCCCTATTGTTGTTTAGATCAGATCCCTTTTGTTAGCAGTGGTCACTTCATAGAGAGCTAGCTTTGATATAGCTTTATCTTTCTTTTTTTCTTAAAAAAAAAAGCAAGATGTATTAAACATAGACATCAAATTCAAACAGTTTAACTGGACAAGGATTAAATGAATACTCACCAAACATCTTATAGAGAAAGAACTATGACGAGTGTTATCCTGAAATCATTATAATGTAAAGGACACAAAAACTTGATTTTGTAACAGTATCTTTTGGGCTTTCTCTTTACAGTCTGTCATTCAAAATCAGACAAACAGATTAAAAAAAAAAAAAGACTTTGCTATACTGAGGAATGTAGTCAGAGATCTGTGAGCTGTTTTTTTGTTGTTTTGCCGTTCAGTCACTATGTCCTGTCCAGTTCTTTGCAATCCCTTGGACTGCAACACACCAGGATTCTCTTGTCCTTCATTATCTCCCAGAGTTTGCTCAGATTCACGTCTATTGAGTCCATGATACTATCTATCTCATTCTCTGCCACCCCCTTCTCCTTTTGCCTTCTCTCTTTCCCAACATCAGAGTCTTTTCCAATGAGTTGGCTCTTTGCACCAGATGGCCAAAGTATTGGAACTTCAGTTTCAGCATCAGTCCTTCCAATGTATATTCAGGGTTGATTTTCTTCAAGATTGACTGATTTGTTCTCCTTGCTGTCAAAGGGACTTTCTAGAGTCTTCTCCAAAACCACAATTCAAAGCCATCAATTCTTTGGCGTTCAACCTTTACAGTCCAGCTTTCACATCAGTACATGACTACAGGAAAAACCATGGCTTTGACTATACGAACCTTTGTTGGCAAAGTGATATCTCTGCTTTTTAATACCCTGTCTAGGTTGATCATAGCTTTCCTTCCAAGGAGCAAAAATCTTTTAATTTCATGGCTGCAGTCACCATTGCAGTGATTTTGGGCCCCAAGAAAGTAACGTCTGTCACCGTTTCTACTTTTCACCTTCTATTTGCCATGAAGTGGTGGGACTGGACAGCACAATCTTAGTTGTTGTTTTTTTTTTAATGTTGATATTTAAACCAGCATTTTCACTCTCCTCTTTCACCTCTTTCGGCCTCATCAAAAGGCTCTTTAGTTCCTCTTCACTTTTTGCCATTAGAATGGTATCATCTGCATATCTGAAGTTGTTGATATTTCTCCCAACAATCTTGATTCCAACTTGTGATTTATCCAGGCTGGCATTTCACCTGATGTACACTGCATATAATTAGATAAGCAGAATGACAATATACAGCCTTATCTTACTCCTTTTCCAATTTTGAACCAGCTTACAAAGACAATTTAGAGTGAAATTTTTGACATTTAATAGAATGAGCATTTATAATATTGATCTTTTAAAGAAAACCTCCATACAGAGAGATCATTGGTGGTTCCCTTTACTATTTTATGGAGTTTAATTATTTTTTTTCATGTTTGTCTCTGAGATCAAATGAAATAATATATTTTAAATACTTGGGACAATATGGCACAATGAAGCAAAAGTATTTTATTACATGAAATTTCCATTTAACTAGTAGAGACCTCAAATCTCATTTCCTTCAGAGATTTTTTTGAGATACAATTTAAGAACCTTACAATTCACCCATTTGAAGTATACAGTTGAGTGTTTTTTACAATACTCATGTACAGCTTTCACCACAGTCAGTTTTAAAACATACCACTGCAAAAAAATTCCTGTATTCTTTAGCTTTTACCTGACTATTCTCCAGTCTCAGCAGCCCCACACAAGAACTAAATACTTTCTGCCTCTATAGAATAGTCTATTTGGGATATTTTATATAAATGTAATAGCATAATATATGGCTGTTTTGTGACTTTCTGTTAGCATAATGTTTTCAAGGTTCATCCATGTTGTAGCAAGTATCCATAGTTTATTCTTTTCAGTGTCTGTATACCAAATTTTGTTAATCCATTCCTCAGTTGATAAACATACCACTTTATGTCTATTGGGAATAAAGCTGCATTGAACATTTGTGTATGAAGTTTTGTGTGGACTTATAGTTTTATTTCTTTTGGGAGTCAAATTACTATGTCAAATAAAACTTTATGTTAAACATTTGGAGAAACTTCTAGAGTGTTTTCCAAAGTGACTATGCCATTTCGCATTACCAATAGCAGTGCATATGGGATCCAATTTTCCCATATTTTTACCAGTACTAATTACTATCTATTTTTCTAATTACAGCCATCCTGATGGGTGTGAATTGGTATCACACTTGTTTTAATTTGCAGGTTTTGATGACTATAATGTTGAACATCTTTTCATGTGCTTACTTACCATTTGTATATCTTCTTTGAACAACTATTAAAATTCTTTGTCCATATGTTTGTATAATTATTGCATTCTAAAAGTTATATATTCTAAATATGTGTCCCTGATTAGATAACCGGTTTGCAAATATTTTCTTTCATTCTCTGGGTTTTATTTTCACTTTCTTGTTACTATCCTCTGAAGCACAAAGGGTTTTAATTTTGATTAAGTCCTTTTTAATCTGTTTTTTTTTTTCTTTTTTGCCCAAATTTTGGTGTCATATCTAAGAATTCATGGTAAAATCCAAAGTCATGTAGTTTCACCTCTATGTTTCTCCTAAGAGTTTTGTAGTTTTAACTCTTATATTTAGGTCTTTATTTTTAGTTAATTTTTATATGCAATATGAGGTAAGAGGCCAATTTAATATTTTTTGCATGTGAATATACAGTTTTCTCAGCATCATTTGTTGAAGACTGTTCTTACCTTGTTGCATGGTCTTTGTACTTTATTGAAAATCAGTTGGCCATAGAGTCACTTATTTATTTTTAGAGTTTCAAATCTATTCATCAGTCTACCTTATGTCAGTACTATACTGTCGTGGATAATGTAAGTTTGGAGTAAATTTTAATATTGGGAATTACAAAGCTTCCAAATTGTTCTTTTACAGATTATTTTGGCTATTCTCAGTTACTTGGAATCCACATAAATTTTTAAATTAGCCTGCTGATTTTCACAATGAAGCCAGCTGAAATTCTAATAGAGATTGTCCTGAATCTGTAAATCCATTTGCAGGGTATTATGATCTTAAAAATACTAGACCTTCCAGGCCATGAGATGTTTTTCTACTTATTTAAATCTTCTCCCACTTAACAATGTTCTATAGTTTTCAGAATATAAAGCTTTGCAGTCCTTTTGTTAAATGTATTTATAAATATTTTATTCTTTTTGACAAAAAAGTATTTTCTTAATGTTATTTTTGATCATTGAAGTTGTAAGAATAGAATTGATTTTTTTGTATGTATTGTTCCTGTATTTTGCAGCCTTACTGAACTCAGTTCTAATCATTTTTAGTGGATTGCTTAATATTTTATATATGCAAAATCATACTAACTGTGAATACAATAGTTTGATTTCTTCCTTTTCAATTTGTATACCGTTTTTTTTCTCTTTGCTAAATGCCCTGGCTAGAACCTTCAGCACAATGTTAAACAGAAGCAGAGAAATAGCAGATATCCTTTTGTTGTTCCTGATCTTTTAGGGGGAACACATCCAAGCCTTTCACCATTAATCATGATGCTAGGTATGTTTTTTTAGATATCTTTCATCAGACTGAGGAAATACCTTTCAATACTTTTTCTTAATTTGTGTTATTTTTTAATCATTAAAGGATGTTGAATTTTTTTAATTTTTTTTTTCTGTATCTATAGAAGTGATCATATGGTTTTTCTTTCATGGATATGTTATATTACATCATTTGCTTTTTTGAGTGCTAACCCAACTTTGCATTACTGGGATAAATCCTATTTGATCATTGTGCAAACAAACTGCTTTTAACATTTCGCTGCATTTAGTTTGCAAGTATTTTGTTGAATATTTTTACATCTACTTTCACAGAGATATTCATCTGTAGTTTTCTTTTGTTGTGATGTCTTAGTCTGGTTTTGGGTATCAGGGTTTTATTGATCTCATAGAATGAGTTTGGAGGTTTCTGTCTTCTGTTTTTTTAACACGACTATTTGAAGAATTGGTATTAATTTTTCTTTAAATGTATTGTAGAATTTACCAGTGAAGCCGTATGATCTTGACCTTTTCTTCGGAAAAAAATTCAATTACTAATTCAATCTCTTTGCTTGTTATAGATCTCTACAATTGTTTATATCTTCTTGAGTCAATTTCAAGAGTATATCTTTTTTGAAATTTGTACTTTTCATCTAAGGTATTTAATATATTGGTGCATAACTATTCAGAGTATTCCCTTGTAATGATTTTTATTTTAGTAAGCTTGGTGGCACTGTCACCCCTTATATATCTGGTTCTAGTAACTGAAGTCTCTCTCTCTCTCTCTCTCTCTCTCTCTCTGGTCAATCTAACTAAAAGTCTGCCAGTTATACTGATATTTTGAAGAATCATCTTTGGCTTCATTTATTTTCTCTATAATTTTCTCTTTTCTATTACAATACTTCCCACTTAACTATTCTTTCTTTCTTTCTACTTGCTTTAGGTTTACTTTGCTCTTCTTTTCCCAGTATCTTATATGGAATTTAAGGGCATTAATTTGAGATTTCTAATTTTTGCTTTTCATATAAGCCTTTATTGCTATAAATTTCCTTTTGACTGTTGCTTTAGTTGAACCTCATAACTTTTTATATGTGATGCCTTCACTTTTATAGCCCTCATTTTTATTACTATCAAAGTATTCCCTAATTTCCCTTGTGATTTCTTTTTTGGCCTATTTGCTATTTAGGAGTGTGTTGTATAATTTCCATATATTTGTGAGTTTCCCAAAATTTTTTCTGTTGTTGTTTTCTAATTTCACTCAACTATGGAGAACATGCCTTATATTATTTATATTCTTATAAGTGAGGTTGGTTTTATGGCCTAGCATGTGGTCTATCCTAGAGGTTGTTCCAAGTATAATTGAGAAGAATATATATTCTGCTGTTGTTGACTGAAATATTCTATAGTTGTCTGTTAAATCCATTTGGTCTACAGTGTTATTCAAGTCATCTATTTCCTTTTTACTCTCTTACTAGTAGACTATCCATTGTCGAAAGTGCAACAGTTAGTTTTCCAATCATTATTGAAGTGCTGAACTCCAATAAACATTTATCTAATGCTATATCTGGTGGGCAAGCCATTTAATTTTCTTTGGGTCTTAATATCTTCATGAATATGAACAAGCCTTTACTTCCAATTTATCTTCATAGGCTTATTATACCCCTGTGATTCTATTACTTTTACTATACTTAGGTCTTAGAGTAAATCCATAATTCATAAATGCTTATGCTAAAATATAATAGACATATTACTTTCTTTTGCAAAGACTTTTTCAGTTATTTTCTCTATTCTAGTCAGAATCAGAAGCCCTAAGAAAGCAAGACAAGACATAAACAGATTTGACCAGATTGTTAGCAAATATTGTGCTATAATACATGGTTTGAATGTTATTAAAGCAGTGGCATGCTTATATATAGACTCTACTAATATAATTTTTCTAATTAAATTTTGTGTCTTAAATTCAAATTGTCATTCAGTCATAACCAGACTAGTTTTGGGAAAGAAACTTTTAATTTTTATTATAAGCTTCCTGTTTTGTCCATTTAGAAATGGGAGAAAGCATGCATATATTATTTATGCCATATGCATATGAAATTTCTAAATGTTTGTCTCTTTTTGCACTCAAAAATATAAAATGTATGATTCCCTGCTAGCTTTTGCTAAGAAATATATCATACAGCATCAAACAAATGCCTGCCTAAGAGAGTTGTCTTTAGAGAGAGAAAATTGTTTATAATTCAAAATCCAGCACAAACATGAAATCCAATGGGATGTCTTTTCCATATGGCAGTTAGAATTAGTTTCTTAGTCCTTTGCCTCCAAACCACTTTCTACCTACCTACATTATGAAACTTTTTCCACTGGTGTGTTTCCTGCAACCTCCCACCACCCCCTCTCCCATAAAAGGACTGAATGTTTGAAAGGAAAATATTACCTCATTTCTGCTTTCAACAACAGAAAAATATCTCACATGTAAGAGGTTCAAATAAATAATTGTATTTTAGTATTAACAAAATTTCTTGTCAGTTTGCCGTAATCAAAGATGTTTCTGATATTTGTGTTATTATCTACACATGTATTAATGTAACAAAACTAGCAGAGCCTGTATTTTACCCCACCTGAATCAGGATGTTTGTTCTCCATGTACAGCATCTTAACTCCTATTTACAATATACTACATTTGGTTTTAAGGTCTGCTGTTCATTCCATCCCTTTTTTCAAAATGAACTTCTTTATTTCTGATTGATGCCTAAGGTGACTGTGCAAGCTACTTTTCTTCCTTGAGAGTTTTTTTTTTTTTAATTTTTTGCTTTATTTTTAATTGGAGGATGATAACTTGACAATATAATGAGGACTTCTGCCATACATCAACATGAATCGGCCATAGGCATACATATGTCCTCTTCCTCTTAAACCTCCCTCTCATTTCCCTCCCCATCCCACCCCAGTATGTTGTCACAGAACACCAGCTTTGGGTTTCCTGAATCACAGAGCAAATTCCCACTAGCTATCTATTTTAAATATGATAATATATATGTTTCAGTACTATTTTAGATGTGTATAAGAGACAGTACCAGTACAAAAAAATAGGTTCATCAGTACCATCTTTCTAGATTCCATATATTCACATTAATATGCAACATGTCTATAGTGGCTATATCATTTTGCATTCCCACCAACAGTGCAAGAGAATTCCCTTTTCTCCATACCCTCTTCAGCATTGATTGTTTTTAGACTTTTTGATGATGGCCATTCTGACTGGTGTGAGATGATACCTCATTGTAGTTTTGTTCTGCATTTCTCTAATGATGAGTGATTTGAGAATATTTTCCTGTGCTTGTTAGCCATCTGTATGTCTTCTTTGGAGAAATGTCTGTTTAGATCTTCTGCCCACTTTTTTACTGGGTTGTTTGTTTTTCTGGTATTGAACTCCATGAGCTGGTTGTATAATTTGCAGATTAATCCTTTTAAGGTTGTTTCTTTTACTATTATTTTCTCCCATTCACAGGGTTGTCTTTTCATCTTGGTTATAGTTTCCTTCATTGTGCAAAAGCTTTTAAAATTTAATCAGGTCCCACTTGTTTATTTTTGTTTTTATTTCCATTACTTTAGGACATGGGTCATAGAGGATCTTGCTGTAGTTTATGTCAAAAAGTATTTTGCCTGCTTTCCTCTAAGAGTTTTATAGTTTCTGCTCTTGCATTTAGGTCTTTAATCCATTTTGAGTTTATCTTTTTGCATGCTGTTAGGAAGTGTTCTGATTTCATTCTTTTACATGTAGCTGTCCAGTTTTTCCAGTGCTATTTATTGAAGAGGCTGTCTTTACCCCATAGTATATTCTTGTCTCCTCTGTCAAAGATAAGGTGTCCACAAGTATGTAAATTTATCTCCAGACTTTCTATCTCATTCCACCGGTCTATATTTCTGCTTTTGTGCCAGCTCCAAACTGTCTTGATGCCTGTAGCTTTGTAGTATAGTCTGAAGTCAGTAAGGTTGATTCCTCCAGCTCCAGTCTTCTTTCTCAAGATTACTTTGGCTATTTGGGATCTTTTGTGTTTCCATACAAATTGTGAAATTATTTGTTCTAGTTCTGTGAAAAATGACATTGGCAGATTGATAGGGACTCTGTTGAATCTATAGGTGGCTTTGGGTAATATAGTCATTTTCACAATATTGATTCCTCCAATCCAAGGACATGATATATCTTGACATTTGAATGACATATGCTACATTTGTTGTTACATTTTAACAAGAATTTAAAGTAGTTGTTCTGCCCCTGCCTGTGGTGGCTCACCATCAGCTCAACTGATTTTCAGGTATTCTCTGATCTTATCTCCTCTATAAGTGTTCTGAGAAGTTTTTGCCCATAACATTATGTTGCCATTTATTGTCTGTTGTTGAATATATCAAATTTATTTGACTTGTCAGGTGTCACCTTTGTTAAATCCCTTAATTAACTTAGTGACAAAGAGGGATTTATTTACCCATCAGTCGTCATTATTTGGTGAGAGGATAATTTTAGCTGTACTACATACAAGCTAATACTTGACCTTGACTGTCATCAGAAATATTTTCAAACTAACAAATGTGCTGACATTTTAGAAAAGTTCAGAATCTTAACATAAAGTTTCAGAATATTCAGTAGCTTTTAAAGATATATACACACAGTATAATTTAATGTATGATACTGACATATTTAGAAAATAAAACTAAACACAAAGGAAAAATTAGTCTCCCACCATCCCCTCTGTATTATCAATCCCTTGATGTAAATACCCTTAAAATTTGGGGTGTATTCCTTTTCAAATTTGGATATTTTTGTCCTTCTATGTATCTATCAATCTATAAAGCTCTATTTATTCACACATGCTTTTACTATTTAAAAAAACTACATACTATTTTGTGATAACTTTTTTTTTACATATCACCACATTGTAATTCCAAGAGAAGGTTTGTTGTTGTTCGACTTAAGTCATGTCTAACACTGTGCTATTCCATGAACTGTATTATGCCAGGCTTCCCTGTCCTTCACTGTCTCTCAGAGTTTGCTCAAACTCATATCCACTGAGTTGGTGATACCATCCAAAGAGAAGGTTAAATTAATTTTTTTTGGCTTTTTTACAATTTAAATTGTCATAGTTATCACAGCATCAAAAAATATCAATTTGAAAACTATTTCAAATCTAAATCTAAGGTGAAGGTGAAGGTGAAGTCGCTCAGTCGTGTCCGACTCTTTGCGACCCCGTGGACTATAACCTACTAGGCTCCTCTGTCCGTGGGATTCTCCAGGCAAGAATACTGGAGTGGATTGCCATTTCCTTCTCCAGGGGATCTTCCCAACCCAGGGATCAAACCCGGGTCTCCCGCATTGGAGGCAGACGCTTTAACCTCTGAGCCACCCTAAAGCATATCCCAAGTCTTTTTTGAATAATTATGCAACATAATTCTTAGTATAATATATATGCATTTGATTATAAATCATTTTGAAAAATGATTAATTTTAAAAAGTGATATACCTTAGTAATCTAAGATGGTGAATATGTTTATGAAGATTTTCTAGGGAAATAGTGATTCAAACTGAAGCATTTTAATGTAGGAAATTTTATCAGAAGAGTCAAGCTTCAGTTGGAAGGTTGATGCTAGCTTTGTAAAACTTCTGAAAAGTGGTTTGATCTTTAAACAGAAAAAAGTTAAGCCTGAAATATTCAATTATATGTTACATATTCACTTATCCTACTGTATTAAACATGTGTGTTCAGATATTTTTATTTTTTAATCATTTTTATTGGAAAATAGTTGATTTACAATGTTGTATTAGTTTCAGATGTAGAGCAAAATGAATCAGTTACAACAATATAGTCATGTTAGTTTGAATATGTTAACCAGTTGTAGAAAAATACCACATTATTATAAATCATGAAGTTTCAGCAGGGTACACCAAGATGCAAGGCCCTATGAAACACTGAAAAAAATATATTTGAGTGTTTAGCAAGAGTTTAAAAAAAGCAACAGTGTCTTTAATAAAAGTGGCAGCAGCTTATAAACAATTTCACTAAGGTGAAAGATCTGCTTCAGTGAAATTGTTGATTGCCTTGGAATGTGTGGCAGGGTAAGGAGAACACAGGAAAGATTACAGCTTCACCACAGCAGGAATTTAGTCACTCGAGTTATCATATCATGATTAGAAAGTGACTGTGGTAGAGTTTAGATAGTTTGAGTGAAATCCAAGCGATATGGGTCTTTATCTCTTTTTCTATTTTGTGTGCCTAAAAGAGTAGTTTCTACAAGCCACTGGGGAGTTCCCCATTCACAGGTACTGCACAGGTAATTATATCCCACAGTGGAAGTGAAAGACTTCCTTCTAGTTAGGCAGTTTTGAATCTTTTTGCCCCCAGAAAGCAAAAACCATCCAGATAAAAGAAAGAGGGAAGAGAAGTGAACTAAAAGAAGATTGGCCAAAGTTGTCAGATACTTCACTGAGTCACATGTCAACTGCCTTAACTTCTGTTTCCCACACTTTTCACAACTTTGTAATGAATGAATTTTAAACAAATCTAAAAGTTGATAGGAAAAAAATGAACATTTATATACCTCTTCATATATTAAACATTGTTAATGTTTTATCACATATATACTCTCTCCCTCTAGATATATATATGTGATTGTGTGTGTGTGTGTACACAGTTTTCTTTGCTCCATCATCTGAAACTAGGTTGCATACTTCAGCATGCATGTCTTAAATATAAGCATTCATTTTTGTAACCATAATAACATCATTCCTTAGAAAGAGAACAATAATTCTATATTATACTCTGACTAGACCAGGCACAAATTTCCCACAAGCATCCTGAGAATGTCTTTTATAGCTGCCACTGCTGTTATTTTTAATTTACAATTATAATTAAAATTAGATCCATATATTTCACTTAACTATTGTTTCTCTTTATTTTAGAGTTGCTCCGTCTTGGCAGGATCAACACGTGGGCCAATAACTCTTTGTTGTGGGGAGGAAGAAGGCTCCCTTTGCACTGGAGGATGTTTGGCAGCATCACTGCTCAGCATCCACTAGATGCAAGTTAACAGCCCACTCCACCCCAATTTGTAACCATCAAAATTGTCTCCAGATGTTACCTCATGTCCCCCAGGGAACAAAATGACCTCGGATTGAAAACTACTGCTCTATTTTAATCTAGAAAAGTACCGCTGTCCACACCTTTTGTAGTGTCAGTTAGCTATGCCTGGAGACAAGTCTAGATTTTACATCTGTATTATCTCAACACAAACCACCATCCCTTTGGGGACTGTTTGGGAAACATGAATCTCATTAGGAAACAATCAGTCTCTAGGCAACCATAAAAATCACCTGAGAAACTTGCCAAATACCAATTCCCACTCTCGTCTCCTAGATAATCTGACTCAATTCTCGACCAGGACCTGTGATTCTGAGTTTGTTTTATAAGCACACCAAGTTATCCCTATCCAATTTAGTTTAGAAAAGCTATGTCCTGTGACATAAAATCCAAGGATATCCGAAAGTTCACATCTAACAAATACTTCCCATTTAAATTATGTTTAATATTTATCCTAGCTTTGCTCAAAGGGCAACCATAGGTACTTTTCTACATATTTGTTTTCTATTCTTCATTTTCTGCTGATATTTTTTTCTTTCTATCACTTAAATTTGGGGACACCTATGTCTTGAACTCTTTATCTCTGTATAAAGCAGCATCCATATATCATGGTTTCAGATGTCATCAATAGCACAATGTTTTCCATGGATGAATCTTAAGTGCATATTGCTAAGTGAAAAAAAATGCCAATCTGAAAAGGCTCCATACTGTGTTGATTCCAAGTATATGAAATTTTGGAGAAGGCAAAACTGGCAATCAGTGGTTGCTAGGACTTTAGGAAGAAGGAATGAATAGGCAGAGCACAGGATTTTTAGGGTAGTGAAACTACTCTGTATGATACTATAAATGTGGATATATGTCATTATAAGTGTTTCCAAACCCACAGAACATACAACACCAAGAGTGAACCATAATATAAACTATGGACTCTGGATGGTAAGAACTTGCCAATGTAGGTTCAAAGATTGCAACAAGTGTACTGCTCTGGTGGGGGATGTTGAAAATGGAGGAGGCTGTGTGTGTGTACAGGGGCAGGAAATAAATGGGCTGCTCAATATTGCTGTGAAGCTGAAAATCCTTTAAAAAATAAAACCTACTTAAATTTTAATCTATTAATTGCTCTATCATTTTTCCTAAACCTTAAGGTGGCTGCCATGTAATTGTACTCTTCTTTCTCCTTCATTCTCAAGTATAGTTATCATGTTCTTTTAATTCTTCCACTAGAGCATAACTTCTCAGACTTTCACTTGGAAAAATAATCACATAGAAAAATTTGTTAAAATGCTCATTCTCAGTGATCACTCTGAAGAATTGTATTGAGTTTTGACATGAAGTACAGGATTATGAATTTTTTACCAACATGCTACGTGATTCCTATACCAGTGATTCAGGGACCAAATGTGTGTGTGTGTACACAGTTTTCTTTGCTCCATCATCTGAAACTAGGTTGCATACTTCAGCATGCATGTCTTAAATATAAGCATTCATTTTTGTAACCATAATAACATCATTCCTTAGAAAGAGAACAATAATTCTATATTATACTCTGACTAGACCAGGCACAAATTTCCCACAAGCATCCTGAGAATGTCTTTTATAGCTGCCACTGCTGTTATTTTTAATTTACAATTATAATTAAAATTAGATCCATATATTTCACTTAACTATTGTTTCTCTTTATTTTAGAGTTGCTCCGTCTTGGCAGGATCAACACGTGGGCCAATAACTCTTTGTTGTGGGGAGGAAGAAGGCTCCCTTTGCACTGGAGGATGTTTGGCAGCATCACTGCTCAGCATCCACTAGATGCAAGTTAACAGCCCACTCCACCCCAATTTGTA
This sequence comes from Cephalophus harveyi, assembly GCA_006410635.1. Taxonomy (NCBI): domain Eukaryota; kingdom Metazoa; phylum Chordata; class Mammalia; order Artiodactyla; family Bovidae; genus Cephalophus; species Cephalophus harveyi. Next base: position 22,351 of record SJYT01041362.1, read on the forward strand.
ACCATCAAAATTGTCTCCAGATGTTACCTCATGTCCCCCAGGGAACAAAATGACCTCGGATTGAAAACTACTGCTCTATTTTAATCTAGAAAAGTACCGCTGTCCACACCTTTTGTAGTGTCAGTTAGCTATGCCTGGAGACAAGTCTAGATTTTACATCTGTATTATCTCAACACAAACCACCATCCCTATAGATGCAAGTTAACAGCCCCCTCCACCCCAATTTGTAACCATCAAAATTGTCTCCAGATGTTACCTCATGTCCCCCAGGGAACAAAATGACCTCGGATTGAAAACTACTGCTCTATTTTAATCTAGAAAAGTACCGCTGTCCACACCTTTTGTAGTGTCAGTTAGCTATGCCTGGAGACAAGTCTAGATTTTACATCTGTATTATCTCAACACAAACCACCATCCCTCTGGGGACTGTTTGGGAAACATGAATCTCATTACGAAACAATCAGTCTCTAGGCAACCATAAAAATCACCTGAGAAACTTGCCAAATACCAATTCCCACTCTCGCCTCCTAGATAATCTGACTCAATTCTGGACCAGGACCTGTGATTCTGAGTTTGTTTTATAAGCACACCAAGTTATCCCTATCCAATTTAGTTTAGGAAAGCTATGTCCTGTGACATAAAATCCAAGGATATCTGAAAGTTCACACCTAACAAATACTTCCCATTTAAATTATGTTTAATATTTATCCTAGCTTCACTCAAAGGGCAACCATAGGTACTTTTTTACATATTTGCTTTCTATTCTTCATTTTCTGCTGATAGTTTTTTCTTTCTATCACTTAAACCTGGGGACACCTATGTCTTGAACTCTTTATCTTTGTGTAAAGCAGCATCCATATATCATGGTTTCAGCTGTCATCAATAGTACAGTGTTTTCCATGGATGAACCTTAAGTGCATATTGCTAAGTGAAAAAAAAATGCCAGTCTGAAAAGGCTCCATACTGTGTTGATTCCAAGTATATGAAATTCTGGAGAAGGCAAAACTGGCAATCAGTGGTTGCTAGGACTTTAGGAAGAAGGAATGAATAGGCAGAGCACAGGATTTTTAGGGTAGTGAAACTACTCTGTATGATACTATAAATGTGGATATATGTCATTATAAGTGTTTCCAAACCCACAGAACATACAACACCAAGAGTGAACCATAATATAAACTATGGACTCTGGATGGTAAGAACTTGCCAATGTAGGTTCAAAGATTGCAACAAGTGTACTGCTCTGGTGGGGGATGTTGAAAATGGAGGAGGCTGTGTGTGTGTACAGGGGCAGGAAATAAATGGGCTGCTCAATATTGCTGTGAAGCTGAAAATCCTTTAAAAAATAAAACCTACTTAAATTTTAATCTATTAATTGCTCTATCATTTTTCCTAAACCTTAAGGTGGCTGCCATGTAATTGTACTCTTCTTTCTCCTTCATTCTCAAGTATAGTTATCATGTTCTTTTAATTCTTCCACTAGAGCATAACTTCTCAGACTTTCACTTGGAAAAATAATCACATAGAAAAATTTGTTAAAATGCTCATTCTCAGTGATCACTCTGAAGAATTGTATTGAGTTTTGACATGAAGTACAGGATTATGAATTTTTTACCAACATGCTACGTGATTCCTATACCAGTGATTCAGGGACCAACCTTTGAAACCTCTTGCTTCATAGTATCTGACATATTCATCATTTTCTCCCTTTTTATATGACTTTGGGTCTGTTCTATTCACACATGGGTTACAATCACTTCTTTGCTGGTGATCCTAATTCCAGTCTCCTTTTGTACAATTATTCCTTTGTAAATTACTAAAATAATCTTCTGTGAATGCCATTTTTATCACATCACCTTCCTGCTCAAGAATCAGCTACTCTTACTGTATCAAGTCTAAACTCTTGGCCTATAATTCAAGGTCCTCTATCAACTGGCACTTTTGTACCTTTCTAATTTTATCTTTTTCCACTACAGACTGACTCTCCCCTCTAGTTAAATCCAGCCAACTTTCCATTCTTCCGTGCTGCTTATTTGCATGTCTTTGAGTCTCCCATAAATTGGAATGCCCCCCTTTTTTATCCCTCCACCCCAAACATATAATAAGCATTTGTTCCCAACTCACCTACTTTAGGAAAATTTTCCTGATTAAAAATTTCCACCAAATCATTGTGCTGACTGATTCAAATTATCAAATTAAACTATAATTCAGATGAATAAAAATAATAAAAGGGGCCTCTAATGTTATAAAGTTTGGAATGGTATGTAATTCTTCCTATTGACTTGTGAAAAAAATTACTGTAGTAATTTTTTTTTCTGACTAATATTTATTAGTCAGAATTTTAATGTATTAGCATGTGAAATAAAATATTAAAAATACGTGAACCTAAAATTTAGTATAAGTGTGATGGCTGGAGTAAGCACCACAATGAACAATAAGACAGAGCATCACTAGGTAATAAGTGAATGGGAAAAATAAGATCAGTTCAGTTCAGTTCAGTTGCTAAGTTGTGTCCGACTCTTTGTGACCCCATGAATCACAGCACGCCAGGCCTCCCTGTCCATCACCAACTCCCAGAGTTCACCCAGACTCACGTCCATCGAGTTAGTGATGCCATCCAGCCATCTCATCCTCAGTCGTCCCCTTCTCCTCCTGCCCCCAATCCCTCCCAGCACCAAAGTCTTCTCCAATGAGTCAACTCTTGGCATGACAGAGTTCACCCAGACTCACGTCCATCGAGTTAGTGATGCCATCCAGCCATCTCATCCTCAGTCGTCCCCTTCTCCTCCTGCCCCCAATCCCTCCCAGCACCAAAGTCTTCTCCAATGAGTCAACTCTTGGCATGAGGTGGCCAAAGTACTGGAGTTTCAGCTTTAGCATCATTCCTTCCAAAGAACACCGAGGGTTGATCTCCTTCAGAATGGACTGGTTGAATCTCCTTGCACTCCAAGGGAGTCTGCTAAAATATGAAATGAATGAGACAGCAAAGTACAGTGTCAGATGGAAATGATACAGGAAGCCAAAGCTTCAGTTGCCTGTCTAAATAAATTTAAACTGTTTCCACAAGCAATTTTGCTAATAAATGGATGTGCCTTTATTATTGTATAGTCATAGCTCCTGTATTCAACCAACTCTTAGCCTCTTCAAGAAGTAACCAAGTTGTGACCTTTCAAAGATGCAAATATCCATTGACATCTCCAATCACATAAGTAGAACAGTACATGGAGATTGCAGCAACCATTCAGAATTCAATCCAATTCTACTAGGTCATCTGTGACTAAGCAAAATATTGCTACTATTCAAACATCACTGAGGTAGATAGAACTGAATCCATCAAGGAAACAGAACTTGTTCCATCAACATCAGGTGTGAGTGACATTGCAACTTGCCCTCCATCTCCTATTAAGTCTGCTAAAATATGAAATGAATGAGACAGCAAAGTACAGTGTCAGATGGAAATGATACAGGAAGCCAAGGCTTCAGGTGCCTGTCTAAATAAATTTAAACTGTTTCCACAAGCAATTTTGCTAATGAATGGATGTGCCTTTTATTATTGTATACCCATAGCTCCTGTATTCAACCAAATATTAGCCTCTTCAAGAAGTAACCAAGTTGCGACCTTTCAAAGATGCAAATATCCATTGACATCTCCAATCACATAAGTAGAACAGTACATGGAGATTGCAGCAGTCATTCAGAATTCAATCCAATTCTACTATGTCATCTGTGACTAAAAAAAATATTGCTACTATCCAAACATCACTGAGGTCGATGCAATTGAATCCATCAAGGAAACAGAACTTGTTCCATCAACATCAGGTGTGAGTGACATTGCAACTTGCCCTCCATCTCCTATTAGTAATGATCCTTCAGCTCTACCATTTCTCACTTCCTCTCCCTCCTCCAGTCATTATCTCTTCTTGCCTATTCACTCAGTAACAGCCCCTGTATGCCAGCTGTTGTATTGTACTACTCTACTTTTCAAGGCACTCTACTACAAGACTAAAAATGTTTTTATTTTGTGTTTTTTTAATGTATTATTTGTGTGAAAAGTATTATAAACCTATTGTAGTAAAGTACTGTATAGTCATTTGTATTAGTTGGGTACCTCGGCTAACTTTGTTGAGTTTAAAAACTGAATTTATCAACATGCTCTAGGAATGGAACTTGTTCATATGTAGGGGACTTACTATATTGAGAAGAGAAAAGGGGTCACTGGAAGCTGAGAAAGTCAGGAGGCTATTGCAATAAAGCGTCTGTGAGATGTTGGTGCAGATCTGGTGGTAGCAGTAGAAGGAATGAGGAGTGCTGAGCGTCTGGGCATGTTTTGAAGATGTAATCAATAATATTTGCTGTCGGGTTGGAGGATTGTATACAAGGTGAGGGCTTCCTTAATAGCTCAATTGGTAAATAATCTGCCTGCAATGTGGGAGACCTGGGTTCAATCCCTGGGTTGGGGAGATCCCCTGGAGAAGGGAAAGGCTACCCAGTCCAGTATTCTGGCCTGGAGAATTTCATGCATTGTATAGTCCATAGGATTGCAAAGAATAAGACATGACTGAGTGACTTTCACTTTCACACAGGGTGAGGTAAAGAGATGAGTCAAGGCTAATTTCATAATTTGGGTCCTGAACAACATGAAGAATGAAGTTTTCTTTCATTAATAGGAGAAAGGCTGACTAAACGGAGACTGAGATAAGTATTAGATGTGCAAATGGATGGCTTACCAGGTGGTACAGTGGTAAAGAATTCATCTGCCAATGCACGAGACCCAAGAGATGTGGATTCGAACCCTAGGTTGGGAAGATTCCCTGGAGTAGGAAATGGCAACCTGTCCCAGTATTCTTGCTTGGAAAATTCCATGGTCAGAGAAGACTGGCAGGCTATAATCCATGGGGTCACAGAGTCAGACATGAATGAGCAACTAAGCATAAACGCAAAGGGATATGTCAAGTTGATAGTTGCATACTACAGTGAGGAATTCAGGTGAGAAATCTGAATGGAAATGCTATTAATTTCAGAACCATAAGAGACCATTTATTTGGTGTTTAAATTCATGAGACCAGAGGAACTTATCAATCTAGTAAGTATAAAGACAGAAACGAGAAGAGGTTAACCAGATGTTCAGAAGTTGAGAAGGTACAAGAAAATGAGAATGAAAAAGAGCAGACAGAGATGTAGAGACTAAACTAGAAGAGAAGAATGTTCTGGCATCAAAGTAAAGACAAAAAATCAAGGAGAGGGTGTGATCTAAGGCCTGAAAATTAAAGAGTGAATTTAACAACATGAAAATTAACACATAACCTTAGTGTTTTTTCTCTGATAGTGAACTTAATTTTTGCCAAAATCCAAGAGATGTTTAGTGATATAGATGGTAGATAGGATGAACAATCAAGTAGGATAACACAATTTGTGGCAAATTAGGTTCAGCAATATGTTCACTATGAAATTCCAGATATTCAAGCTGGTTTTAGAAAAGGCAGATGAACCAGAGATCAAATTGCCAATATACGCTGGATCATCGAAAAAGCAAGGGAGTTCCAGAAAAACATTCATTTCTGCTTTATTGACTATGACAAAGCCTTTGACTGTGTGGATCAAAACAAACTGTGGAAATTTCTGAAAGAGATGGGAATACCAGACCACCTGACCTGCCTCTTGAGAAACCTGTATGCAGGTCAGGAAGCAACAGTTAGAACTGGACATGGAACAACAGACTGGTTCCAAATAGGAAAAGGAGTAAGTCAAGGCTGTATATTGTCACCCTGCTTATTTAACTTATATGCAGAGTACATCATGAGAAAGACTGGACTGGAAGAAGCACAAGCTGGAATCAAGATTGCCAGGAGACATATCAATAACTCAGATATGCAGATGACACCACTCTTATGGCAGAAAGTGAAGAAGAACTAAAGAGCCTCTTGATGAAAGTCAAAGAGGAGAGTGAAAAACTTGGCTTAAAGCTTAACATTCAGAAAATTAAGATCATGCCCTCCAATCCCATCACTTCACTGCAAATAGATGAGAAAACAGTGGAAACAGTGGCTGACTTTATTTTTGGGGCTTCCAAAATCACTGCAGATGGTGATTGCAGCCATGAAATTAAAAGACACTTACTCCTTGTAAGGAAAATTATGACCAACCTAGATAGCATATTAAAAAGCAGAGGCGTTACTTTGTCAACAAAGGTCCATCTAGTGAAGGCTATGGTTTTTCCAGTGGTCATGTATGGATGTGAGAGTTGGACTGTAAAGAAAGCTGAGCACCAAAGAATTGATGCTTTTGAACTGCAGTGTTGGAAAAGACTCCTGAGAGTCCCTTGGACTGCAAGGAGATCCAACCAGTCCATCCTAAAGGAGATCTTTCCTGGGTGTTCATTGGAAAGACTGATGTTGAAGCTGAAACTCCAATACTTTGGCCATGTGATGTGAAGAACTGACTCATTTGAAAAGACTTTGATGCTGGGAAAGATTGAAAGCAGTAGGAGAAGAGGACAACAGAGGATGAGATGCTTGGATGGCATTACTGATTCAATGGACATGAGTTTGGGTGAACTCCAGGAGTTATAGATGGACAGGGAGGCCTGGCGTGCTACAGACCATGGAGTTGCAAAGATTTGGACACTATTGAGCAATTGAGCTGATCTGAACTGAATATATTTATGGAGTAGAAACTGACTTTCTTTTTTGGTAACACATTTGTACTATGGAGATAATCCCTTAAGAGTAGCTGTGCAAATTATGTAAAAAGTGGCAACATTATTGAAATTATTTACTGCCTCATAATACAGCTAACTTAAACGTTTATTTAAATTTTGCCTTATTGTTTTGTAGACTCTGAAATGTTTAATCTTGACTAGCATTTTTTAGTTTTTCTAGGAGATCATTAACAATGACTTATTTCTTTATGGCCCAGTGTCAGGAACCTTGCAGAATTGTGTCATTTGTAGTATAACATAGATATCATCATCATCATTTACAAGGAGAAAACTAATCTAGACTATTCTAGTCAATAGCATGTCATAAGAAGCTAATATTTAACACACAGTAGGAGAGCTCCATTTGATTAAAGACAGATTGGTCTTAAATTTTGTATTCACATACTTGCCTTAACACTTCATCCACCAAAAGTCTTCAGCATGCTTACAGAATTATATTAAACTGAAAATTAAAGCACTCTGAACTATACAACTGGATCTAAATCTGGTAGGTGAAACAATTTTCTGGAAAGAAAAGTTAGAAACAAACAACTGTTTTGTGCAAAGAGATCATTCTGTATAAGTTAAGGTGATGTGATAGTTTATAAATAGGCAGTTTCAGGAATGAAGTTGGCAATTTCCTGAGAACTGTTCTTCAGAGTGAAGTAAAACTATTTGAAAAACAAGACTGGTTCCATCTGACAGAGACAAAAGAAAATTAAATGCGATTTTTAAAAGGTAGTCACTTGTTTAATTCATGCCTGAATTTCTTAAGTAAATTTGCCAGTATACTGGTTTAAGATTACTTAAGTAAAATTCAAAATCAACAAATACTAACATCAAGCATTTATTGGCATTTTAAAATTAGATAAGATTAGAAATTCAGTGAATTTTATTTTATTTTTAATTGAAGTATAGTTGCTATACAGTATTATATTGTTATAGGTGTGCAATATAGTTATTCACAGTTTTTAAAGGTTATATTCCATTTAATGTTATTATAAAATATTGGCTATATTCCGCATTTTGTATATATCCTTGTAGCTTATTTTATACCTAATAGTTTGTGCCTTTTACTCTCCTACCCTTCCTCCTTTCCCTCTCCCTGCTGGTAAACACTAGTTCATTCACTAAATCTGTGAATCTGCTTCTCTTTTGTTATTTTTTTTAGTTTGTTGTAATTTTTAGATTCCATGTATAAGTGATATCATACAATATTTGTCTTTATCTCTGCTTTATTTCACTTAGCATAATAGTATCCAAGCTTACCCATGTTGCTGCGAATGGCAAGATTTCATTGTTTTTGAGGCTGTGTAGTATTCCATTGTATATGTATATACCACATCTTTATCCAGTCTTCTGTCAATGGACATTTAGACTGCTTCCGTGTCCTGGCTATTGTAAATAGTGCAGCTATGAACATCAGGGTACATAAATCTTTTCAAATTAGTGTTTTTGTTTTGGAATGTCAATGAATTTTAAATTTTAAAATATTGAAAACAATAATAATAATAATCACAATTGATTTTGAACTTTATACATACAATGTACAATGAAGTTTCATTGTAGCCTTTATTGATTTAAAATTTATAAGCTATTTGTTCAACTATTAACTAAAAAAGTAGTTTTTCAAATAGGATAAAAAGAAATTTTATTAAAGTCTTTAAATTAATTATAAAGTTTTATTTTATCTGTGATAACTTCCCTTCATTATTTTATCATTTCTGAATAGGTTGCAATAAATATTTTAGCATATCATATGGCTGTGTAAGCATATAATTTAGCTTATTTTAATTAATTAAATATTTCTGTGTACATTTTGATAAAATAGATTATAGTTGGGCTTCCCTGGTGGCTCAGTGGTTAAAGCGTTTGCCTCTAATGTGGGAGACCCGGGTTCGATCCCTGGGTCGGGAAGATCCCCTGGAGAAGGAAATGGCAATCCACTCCAGTATTCTTGCCTGGAGAATCCCATGGACGGAGAAGCCTAGTAGGTTACAGTCCACGGGGTTGCAAAGAGTCGGACACGACTGAGCAACTTCACCTTCACCTTCACCTTCAAGGCATTCTTAGCTCATTTCTGAATAAATATGATGCAGTCATTCCCTGGTCTGATTTTCTTGAGTAAATATTTGTTTCTTTGCTATGCTATACAAACATAGAAGATGATTACAAAAATAATATATTTTTAAAATTGGTACCAAAAATATATAACTAATATCTTTTGAATTTAGATACCTCTAAATTGGTTTCTTTAACTTTTAATTTATTAAAACAGACCCAGAAAATTTAGTAGGACAGAAAGCAGTCAGTTTCACTTTTTTTTTTAATGTCACAAAAAATGAGTGAATTAAAGACTTACTTCAAATTTGAAACAGTCATTTGGATGCCACACAACTACCAACTTAGCAGTGTCTCCCAGTATATCTTTAGATCAAATCTAGATGGATCAAAGATATCTGTGAACATTTTCAGGTTTTCTCTGCTGAGTGGATTCATTCTTACATATACCCATCCCATCATTAAACATAGATTTATTGAGCATTGACTACTGACATAGTTGTTGGGACACAACAGTTACCCAGAAAAGAAAGTCTTACTTTCATGGTTCTAATATTTTAGTTGTAGAAGACAGTTAAAATAAATAAGAAGAAATAAATAATAAATTAGGTGGTGCTAGGTCCTGCACAACTCATTAAATAAGGGAAATGGGGATGGTATAGGCACAGGAAACTGTAAGATTAAAAGAGAAGATCACAATTGGTCTCCCTATGTGAAGACCTGAAGAAGGCAAAAGAAGGAAGGTTGTGTGCCAATCTGGAAGCACTTACATAAATTTTGCCATGTGCCAGGCACTGTTTGCTTAGTATCCATTAACACATTTACTTCACATAGTCCACTTGTGCGCAAGCTAATGATTCCATTTTACAGATGAGGAAACTGAGGCACAGAGAGGAATAGACTTTGCTAAGGTTAAGGGCTAACAGTAATGGAGCTAGAATTCAAGCCAGAGAGTTACTTCCAGATTCTAGGTGCTTAAAGGTAACCAAAACATCCCAGGCATAAGAAACAAAAAGAGCAAGGTGTGAGGTACAGGAAGTTTTGGTGTGTGGTGGATTAGTCCAGAGAACAGTGTAGGTAGGAGGAGTTGAAGGAAGTAGGTGATACCAGAGTAGAGCCCAGTGGGATACAGATCATATGGGACTTTGTGGATTCATGAGGACTGTCTGATGGGCAATCATTTTAGGCTTGATAATTAATAGAAATATGCCCTAACAATTTAGCTAATGTGTGCTTCAATAAAAGACCTTTTTTAGGTTAGGGAGAAAAATAGGAAAATAAAATAACAAAATAGAAAGGAAATAAATATAAAAAATTTCAGGTAAATTTGTGATCATAATGTATCTTTCAAATAATTCTTATTACTTCCTATCCTTCTTATCCTCTTTTCTTTTTCTCCAATGGACTGATCATCATCTAATCTAATAATTCATTTTTAAATAGACTTTATTTTTTAAAGCAGATGTTAGTGGTTCACAGCAAAAGTAAGTGGAAAACAGAAAGAGCTCCCATGTACCCCCTGCACTCATATATCCACGACCTTCTCTACTATTGATATCCAGCACCATGTGGTACACTGGTTTATAGTTGATTAACCTAACTGACACACTTTATAATCCAAAGTCCATAGTTTACACTAAAGTATTTTATTTTTATTGAAGTCTTCACTTCTCCCACTAGAGTGTAAATCCAGAAAATCAGAGTTGTATGTTTAACTCATTGCTTTATTTCCACCTCCTAGAAAAGCACCTTGTAAATAACTGATACTCAAAAATTATTTAGGAATTAATTAAGTGATTCAAGCAGGATCCTGTTAACAAGAAAAATCACTTAAGGCAGTAAGACAAATGTGGCCATTTTTAAAACATTGGCATAGTGTAGGTTCTCCAATCTAATTGTAGCAACACCATTACACACCTTGTTGATTCAATAACTGTTTACTGAGTGCTTATCTCATGCCAGTCATGCTTTTAGAAGTAAAGGATATAGACATGGAAAAGCGGTAAAGATCTACATACAAGTTGTATATAAGTGCTCCATTGGAAGAGCTTTCACTCTAGAAGTCAGAGATTGTATTAGCTTTCTCTTCTCATTCTCTGTTCTATGGTTTGATGGTGTTACCAAGTGTTAAGTTCATATTGATCCCTGCTCCACTAGCTAATACATCAGGAGGGGATTTGTTGGGGAGAGGAATAGCAACTTTATTTGAAAAGTTAACAGACTGAAAATTAATTTTGGGACAGACTTGTGCCCCAAAGAAACATCTTGCTTGAGTTAGAATTCAAGCTTGTTAAATATTCTAAGGGAAGAGGTGTGGCTGGTTGTTACAAACTTCTTGGTGCTGGAATCCTTTCTCTTACAGTTTCAACAGGTCTGGTCACAGTAGAACTATAAACCTCCAACAAGACAAATGTTATTTTCTATTCTGCAACTTTTAATTTGTATATGAAATAAAAAGTGTTATATATTTAAAGGTCAGAGCATTGAGTAAGGGCTCTTCTCTAAATTTTAGGCTATAGGCAACATTCTTTTACAAAAGGTACAGAGCCAGTGTGACTAAGCACAGGCAACAGAGCCAAAGGTTAAAGGAGTAGATTCAACGTGGAATCAGCTTTGTTCTCTGTCACAACAGCAAACAATGAATTGTTCAACAAGCTGTAGACTATTTGTTTTTGACAGAAACTACTTTGTGCATTGATTTGCTCATTTTTAAGACTCATTTTTAATACTTCATATAGATGTTGCAATTGCACATCTTAAATTTTCTGGAACAAATCTGACATTAAATATCTGCCTCCTTGTGTTTTAAAATATGTCAGTACTTGTTAGAACCCGCATGCTAGATTTTTTTTTTTTCCTTCTAAAATTATGTCACTATACAAATAGACTCACAATCTCAATGTCTGAGAATGCTATGCTCCTTCATTATCACCAGGAAACTTTAGGCAGACAACAACTCTAAAGCAGGAGAGAAGCTGGTAACCTATCAGCCTCAAAGAATTCATTTAGATTCCAAATGTTTTTCACACAGAGGGGATTTCCTAGGCATCTGGAAAATCTACCTCTCTTATTTGGCATTCTTTTCCTGTAATACTTTTACAAGCTGTTACTGCTCCAAGTGGAAACATTTCTTAATCACCATTACATGCTTTGTGCTAGAAGGTCTAGAGTATTTGTTGCCACCCTTAATAAATACAGATAAATAATTCAGAAAGTTGAAATTATCATGCCTGCATATTTAAAAGAATGAGGAGTTTTACTGCTATTTGTTTAAAAAAAATCAAAAGTGTCTTATAAAATACTTGCTTTTCATATTACATTTCATACAGACTTGCTTATACAACTCTTTTGGTCTTAATTATTTTTCAATAAATTCTTAAGTTTGAATTATTAAAATTACTTTTAATAAATATATTAAATTCAGTTTTGAAAGCAAAACTGAATGGGCAAAATAAATCTAGATAGTAAACTAGAGGCTTTCAGAGGAATTTTTCTAAGACTCTCTGAAAGGTGAAATAAACATTATAGTAACAAGATCAAATTGTTGATTTAATGGTAAAATCTAGGGCATTTAGTTCCTCATTAAATCTGGATTTACATTTTTATGGTCTTGAAGGTCATAATTTATTTATGATGAAGCATTCGTTTTCCCCAATTGCAGTTCTGTTCTTTCAAGCATAATAATTTGAAAATGTGTTTCTTAGCCCTACACTAAATGATGCCAAGTGTATTATCAGTGCTAAGATTTATTTTTATTATTGCTATAGTTAGTCCATCAAGCCTAGGAAGACTCTTAAAACCATATATATCTGGTTCTGATTGCAGTGCATGCACATCAGATGTATTTGTTTATGCATGGCTCATTTCTGGAGCATTAAACTGAAGAACTTAGGAGCACAGAGGGCTCATCCAATGCAGTGTCATCATTTCGCAAATGCAGAATCAAAGAACCAGAAAGTGAAGATCATTTCCAAGGGGTATGAGACTAATAAGAACCAGGCGTATAACCTTAGTCTCAAACTCTGAGGCCAGTTCCTCTAACTCCACAAGATTGTATCTCCAGTGACTATCTCTATACTTCTGATATAAGATTTCATTGGTCTACAGCAGGGATTAAAAAGAAAAAAAAGCTAGATAGTATATATTTTAAGCTTTGTGAGCCATCCAATCTTTGTCAGAAGCATTCATCTCTGTAGCTGTAGCATAAAAGTAGCCATAGACAATGTACAAAGGCAGGGGCAGGGCAGCAGGGGAGAGAGTTAAACTGTTCCAATAAAACAATGAAATTTGATTTTTATGTTATTTTTATGTCCTGCTGCTGCTGCTGCTGCTGCTAAGTCGCTTCAGTCGTGTCCGACTCTGTGCGACCCCACAGATGGCAGCCCACTGGGCTCCGCCATCCCTGGGATTCTCCAGGCAAGAACACTGGAGTGGGTTGCCATTTCCTTCTCCAGTGCATGAAAGTGAAAAGTCAAAGTGAAGTCGCTCAGTCGTGTCTGACTCAGCGACCCCATGGACTGCAGCCTACCAGGCTCCTCCGTCCATGGGATTTTCCAGGCAAGAGTACTGGAGTGGGGTGCCATTGCCTTCTCCGATTTTATGTCCTACAAAATAGTATTCTTCCTTTGATTTATTTCAACCATTTGACAATTTTTAAAAGCCTTTATGATTTCATGATTGTACAAAGATAGGCTAAAAAAAATATAACTAAAACTATAGCTTGCTAACCTGATAAAAAGAATAGTTTTTGTTGTTGCATAATTGCTAAGTCACCTCTGACTCTTTTGTGAACCCATGGACTGTAGCCTTCCAGACTCCACTGTCGATGTGATTTCCCAGGCAAGAATACTGGAGTGGGTTGCTGTTTCCTTTTCTAGAGGATCTTCCCAACCCAGCAATCAAACCCATGTCTCCTGCATTGGCAGGCAGATTCTTTAGCACTGAGCCAGCAGGAATTGTAGGGGTGATTTAAAGCACCTATAATCCACAGACACACAGGATACTCCACTGAGAAACATTTAGAATTTTCATTTAAATTTAGGTCATTCTTTTAAATTTCTAATTTTAGTAATTTACATATTAATGTGATCTTCACTGATAGCTCAGTTGGTAAAGAATCCACCTGCAATGCAGGAGACCTAGGTTCGAACCCTGAGTTGGGAAGATACCCTGGAGGAGGGAAAGGCTACCCAAAGATTGCTTTGGCTATTCAAGGTTTTTTGTATTTCCATACAAATTGTGAAATTATTTGTTCTAGCTCTGTGAAAAATACCGTTGGTAGCTTGATAGGGATTGCATTGAATCTGTAGATTGCTTTGGGTAGTATACTCATTTTCACTATATTGATTCTTCTGATCCATTAACATGGTATATTTCTCCATCTATTAGTGTCCTCTTTGATTTCTTTCACCAGTGTTTTATAGTTTTCTATATATAGGTCTTTAGTTTCTTTAGGTAGATATATTCCTAAGTACTTTATTCTTTTCGTTGCAATGGTGAGTGGAATTGTTTCCTTAATTTCTCTTTCTATTTTCTCATTATTAGTGTATAGGAATGCAGGGATGTCTGTTGATTTTATATCCTGCAATTTTACTATATTCATTGATTAGTTCTAGTAATTTTCTGGTGGAGTCTTAAGGGTTCTCTATGTAGAGGATCATGTCATCTGCAAACAGTGAGAGTTTTACTTCTTCTTTGCCAATTTGGATTCCTTTTATTTCTTTTTCTGCTCTGATTGCTGTGGCCAAAACTTCCAGAACTATGTTGAATACTAGTGGTGAAAGTGGGCACCCTTGTCTTGTTCCTGACTTTAGGGGAAATGCTTTCAATTTTTCACCATTGAGGATAATGTTTGCTGTGGGTTTGTCATATATAGCTTTTATTATGTTGAGGTATGTTCCTTCTATTCCTACTTTCTGGAGAGTTTTTATCATAAATGGATGTTGAATTTTGACAAAGGCCTTCTCTGCATATATTGAGATAATCATATGGCTTTTATTTTTCCGTTTGTTAATGTGGTGAATTACATTGATTGATTTGTGGATATTGAAGAATCTTTGCATCCCTGGGATAAAGCCCACTTGGTCATGGTGTATGATCTTTTTAATGTGTTGTTGGATTCTGATTGCTAGAATTTTGTTAAGGATTTTTGCATCTATGTTCATCAGTGGTATTGGCCTGTAGTTTTCTTTTTTGGTGACATCTTTGTCAGGTTTTGGTATTAGGGTGATGGTGGCCTCATAGAATGGGTTTGGAAGTTTACCTTCCTCTGAAATTTTCTGGAAGAGTCTCAGTAGGATAGGTGTTAGCTCTTCTCGAAATTGTTGGTAGAATTCAGCTGTGAAGCCGTCTGGACCTGGGCTTTTGTTTGCTGGAAGATTTCTGATTACAGTTTCAATTTCCGTGCTTTGATGGGTCTGTTAAGGTTTTCTATTTCTTCTTGGTTCAGTTTTGGAAAGTTGTACTTTTCTAAGAATTTGTCCATTTCTTCCACGTTGTCCATTTTATTGGCATATAATTGCTGATAGTAGTCTCTTATGATCCTTTGTATTTCTGAGTTGTCTGTTGTGATCTCTCCATTTTCATTTCTAATTTTATTGATTTGATTTTTCTCTCTTTGTTTCTTGATGAGTCTGGCTAATGGTTTGGCAATTTTATTTATCCTTTCAAAGAACCAGCTTTTTGCTTTCTTGATTTTTGCTATGGTCTCTTTCGTTTCTTTTGCATTTATTTCTGCCCTAATTTTTAAGATTTCTTTCCTTCTACGAACTCTGGGGTTCTCCATTTCTTCCTTTTCTAGTTGCTTTAGGTGTACAGTTAGGTTATTTATTTGACTTTTTTCTTGTTTCTTGAGGTATGCCTGTATTGATATGAACTTTCCTCTTCAGACTGCTTTGATAGTGTCCCACAGGTTTTGGGTTGTTGTGTTTTCATTTTCATTCGTTTCTATGCATATTTTGATTTCTTTTTTGATTTCTTCTGTGATTTATTGGTTATTCAGAAGCGTGTTGTTCAGCCTCCATATGTTGGAATTTTTAATAGTTTTTCTCTTGTAATTGAGATCTAATCTTAATGTATTATGGTCAGAAAAGATACTTGGAATGATTTCGATTTTTTTGAATTTATCAAGGTTAGATTTATGGCCCAGGATGTGATCTATCCTGGAGAAGCTTCCATGAGCACTTGAGAAAAAAGGTGAAATTCATTGTTTTGGGGTGAAATGTCCTATAGATATCAGTTAGGTCTAATTGGTCTATTGTATCATTTAAAGTTTGCGTTTCTTTGTTAATTTTCTGTTTGGTTGATCTGTCCATAGATGTGAGTGGGGTATTAAAGTCTCCCACTATTACTGTGTTATTGTTAATTTCCCCTTTCATACTTGTTAGCATTTGTCTTACATATTGCACATATTGTGGTGCTCCTATGTTGGGTGCATATATAACTGTTATATCTTCTTGGATTGATCCTTTGATCATTATGTAGTATCCTTCTTTGTCTCTTTTCATAGCATTTCTTTTAAAGTCTATTTTATCTGATATGAGTATTGCTATGCCTGCTTTCTTTTGGTCTCTGTTTGCGTGGAATACCTTTTTCCAGCCCTTAACTTTCAGTCTGTATGTGTCTCTTGTTTTGAGGTGAGTCTCTTGTAGACAACATATATAGGGGTCTTGTTTTTGTATCCATTCAGCCAATCTTTGTCTTTTGATTGGGGCACTCAACCCATTTATATTTAAGGTAATTGTTGATAAGTATGATCCAGTTGCATTTACTTTATTGTTTTGGTTTTGAGTTTATACACCCTTTTTGTGTTTCCTGTCTAGAGAAGATCCTTTAGCATTTGTTGGAGAGCTGGTTTGGTCGTGCTGAATTCTCTCAGCTTTTGCTTGTCTGTAAAGCTTTTGGTTTCTCCTTCATATTGGAATGAGATCCTTGCTGGGTACAGTAATCTGGGCTATAGGTTATTTTCGTTCATCCCTTTAAGTACATCCTGCCATTCCTTCCTGGCCTGAAGAGTTTCTATTGAAAGATCAGCTGTGATCCTTATGGGAATCCCCTTGTGTGTTATTTGTTGTTTTTCAGATCCTTGCTGGGTACAGTAATCTGGGCTGTAGGTTATTTTCTTTCATCACTTTAAGTATGTCTTGCCATTCCCTCCTGGCCTGAAGAGTTTCTATTGAAAGATCAGCTGTTATCCTTATGGGAATCCCCTTGTGTGTTATTTGTTGTTTTTCCCTTGCTGCTTTTAATATTTGTTCTTTCTGTTTGACCTTTGTTAATTTGATTAATATGTGTCTTGGGTTGTTTCACCTTAGGTTTATCCTGTTTGGGACTCTCTGGGTTTCTTGGACTTGGGTGATGATTTCCTCTCCCATTTTAGGGAAGTTTTCAACTATTATCTCCTCAAGTATTTTCTCATGGTCTTTCTTTTTGTCTTCTTCTTCTGGAACTCCTATGATTCGAATGATGGGGCGTTTAATATTGTCCTGGAGGTCTCTGAGATTGTCCTCATTTCTTTTAATTCGGTTTTCTTTTTTCTTCTCTGATTCATTTATTTCTACCATTCTGTCTTTTACTTCACGAATCCTATCTTCTGCCTCCATTATTCTACTATTTGTTCCTTCCAGAGTGATTTTGATCTCATTTGTTGCATTATTCATTATATATTGACTCTTTTTTGTTTCTTCTAGGTCCTTGTTAAACCTTTCTTGCATCTTCTCAATCCTTGTCTCCAGGCTATTTATCTGTGATTCCATTTTGATTTCAAGATTTTGGATCATTTTCACTATCATTATTCAGAATTCTTTATCAGGTAGATTCCCTATCTCTTCCTCTTTTGTTTGGTTTGGTGGGCATTTATCCTGTTCCTTTACCTGCTGGGTATTCCTCTGTCTCTTCATCTTGTTTATATTGCTGTGTTCGGGGTGGCCTTTCTGTATTCTGGCAGCTTTTGGAGTTCTCTTTATTGTGGAGTTCCCTCACTGTGGATGGGGTTGTATGGGTGGCTTTTCAAGGTTTCATGGTTAAGGAACCTTGTGTCGTTGTTCTAGTGTGTGGAGCTGGATTTATTCTCTCTGTAGTGCAATGAAGTGTCCAGTAATGAGTTATGAGATGTCAGTGGGTTTGGAGTAACTTTGGGCAGCCTGTATATTGAAGCTCAGGGCTGTGTTCCTGTGTTGCTGGAGAATTTTCATGGTATATCTTACTCTGGAACTTGTTGGCCCTTGGGTGGTGCTTGGTTTCAGTGTAGTATGGAGGCATTTGATGAGCTCCTGTCAATTAATGTTCCCTGGAGTCAGGAGTTCTCTGGTGTTCTCAGGATTTGGACTTAAGCCTCCTGCTTCTGGTTTTCAGTCTTATTTTTACAGAAGTCTCAAGACTTCTCCTTCTATACAGCACCATTGATAAAACATCCAGGTTAAAGATGAAAAGTTTCTCCACAGTGAGGGACACCCAAAGAGGCTCACAGATTTACATGCAGAAGAGAAGAGGGAGGAGGGAGTTAGAGGTTACCGGAATGAGATAAGGTGGAATCAAAAGAGGACAGAGCAAGCTAGCCAGTAATCACTTCTTTATGTGTGCTTCACAGTCTGGACCATTCAGAAATGTTCACGGAGTTACACAGAGAAGAGAAGAATGAGGAAGGAGACAGAGGTGGCCAGGAGGATAAAGGGGGGAATCAAAAGGAGAGAGACAGATCCAGCCAGTAATCAGTTCCTTAAGTGTTCTTCCCTGTCTGGAATACACAAAGAGATTCACAGTGTTGGGTAGAGAAGAGAAGGGGGAGGGAAGAGATAGAGGCGACCTGGTGGAGAAAAAGGAGAGTCCAAATGGGGAGAGAGCAGTCAAGCCAGTAATCTCTCCCAAATAAAAATGGGTACTGAAGATTGGGTTCTTAAAGGTACAAAATTGATAACAAATACCAAAAAGCAAAGATTAAAAATCTAGAGTAGAGGTTGGATGTTCAAAAATACAATATTAAAGTAAAGGAAAAAAAAAGTCACCAAAATTATAAAATATATATATATATGAAGTTTGCTTTAAAAATAGGGTCTCCTTTTGTTTTTGCAAAGTAATAGTAGGTTATAAAAATGAAAATTAAAGGAGTAATAGAGGACTTAAAATTTTTAAAAAATTAAAAAAAATAATAGTAAAAATATATCTAGGACTTTCTCTGGTGTTGTTGTGGGCAGTGTGGGGTCAGTTCATTTTCGGATAGTTCCTTGGTCTGGCTTATATTTCTCCAGATCTATAGGCCCCTTCCTATGTAGTCAGTACTAACTACAGAGTTTTAATCTATTGCATCTGTCACTTCCAAGGCGGTTCCCTCTGTTTTAGCTTCTTCTCTTTGCTGGTCTCATCAGTGTCTGATTTCCACCCTGACACAAGGGGGTGGTGGTGGACACTTTTAGGTTCACTTGTTCAGTTGCGCTGTGGGGAGGGAGGGACGCTGCTGACAAATAATACTGGTGTGTGCTCACAGTGCCTCAGCCACACTGGGCCTGCCCCCACTCACAGAGCATGTGCTCTCCCTGCCCACATTGCTCAGGCTCTAGGTTGCTCCGCTGGGAACCTTCCGAGGCCGGCCCTGGGCTGCATGCACCTCCCAAGTCTAAGCCGCTCAGGTTCAGGCACTCAGGTAGTCCTCAGAGGTGCAGACTCAGTTGGGTCTGTGTTTTGTGCCCTTCCCAGGTCTGAACAGCTCAGGTGATGAGGTGTTTGGCGAGCACAGTTGCTGCAACTTATCGCCTCCCCCATCCCTGCCGCTAGGTTTTTTGGGTGTACAACCGGTGCGCCTTCTCAGATGGATTTTGACCGTCCAGAACCCCAAAAGGTCTTAGTTAGCAAAGAAGCCTGCTTGCAGTTTGGTCGATAGTGTCTCTCTGTGGCTGTGATTGCCCCCTTCCAGCTCTGGCTGCCTGTGACGGGAGGGGGATGGTCTGCAGCTGGCTCTCTCTGTTCAGTCCTTTGTTCTGTGTGCAGGCCTGGCAGTGTCTTAGGTTAGGACTTTTCGCGTGGTAGCTATCCCACAGTCTGGTTTGCTAGCCCAAGTTAGTTCCCTCAGATTGCCCTCGGGGCATTCAGGCCCAGTCCTTACTCTAAGCAATGCAGCCCACGCCTCCCTGCCCAGCCCTCACTTGCCAGTGGTCGGTGCAGGCGTCCGTGCTGCTTCTCCGCTGGGGCAGTTACCGTTGGACTCGTAATCTGTGGGGTTTAATTATTTATTTATTTTTCCTCCCAGTTATGTTGCCCTCTATGGTTCCAAGGCTTGCCACAGACTCAGCAGTGAGAGTGTTTCCTGGTGTTTGGAAACCTCTCTTTTTAAGACTCCCTTCCCTGGATGGAGCTCTGTCCCTACCTCTTTTGTCTCTTTTTTTGTCTTTTATATTTTTTCCTACCTCCTTTCAAAGGCACTGGGCTGCTTTTCTGGGTGCCTGATGTCCTCTGCAGGCATTCAGAAGTTGTTTTGTGGAATTTACTCAGTGTTTAAATGTTCTTTTGATGAATTTGTGGGGGAGAAAGTGGTCTTCCTGTCCTATTGGGCCTATAGTTGCTTAGTTTTTAACAGATAATGAGTTGCAAAAAATTTTGAAGTCCATTGGTCCAAGTTAAAACTGATTCAAAAGAAACAAGGGAAATTTAACAAAAATATGAAAATAATCTTGCATAATAAGTATTGCTTGGGATATAAGTACAGCTTCCTAATATATAAAATGAAGTTCATTGTACTGCCTCCACAAGGTTGCATCAATTAGATAAATATTACAGGTCAAGCACCAATTTAGTAGTTGGAACTTAGTATACACTAAGACATAACCAACATTATTATCTCATATGAAAGCAATTTATGAGTAAAAAGTAGATATTCAGCCAATTATGATAAGAAGACTGAATTAATCTTTAAGAGAATGCTAACAAATAATAACAATATATTTGCTCCACACTTTTTAGTGCTTTACAGTTCTCAAAGCACTATCAATTGTATTTATTTTAAATTCAATATAGAACACAATTCTGAGAACTAGGCTGGGCTGATATATTTTGAAGAATAAGAAAAAATTATATCTACTTCACAAGATAAAAAAGACTCATTCCCAACTGAAAATTGTGGTGTCATTCCAGAACCTAGGTCTGTTGAATTTCACTTGTTAAGGGAAATGATAAACCACAGTTAAACATTTAGATTGTTCTGGCCCCTCATATTTAGAGGAATATTGACAATCTTGATGAGTACAAACAAGAAAGTTTTCTGTTACCTGGTAATTTGAGAAATGATTAAGGGAACTGGGAAAGTTTCACCTAGATAAGAACCCTCACTGTAGAGAAGATATCACTCTATTTTTTTTTAAGATTTTTCATGTTGGAAGAGAATGTAGACATTATTTTATAGCCCAGAAGAGAGAACTGAAACAAAGAAGCAACAGCCTTGGACAAAATGCAAGGAAGGATTCATAATAATGGAATAGTACTATGGGGCATGGTCTATCTTTGAGAGAGTGAATCCTTCTAGAACCTGTAAACCGCCTGCTGGAGAGAAGACTAACAACAAAAGTAAAAGTGTACTGGATTTCTTTTATGGCCCCTTCTGTTCTGAAAAATCCATAATCATGAATATTTTTAAGATAATAGATTGTAAATTTTAATTATTTAAAGATTCATTATATATATATAATTTTATTATGATTTTCAAATATTTTATTTTAAATTTTACCTCAATACAACTCTTCAGTATTACTTTTACACCAAAATACCCTGCCAGTAGTTTTGAAAAAATCACTGGAAACAAGAGTTTAAATGCCATTCGTTTTAAAGGTTTTAATTTATTCCCTCTATATAAGATTGACAGGTAGGATAATTAAGGTTGATTTCTTATGGATTTTCTTACCTAAACTGCCATGTGTCCTATTCAAATATCATTTTCAAAAGATGATGACGTAAATTGGAGCATACCATTGGAGGAGCTTCTGTGTACTAATATAGGTGGTGTTATTTTTAGGAGATACTTACCCTTAAAGTAAAACCTATGCTAGATCTAAATCCTGTGATATAGCTTTCACTTTACAAAAGAGATATTGAGATAATCCACCATATTTATGCAAAATAAGGTAACACATTTTAACTAATAAATCATTTTTATGTGTTTTAGAAAATTTTGATTAAGTGCATTTGATTCAAGCCTTTTAATTGTGCAAATGAGCTAACAGAACACTAGAACTTGGCATTTCTCATTATGTCTTCGTTTATTATATAGAATATTTAAATTGTTCTAGTCCACCAAGGCAAACAATTATGTGGCCAGATCCATGATACTCTGTTTCATGCAGAGTTGTATTTCCACTATTGCATTGTCAGCAGGAATTGAAAAGACGCAGAGTTTTGCCTGTTGTTTGGGAGTTATCCCATAATTATTCCCAAAGAATGAGCCGTGAGCAAAGGATTGGTGAGGACTAGAGGATGCATCATGGGATCTCTACTTTCTTCTGTACATTTTGACAATGAAATTTACTGCTTGACACATGAGAAGAGCCACAAAATGGTGATTTATTTCCACAGGAGAGAGGACATTACATACTTTCCTGTTCTCTAGCCATATTTTAAAATTTTATTTTAAGAAATCCATCTTCAGTTATAGAGTGCTGATTAATGGCTGTGGTACATGTTTGCATGATTTGAGTATGATAACAAAGCTGAGAAACTCAGAGGCTCTATTTATGTTTAAAATAAAAAGTTCAAATACATTAGGCACTATGTAACAAACACTTTGATATACTTTCCCCAATATGTATGCCATGCTTAAAGTTTGTCTTTTTTTTTTAACACTAAGAAACTTATAGTCAAGTATATATCTTACTGAGTAAATATTCAATTGCCAAAATACATTTTGATACTCAGATAATACATTTCATAATGTATTACATTTTACTAAAATACATTTTAATAATTGTCAGACACTTTAATTTTATTTGAGCTTATTTATAGTATTTCTCATACGCTGAAATATGTGAAAAAATTTTCAGGAAGCCCTGAAATATAAATATTTCTCAAGGAAGGACTACAAAGTAGTCTTCAAATATGTATCATGGTGACTAAGCTATCTTTCTTAAAAAATCCAGTTTGTTTTACTTTTCTTTGTCTATCAACTATGTATAATGAAAATAATAAATGTTTATTTTCTTAATGGTAATTAAGTATTGCACATAAATTTACTCATTTGAGCATCACTATGTCTCTCTTTACTGGGGAAGAAAGGGAAGCTCAGAGAGGTTAACTGTCTTGCAGATGATAAATGACAGGTGATAAATGACAAAGCTGGAATTTGAACCCAAGAAGTTTGGCCCCATAGATAGCACTCTTCATGCCTCAACCATATTACTCGAGTTTCAAAATTATTATGTTGCATTAGGAAAAACCCACATGAACTTTTGGTCAATCCAATATTTGTTCTTGGGAAGTATACTCATAGAGAACTTCCTAACATCAAAACAATTCAATCCAATCCCACACAATCCCATACAATAATCCAAAAAAGTTTGCTTTGTTTGAAAAACTTCTACTGAATAATCTTTACTCTCCATGAAAGGTAAAAGCTGCCCACTGTCCTATTGAGAGCCTGGAATGTATCTGACAATTCAAATTGATTTTCCTCCTTGGGTATCTCACAGAGCTATGTCTTAATTTTCCTTTGTGTTTAAATTTTCAAACATTAGAACTTCCTCCAATTCATTCCATTATGTCAATGTTTGTATTTTTTTTTATAATTTAAGCCAGAAGACACTCTGACAGTGACAAAATATTGTTTTACCTTTTTAGAAAAGGTGTTAAATGTTGCCATTCTTCACCTTATCTTCTCCAAAGTGTACTGACATTTGTGTTTTTTTTAAGGGGTGAAAGATGAAATGAAATGAAACTTTTAAGATTAGATCATTTGAGACATTCTGCTGGATTAACCAAATCAGGATATTCAAGGAACATTCTAGGAATTTAAATGTAGGGGCCTTTGGGTCTAGAGAAATTTTAAAACATTGTGATGTCCAACTTTGTACATTTAAGTACGAACTGAAAAAGTGTAAACTGAAAGTGTTAGTCATTCAATCATGTCTGACTCTTTGCAATCCCATTGACTGTAGCCCACCAAGCTCCTCTGTCCATGGAATTCTCCAAGCAAGAATATTGGAGTGGGTTGCCAATTCCTTCATCCAGGAGATCTTCCTGACTCAGGGATTGAACTCAGATCTCCCGCATTCAGGCAGTGGCTCAGCTGGTAAAGAATCCACCTGCAATAAGGGAGACCAGGGTTCAGTCCCTGGGTTGGGAAGATCCCCTGGACAAGGGAAAGGCTACCCACTTCAGTCTTCTGGCCTGGAGAATTCCATGGACTGTATAGTCCGAGGGGTTGCAAAGAGTTGGACAAGACTGAGCAACTTTCACTCACTCTTTATCATCTGAGCCACAGGGAAGCTCAAGTAAGAACTACTTTTGTACAGATCGGGGTGTGTTGAATCCTTTCTCTCTTCACAGCTGCCACACTTAGTGAAGCCACCAATCAGCTCTCATCCTGAGGGCTGTGGTCCTTTCTTCTCTGATCTCCCTATTTATACTGTCATCTCCCTGAGAGTCATTTTCTGCATGGACACCAAGTATAATTTTTCAAAAGCATAAATCAAAATATTTAACTCTTTGCTTCCAATCCTCTGAAATTTTCCACTGAACAAAAGTAGAAATTCACACATGTTTAAAGTTTTCATTGGAGATATTTGATTTACAATGTTATACCAGTTTCAGGCATCCTGCAAAGTGAATTACCTATACATATACATATTTCCCTTCTTTTTTAGATTTTTTTCCCATATAGGACATTACCAAGTATTGAGTAGAATTCCCTGGGCTATACAGCAGGGCCTGATTAGATATCTATTTTATATAGAGTATTGTGTGTATGTCAATCCCAATCTTCCAATTTGTCCCTCCCCTACCCAAGAAATTCACATATTTTAACTTGGGCTACAAGATACTGCACACACAAGATCCTCCTACCATTCCAGTCTTACCTGATACTTTTCTTTCTTGTGTTTACTATACTGGGACTAAGTGGCAATCTCACTGTCTTTCCCACACTTGGAACCTACCTAGAGTCCTATATATTTATCCTCTGGATGGGAAATGTTTCCCAATCTCATATTTCAGGTTTCAAATTTTCTATCACTCCTTAGAGAGGTTCTTTTGCCCTCCCATTATTTACAGTAGCTACTTCCCTTCCTACCTCATTGTCTGCTCACAAGTTCTGTAAAGTTTAGATTTTAGAGTGTTAAGCCCTTTCTGCAGTCATTTTCTTTATATACTGAGGATTTTTTGTTAATCCGCTCTGTAAGAGTTGTCTATTTTTCTCCATTAGATCATAGGCCATGTCTTTGATTTGATGTGAACCTTCCAGTGCTCAGACCATAGTAGATGCTGAGCAAATATTCACTGAACGGAACTACTGAATCTTTTCCATTACAAAAGTCTCCACAGTAACCTGTGTAAGGCTGTATGACAGGCCTTATCAGAGAGGGTAAACGTCTAAATAGTAACTGAAAGCTTGATGGCCAGTGTGATGCCAGGTTGAGAGGAGGGCATAAGCATCCTGGCTTTTAGTCAAGTTTTCCCACTCAGACACCCTTTGTGTTTTTTATTGGTTCAATTACTTAGGCAGCATCTGTTAGAATTTCACAGTTTAAAAATAATGATTTCTTCTGGAACACTGCACTTGTTACACTTGTGCAGTTTTTGCAGAAATTTTTCTTCCCAGAAGAATTATGGTAGTTGGGCAAATGCTTGAGGATTTATTAAAGCAATAAAGAGATTAGCAGTACTGTGGGGCACATATCTGTACTACTCAGTTAAGAAAAATGCATAATTTGGAACCTGAACTATCTCTGCCATGCAACACTGGCTGGCTGATGCAGTTACATTTGGGCTTTTTTAATGAAAGAAAGCTTGAATTTCCTATATGTTAATTCAAAACATAGTTATATAAAAAGGGATTTCTATTTCTGTATCATATCAAAAGATATAGCAGTCTATAACCCCCCAGATTATAGGTCAGTGCTATATTGACTGCCGTTAGTATAATGTACCATTCAGATGATGTGATACTGTGCTACTCTTTGAAAATGGTGTTTAACAGCCTCATTTGTGCTTTGACTTTAGAACTGATGATACAGTTAGTCAATGTACTTATGGACACATACATGCATAGTTTGTTTGTGGAAATGAATACTTAATAAACTAGTGATATGTTTAATTTATCATTTTAATTGGAAATTAGAATAAGTGTACCACCTCAAAAAATCGACAAACTGTATCACCTTGCAATCGCTAGAATTTAAAGCATTCTAGTGCTTTTGACATTCTAGATAGTCTTTTAATAGTTAGGACTTTAGAGATCTGCACCTTAGACTTCTGAAATTATAAATATGATATGAAATATGAAGATATCCTAAATCAGAGTCACCATAATTTTTCCTACACATGTCATTGACTACATTGTAATGTATTTAAAAGAAAACTAAATTATTGCAAGCTTGAAATGCATGTGTAATTATTTTTGCTTGTTGTGTTTTTGCTTCAGGAATTGTTATAAAATAATAATCACCTTAAATGGTATAATTCTTCATATCCTTTCTTCCATTTCTCCTTTCATGAAAGACTTCCTAGGTATCTGTGTGTCAACGCTCATCTGAAGGGATGTGAATAAAAAGGATACACGGTGCTCAGAGATATCTGACAGCAAATGGACCAGTATAGGACTAAATGGTCAATAAATAAGGAATATGCTTTGAGCTGTATTTTTCTACTGATGGGAATGGCTTTTTATAATTATCCCATTTATGTTTTCTGACATAGTTTCCTTTGCTAGCAAGTGCAGGCATTTGTCAGAACAGTATTAAATTATATGACCTGCTCCCCGCCCCAGCTTCTCCGTCCATGGGATTCTCCAGGCAAGAATACTGGAGTGGATTGCCATTTCCTTCTCCAGGGGATCTTCCCGACCCAGGGATCGAACCCAGGTCTCCCGCATTGGAGGCAAACGCTTTAACCTCTGAGCCACCAGGGAAGCCCTATATGATTCCTACTTATCTTCTAATCTCTCAGACTCATTTCAAGCATCCTGACATTCTTGACGCCTTCTTGACCTCCCAGAATGGCCTCAGTGTATGTGTTGAATTTAACATACAAATTTATTCTTGTTGGTTTTGGCTTATGTGTATCCCCCATGCAATTCTTCATAGGGGGATTTTTAGCCCCCTTAAATCTGAGCACTCTTTCAAAAAGAAAACTGTCCTGCCATTTGCTTTACCACAGTTTCTGATGTAGTAATTTGTATTCATGTGGCCTATATGGAGACTGCCTGAGTACCTGGGTTAAGTCAGATTGATAGAATGTTTTGTTCAAGTAAACACAGCCTCAGCAGCCATTAATCCAGATTTTATGCCCATTATCTAAATCAGTGTTTCCTGGACCAGCAGTATTAGTAACATCTTGAATTTTTTTTAAAAAAATGCAGATACTTAGGCACCAAATCCATCATACCGAATCAGAAACTGGAGGTTAAACTCACATGCCAAGTGATTCTGATATGTGCTAAAGTTTGGAACCACTCAGTTCAGTTCAGTTTACTCAGTTGTGTCCAACTCTTTGAGACCCCATGGACTGCAGCATGCCTGGCCTCGCTGTCCATCACCAACTCCTGGATTTTACTCAAACTCATGTCCATAAGTCGGTGATACCATCCAACCTTCTTATCCTCTGTCATCCCCTTCTCCTGCCTTCAATCATTCCCAGCATCATGGTCTTTTCAAATGAGTCAGGTGGCCAAAGTAATGGAGTTTCAGCTTCAGCATCCGTCTTTCCAATGAATATTCAGGACTGATTTCCTTTAGGATGGGCTGGTTGGATCTCCTAGCTGCCCAAGGGACTCTCAGGAGTCTTCTTCAACACCACAGTTCAAAAGCATCAATTCTTTATGATCCAGCTCTCACATCCATACATGACTACTGGAAAAACCATAGCTTTGTTGGCAAAGTAATATCTCTGCTTTTTAATAAGCTGTCTAGGTTGGTCAAAACTTTTCTTCCAAGGAGCAAGCGTCTTTTAATTTCATGGCTGCAATCACCATCTGCAGTGATTTTGGAGCCCCAGAAAATAAAGTGTGTCACTATTTCCACTGTTTCCCCATCTATTTCCCACGAAGTGATGGGACCAGATGCCACGATCTTAGTTTTCTGAATGTTAAGTTTTAAGCCAACTTTTTCACTCTCCTCTTTCACTCTCATCAAGAGGCTCTTTAGTTCTTCTTCGCTTTCTGCCATGAGAGTGGTGTCATCTGCATATATGAGGTTATTGATATTTTTCCCGGCACACTTGATTACAGCTTGTGCTTCATCCAGCCCAGTATTTCTCATGATCTACTCTGCATATAAGTTAAATAAGCAGGGTGACCATATACAGCCTTGATGTACTCCTTTTCCTATTTGGAACAAGTCTGTTATTCCATGTCCAGTTCTAACTGTTGTTTCTTGACCTGCATACAGGTTTTTCAGAAGGCAAGAGAGGTGGTATGGTATTGCCATCTGTAAGAATTTTCCACAGTTTGTTTTCATCCACACAGTCAAAGGCTTTGGCATAGTCAATAAACAGAAGTAGATGTTTTTCTGTAACTCTCTTGCTTTTTCGATGATCCAGTGAATGTTGGCAATTTGATCTCTGGTTCCTCTGCCTTTTCTAAAACCAGCTTGAACATCTGGAAGTTCACAGTTAACATACTGTTGAAGCCTGGCTTGGTGAATTTTGAGTATTACTTTGCTAGCATGTGAGATGAATGTAATTGTGCAGTAGATTGAACATTCTTTGGCATTCCCTTTCTTTGGGATTGGAATGAAAACTGAACTTTTCCAGTCCTGTGGCCACTCATGAGTTGTCCAAATTTGCTGGCATATTGAGTGCAGCACTTTCACAACATCATGTTTTAGGATTTGAAAAAGCTCAACTGGAATTTCATCACCTCCACTATCTTTGTTTTTATTGATGCTTCCTAAAGTCCCCTTGACTCTGCATTCCAGGATGTCTGGCTCTCGGTGAGTGATCATGCCATCATGATTATCTGGGCCATGAAGATATTTTTGATCTCAAATGCCAAGTGATTCTGATATGTACTAAAGTTTGAAAACACTGGTGTAAGCTAATAAGAATGAGTAACTATACAAATGTGTGTGTGTGTGTGTGTGTGTGTGTGTGTGTTAGCTGTGTTCAACTCTGCAACCCCATGGACTCTAGCCAAGCTCCTTTTCCATGGAATTCTGCAGGTAAGAATACTGGAGTGGGTTGCTATTCCCTCCTCCAGGGGATCTTCCCAACCCAGGGATCAAACCTGAATCTCCTGCATTGCAGGCATATTCTTCACCATTTGAGCCAGCAGGGAAGCCCTAACAATATATACAGTCAATGATTATATTATACCCAAACTATAGATTTGGTTTATATTTATTTACTTCTGAATATAGACTCATGCCTGTTAAGGAGAAAGTCACAAATATCCAGTCCCTTTTCTTTCTCTGCTTTGATCCACATATGAAGCAAGAAGTAGTATTACTTGAGGAAATCAAACTGCAATTTAAGCTGAAATGGAATTTCCTTTGTCTCCAAACTTGCTTCCAATGGGGTTCATTTCATTCAAGGCTGGAATAATTTGATTTCAAAGGAAGAAACCTCTTACCTTATCCTCTTGCAGTTCTTGCTGAATTGCAGTCTGCAATTTTGAATGAGTGAGGAAGAAACACACTAGTGTATGTTGAGTGCCCTCTGAAGGAGAGAAGTGCATGATTTTATAACATTAATATCATATTGCATATCAAAATAATTCTCTAAATAAAACATTGATCCTATCACAAATAAAAGAAAGCCATGGAAAATGCAAAAGATATGTATGCAGCACTTGGTGCTTGGTATAGAATAAGTGTACAATAGCTTTTAGGTACTATTAACTTATATGCAGAGAAAGGCTGGACTGGAAGAAACACAAGCTGGAATCAAGATTGCCAGGAGAAATATCAATAACCTCAGATATGCAGATGACACCACCCTTATAGCAGAAAGTGAAGAGGAGCTAAAAAGCCTCTTGATGAAAGTGAAAGAGGAGAGCGAAAAAGTTGGCTTAAAGCTCAACATTCAGAAAACAAAGATCATGGCATCCGGTCCCATCACTTCATGGCAAATAGATGGGGAACAGTGGAAACAGTGTCAGACTTTATTTTCTGGGGCTCCAGAATCACTGCAGATGGTGACTGCAGCCATGAAATTAAGATGCTTACTCCTTGGAAGAAAAGTTATGTCCAACCTAGATAGCATATTCAAAAGCAGAGACATTACTTTGCCGACTAAGGTCCGTCTAGTCAAGGCTATGGTTTTTCCTGTGGTCATGTATGGATGTGAGAGTTGGACTGTGAAGAAGGCTGAGAGCCGAAGAATTGATGCCTTTGAACTGTGGTGTTGGAGAAGACTCTTGAGAGTCCCTTGGACTGCAAGGAGATCCAACCAGTCCATTCTGAAGGAGATCAACCCTGGGATTTCTTTGGAAGGAATGATGCTGAAGATGAAACTCCAGTACTTTGGCCACCTCATGAGAAGAGTTGACTCATTGGAAAAGACTCTGATGCTGGGAGGGATTGGGGGCAGGAGGAGAAGGGGATGACCGAGGATGAGATGGCTGGATGGCATCACTGACTCGATGGACGTGAGTCTGAGTGAACTCCAGGAGATGGTGATGAACAGGGAGGCCTGGCGTGCTGTGATTCATGGGGTCGCAAAGAGTCGGACACGACTGAGCAACTGAACTGAACTGAACTGAATTACAAATTATATAGATATTTACAAGATAATCTAAACTCGTGGGGAAAGGTATAAATAAAAGCTTTCCAAATGCAAATATACTTCTAGAAAAATATATCAGCAGTACTTCACAATTTTAGTTGATTCTGAACTCAAAAACGAGCAGGGGCTGCATTTATTCAGTACACATTTCAATAAACCTTACAAACTTACCAAGAATGGAAATGAGTAGAGTTTTTTTTTTCATCTGGGACTCCCCCGATGGCTCAAGCAATAAAGAATCTGCCTGCTATGCAGGAGACACAAGAGACATGAGTTTGATCCCTAGGTCGGGAAGATCCCCTGGAGCAGGAAATGGCAACCCACTCCAGTATTCTCCCCTCGAAAATCCCACAGACAGAAGATCCTGGCCAGCTACAGTGCATAGGGTCACAATGCAATTGGCAAACGGAAAGATACTGAATGTTCTTGCTTTGGAGTCTAGAATTTAACAGGTAGCCATGTGGTCTGTTGAAGTGGAACATGTTAGCTTAATTAACATCATTATTTATCTTTATATTTAGAATAATTTTTGCATAGAGAATTTTCATTCTCAGCTTCAAAGTCCCAAATATCTATGAAATAGCAAATTTAAGTGACATCAACCATGTATTAATAGTTTATATTTTATAAGGATAATCATATGACCAATTTTGCATAAAGTTGACAGCCATCAAAATTTTTTTATATATTGCTTATGTGTTGAATACAAGTTTTATCTAGGGCAATATTTTATTGTGCGATCATATCTCTAGTATCTAGAGAAATGTCTGACATAAGAGACCTCAAAAATATTTGATCAGGTCATTAATTGAACAGCTGGAAGAATTTGTGAGAATCTTCATTATGACAGAAAGCAAATATTACTTTTTTAATTTTTGAGGATGATGAATATTTATACTTTGTATTTTCAGGTATTGTAATATTTAAAACACCTAAAATAAAGATTGTACTATGTATCTAAATTTATATTCTTTATTTGGAAGCACACTAATATGATCTTGAACATGACTAGAAATACTTCTTTTAGAAAAAAATGAAAACAAAAAACAGTACATTGCCTCTCCTTTCATGCCATTAAACTCATTTCCTTAAATGTCTTACATTTAAAACTTTCCTCAACTTAGAGTGACAATATTATGAAAAAACATAGAAATGTAGTCAGGCAAACATGGTAAAATCTCAATTTGCTACTATGAACAGGAACCCTTCTAAGCCCCAGTTTCCTAATATATAAAATAGGAATGATAATATCAATCTTGTTCTATTATTTTCAAAATTAAACAGAAACAAATGTGAAAACATCTAACATTAAATGTAATTTTCTTATCTCAAATTCATTTGAAATTTCCATACCAGTTAATTTGAAATTTCTTTATATCTACCCTGAAGTAAGAAACAAACAATGGTTTAATCTTCTAAGTTTAAGTAGCCCTAAGTAAAACCTTCTGTTTGATATGTTAAATATATATTAATATAAATTACATTAAAGGTATATTAACATAATAATGAAAGTTAGTCTCTCGGTCATGTCTAACTCTTTGTGACCCCATGGACTGTAACCTAACAGGCTCCTCTGTCCATGGAATTCTCCAGGCAAGAATACTAGAGTGGTTTGCCATTTCCTCCTCCAGGGGATCTTCCTGACCCAGGAATCGAGGTCTCCTACACAGCAGGCAGACTCTTTACTGACTGAGCCACCAGGGAAGCCACACATATTATTAACATAATAATATAGTACTTAAAACATTACATATATCTTTCCATGAAATTTATTTACTATTCTAAAGTTAGAAAATGTATGAAGGATCTACCCTGGTTATACATCTTAGCAACTCTTGACCTTGAACAAGTTATTTAATGTCTCAGCTTGTCATATATAAATAGTAAAATAACAATAGAGCGGTTGGGAGGATAAAAAATACTGTAAAGAGAACTTTGTTAAACTTCAATAGTTAGACAGCTCTTAACTTTTATTCAAGTACTTAGCAAATTTTATGGTAGACATTTGTTTTTCTTTTCACTGTACTCCAAGTTGCATGTCTGCCATAATTATAATAACAGAAACAGGAAATCTCAGTTATATTAGATGTTAGCATTTAATACATTTAACTTGTTTTTCATATTTTCACATGAAGAAGCAACTCCAAATCTACAACTATTTTCATATCTACTACTTAGGTAGTTTTCACTTTATTTTTTAAATAAAAATAAACATTATGGAAATATTTCTTTGGCCCTTAAGCCATTTAATTCATTAATCATGTCCAATTATTTCTCAGCAGTATTCAAGGAGCTTAGTAGTCAGACTGACTTAATAAATGTGGAACCTCCTGCAAGCCCAGATATTCTGCTAAGCCTATGTTCCCAACTGCACAATATTTTGAGATGTATTCCAAAGCCATTTTTGATAACTTTCCCTTATTTCTATTAAGAAAATATATTGATCAGTATTTTTAGAAAGAGCAGAATTAAGCCACACATTAATTCAGACTAATACTGTACAGTTTGAGAACCACCAGCTACATGAGTCTATTGAGCCCATTCAGAAATGCTGTTAAGAGATGTTCACACTGGTTTTCAAAGATGTAAAATTTTATTAATAATTTTATGTTGACTTTATGTTGAAATTACAATATTTTGTACATTTGTATATTAATACAATTAATTTTATCTGTTTATTACTCTTTTAAATGTGGCTACTAGAAAGTGTAAAAACACATATGTAATTCACATTTACAAAAGAAATCAATCAAAAAGATTCCCTTAAACTCGGAAGAGGCTTCATAGCTATTATAGCTATTTATGTTTGTGTAATGTTTAGGTATGAGTGTGCATGTGTGTAATAACTATAGATAAAACAATGGTACATTACTAGCACAGTAGGAAATAAGTATATATGTGTATGAAAGTGAAAGTGAAGTCGCTCAGTCGTGTCCGACTCCTTACCACCCCATGGACTGTAGCCTATCAGGCTCCTCCGTCCATGGGATTTTCCAGGCAAGAGTGCTAGAGTGGATTGCCATTTCCTTTTCCAGGGTATCTTCCTGACTCAGGGATCAAACCCAAGTCTCCTGCATTGCAGGCAGACGCTTTACCATCTGAGCCACCAGGGAAGCATGTATGTGTGTGTATATATATGCTTCTCTGGTGGCTCAGATGGTGAAGCGTCTGCCTGCAACGCAGGAGATTTTGGTTTGATCCCTGGGTCAGGAGGATACCCTGGAGAAGGAAATGAATCCCAGGGACCGCTGAGCCTGGTGGGCTGCCCTCTATGTGGTCGCACAGAGTTGGACACGACTGAAGTGACTTAGCAGCAGCAGCAGCCACTCTACCATATCTAGTTCTCATTTAACCAAGATGCAGGTAACTGAAAAGATTAAGGGCAGATTTTGTATACAGTTTGATGAAGAAAGTAAAGTGTTAGTTGCTCAGTCATGTCTGATTCTGCAACCCCATGGACTGTAGCCCATGAGGCTCCTCTTGTCTATGGGATTCACACTTTTCTTCCACCATTGCTTCTAGCATCGTCTTTCTTGTCTTTGCCACCTCCGTGTCTAATACCTCCAATGCCTAACTCAATCACTCCTGAGCTGGCCTAATAAAGTGAGATTTTCCTCTTCAATATTTTTTGGAATAGTTTGACAAGAATAGATATTAATTCTTCTTTAAATGCTTGACAGAATGCACCTATGAAACCATCTGATCCTGGACATTTGTTTGTTGGAAGTTGCTTGATTTTGACTTGATCTTTTTAAAATAGTGTTCAGTCTATTCAGATTTTCTATTTCTTCCAATTCAGTCTTGAAAGAGTGTATATTTCTAGGAATTTATTCTTTTATTCTAGGTTGTCCAATTTGTTTACATAGTGGTTCATAGTAATCTCTTATGATTCCTTGTATTTCTGTGGTGTTGTTTATAACTTCTCTCCTTTTATTTCTGATGTTATTGTTCCTAATGAATATGTCTAGTTTTATCAATTTTGTTTGTTTTCAAAGGATCACCTGTTATGGCATTCACATTTTTTGTGACTCTTAAAGTGTCTAGTTCATTGATTTCTTCTCTGTTATTTATTTCATACCTTCCACTAACTTTGGGCTTTGTTTATTCTTCTAGTTTCTCTAGGTGCAAAATTTTTATTTTTTGTTTGAAATTTTCTTGTTTGGGGGAGGAAAGCTGTATTTCAAAAAAAAAAAATCCCCCTTAGGACTGAGTTTTCAGTACTCATATATTTTATTAGAATTCTGATTCTCATTTTCATTTGTCTGAAGGTACATTTTAATTTCCAAATTGATTTCTGTTGTTGTTGTTGACCCATTGGTCAATAACATGTTTTTTAACCTCCATATGTTTGTGATTTTTTTCTAGTTTTCCTCTTATTAATTGATTTTTAGTTTTATTTTGTTTTGGTTAGAAAATATGATTTCAATCTTCTTAATGAGACTTGTAACCTAACATGTGATCTATCCTAGATAATATTGCATGTACACTTGAAAAGAATGTATTCTGTTGTTTGAGAAGAGAATGTTCTATATATAACTATTCAGTTCAGTTCAGTTCAGCTCAGTTCAGTCGCTCAGTCATGTCCAACTCTTTGCGACCCCATGAATTGCAGCACGCCAGGCCTCCCTGTCCATCACCAACTCCCAGAGTTCACTCAGACTCACGTCCATCGAGTCAGTGATGCCATCCAGCCATCTCATCCTCGGTCGTCCCCTTCTCCTACAGTTCAGTTCAGCTCAGTTCAGTCGCTCAGTCATGTCCAACTCTTTGCGACCCCATGAATTGCAGCACGCCAGGCCTCCCTGTCCATCACCAACTCCCAGAGTTCACTCAGACTCACGTCCATCGAGTCAGTGATGCCATCCAGCCATCTCATCCTCTGTCATCCCCTTCTCCTTCTGCCCTCAATCCCTCCCAGCATCAGAGTCTTTTCCAGTGAGTCAACACTTCGCATGAGGTGGCCAAAGTACTGGAGTTTCAGCTTTAGCATAATTCCTTCCAAAGAAATCCCAGGGTTGATCTCCTTCAGAATGGACTGGTTGGATCTCCTTGAAGTCCAAGGGACTCTCAAGAGTCTTCTCCAACACCACAGTTCAAAAGCATCAATTCTTTGGTGCTCAGCCTTCTCCACAGTCCAACTCTCACATCCGTACATGACCACAGGAAAAACCATAGCCTTGACTAGACGGACCTTAGTCGGCAAAGTAATGTCTCTGCTTTTGAATATGCTATCTAGGTTGGTCATAGCTTTTAGGTTAATATAATGTAGTATGTAGTTTAAAGCCAATGTTTTCTAATTGTTTTTTCTTTCTAGACTATATCCGTTAATATAAGTGGGATGTTAAGTTCCATTACTATGACTATATTACTATCAGTATTTCCCTTATATTTATTAATGTTTACTCTATGTATTAGGTTCTTCTATTTGGGGTGCAAAGATATTTATAAGTATTACATCCTTTATGTAATGCCCTCATTTGTCTCTTATGGTTATCATTTTAAAATCTATTCTGTCTGATATAAGTATAGCTTTCTTTGTATTTCCCTCTGCATGAAATATCTTTTTTTCATCCCTTTGCTTTCAATCTATATGTGCTTTTAGATCTTACATGACTGTCTCTTATAGGCAGCATATACACGTGACTCTTTTTTTAATCCATTTAGCCACCTTATGCCTTTTGAGTGGAGCATTTAGTCAATTTACATTTAAAGTAATTATTGATAGGTATGTATTTATTGCCATTTTGTTAGTTGTTTTCTGGTTGTTTTGTAGTTCTCTGTTTCTTTCTTTTTCTCTTGTTCTCTTCCCAGGTGATTTGATGACTTTCTTTAGTATTATGCTTTCATTTTTCCTATTTATTTTTTGTGTATCTATTATGGGTTTCCCAGGTGGTGCTAGTGGTAAAGAACCCATCTGCCCATGCAGGAGATATAAGAAACGTGGATTTGATCCCTGGGTCAGGAAAAGCCCCTGGGGGAGGGCATGGCAATCCACTCTAATATTCTTACCTAGAGAATGAGGCAAGTCTTCAAGGGAACACCAAGGTGGGGGTGCACGACATTCACTAGGATGATTGAGCGTGACAGAAATCCCACTCTCCAGCATCAGACCACTTAAATGAAGGAGTGTTTCTTTAAAAATGCTGCCCACCAGTGCTCCTGTTACTAGAAAATTCCAGCAGACCCCTGCTCCTCCAGGACCTGCTGTGATATTAGTCAGTTAATCTTCTTTTTGTATGACCCAGGTGCTTTTCAAGCTGTTGCCCCTCATCTGGAATTTAGAGCAAGTGAGTTTGCACACAAGCCCTTCTAAAACCAGGTCTTGTTTTCCTACCGCATTTCAGCTCTCAAAGGTATAAGCCCCAAGGTTTTCAAAGTCAGGTGTTATTGGGACTCAGTTTCCTAGTCTAGGTTCCCCAGGCTGGGAAGCCCATTCTGGGGCTCAGACCTCTCAGTCCTCAGAGGGGAACATTGCTGTTATGATATTCCTCTTGCTTGTGGGTCACCACCCTGGTAGTATGGTTTCTGTCTAGATGGACTCTTTGCTTTTTTTACCTATCTTGATGTTTCCTCTTCTTTATATCGTTTAAATAAGTTGTATAACAAGTAGATGTGTTCTACTAGTACTCAGGTTGTCTTCAGAGATGTTTATTCTGTCTAGAGCTGGAGTTTTGATGTGTCTGTAGGAGAAGGTGAGCTCAGAATTTTCCTACTTTGCCATCTTAATCCACAGGTCTCCCAGACAATATTTGAAACCCTTTAATTATACTATTTATATTAATATGCATAAGTCTATAAGTTAACAAGTACTATTATGAGCATTTTGCAAAAGAATACATTCATAGAATTAAATCCTTTTCCCAAATTACTCAAGTAGGAAATGGCAGCATTTGGTTGGTTAGTTTCTGTGTATATATGTGGGTAGATGTGTCTGCACACAAGTATGTATGACTTCTGAAGTAAAGTAAGCATTTGTTATAACTTGCAAGAAAAAGGAAAGTGTGAGATAGTCTGGCTCCAGAAATGATGATGTTGATCTCAGTTCTGTACTTCTCTGAGGGACTTGAAAAATCTAGGTGGGTAGCTAAAATATACTTATCAGAAACCTACACAACAGAATTAGAGGGTAGGCATATTTAACAAGTACACAGAGAACCATGGGGATTCAAGGAAGAAAGTTATCACTTCTACATGGTGAGCTGGGATGATAATATGTAATCAGTGGGTAGGATAGCACTGTGATGATTTATTTTTTTCTACTTGGTGTCATCCTTAACATACATGCATACATACATGTATAAGAAGTAACTTTTGCTTATTTGAAAATGGAAATGCCATTTGTTTAGTTCTCTCTATAAAGAAACAGAAACTAATTCATAGAATATAAATATTTCCAAATCAATTGTAGAGACAAAACACATTTTTAGAAACATAAGTTCTTAATTGTCTATGTATGTGAAGATAAAATTGTAAATTGGCACACATTAAGCATTACAGCATGTGATAAGAGTGTGTCACTATCTTTATTCATTTGCTTGTCCCAGTATTCTAGAGTAATGAATAATGTGCTATGATGTACAGGACAGCTGCATTCTTTCTTGATAATCATTATAGTATCTGATGCAATTTCAGAATGATATAACCTTGCCAAAAATAATCAAAATAAGGAAAGTAGGAAATAAGTGAATGAATAAAATGCTTTAATAACTTTAGGGGGGCCCTTGATGCTCTTGAATATTTGTAATATAATTCCTAATCTATTTGTTCTACCAACCTTCCAGATAATTTCTTAATAATTTTTCATCCCTTTAGGTTATATTTCTTTATGCCACCTTAGCCTCTAAGAACATAAACACAACCATAAAATAATTTCAACAAACCACCTCCACCACATTCATATATCTACCTATTTGCCTGCCAACAGAAACTCTCTCCTAGTACCAAGGATGAATTTTCCATGTTTCTCGCTATAACTGTCTTTTATACTAGAATTCATTCCTGTCAGAAAATACTCTGACAATTGTCCCCAAAAATCAACAGATTTTCTTCTCTAAAAAGTCATTGCATTTAACATTCACCACTCTCTAAGATACTATACATTTTCTTGTTTATCTTGGGTACAGTCGTTACCCCCACTACAATGTAAGCTCTGTAAAGTCAGAGATGTTTTATGTGTTTCTCACTTCTCTATGACAACAGCCCATAACAACTCTTATTGCACAATGAGCATTTATTGAAAGTATAAATGACAAGGACTTCCAGAAGCCTGTATCAGATTTTTATATTGTAAACCCATCATCAAAATTCAAAATATATTTTAAAATGTAGCTCTGAAAGGAAACATCCAAGCATAGATAATAGGACTACAATTTTAAGCTTTTATGGGACAGTATGAGACTTAGAAGGAAAGATATAAGCATCAAATGCAGAGTTCCAAAGAATAGCAAGGAGAGATAAGAAAGTCTTCCTCAGCAATCAATGCAAAGAAATAGATGAAAACAACAGAATGGGAAAGACTAGAGATCTCTTCAAGAAAATTAGAGATACCAAGGGAAAATTTCATGCAAAGATAGGCTCAATAAAGGACAGAAATGTTATGGACCTAACAGAAGCAGAAGATATTAAGAAGAGGTGGCAAGAATACACGGAAGAACTGTACAAAAAAGATCTTCACGACCCAGATAATCACAATGGTGTGATCATTCACCTAGAGCCAGACATCCTGGAATGTGAAGTCAAGTGGGCCTTAGAAAGCATCACTATGAACAAAGCTAGTGGAGGTGATGGAATTCCAGTTGAGCTGTTTCAAATCCTAAAAGATGATGCTGTGAAAGTGCTGCACTCAATCTGCCAGCAAATTTGGAAAACTCAGCAGTGGCCACAGGACTGGAAAAGGTCAGTTTTCATTCCAATTCCAAAGAAAGGCAATGCAAAAGAATGCTCAAACTACCACACAATTGCACTCATCTCACATGCTAATAAAGTAGTACTCAAAGTTCTCCAAGCCAGGCTACAGCAATA
This sequence comes from Cephalophus harveyi, assembly GCA_006410635.1. Classification (NCBI taxonomy): domain Eukaryota; kingdom Metazoa; phylum Chordata; class Mammalia; order Artiodactyla; family Bovidae; genus Cephalophus; species Cephalophus harveyi. The sequence continues at coordinate 62,033 of SJYT01041362.1, forward strand.
CATGAACCGTGAACTTCCAGATGTTCAAGCTGGAAGGCAGAGGAATCAGATATCAAATTGCCAACATCTTCTGGATCATGGAAAAAGCAAGAGAGTTCCAGAAAAACATCTATTTCTGTTTCATTAACTATGCCAAGCTTTTGACTGTGTGGATCACAATAAACTGTGGAAAATTCCTCAAGAGATGGGAATACCAGACCACCTGACCTGCCTCTTGAGAAATCTGTATGCAGGTCAGGAAGCAAAAGTTAGAACTGGACATGGAACAACAGACTGGTTCCAAATAGGAAAAGGAGTCCGTCAAGGCTGTATATTGTCACCCTGCTTATTTAACTTATATGCAGAGTACATCATGAGAAATGCTGGACTGGAAGAAACACAAGCTGGAACCAAGATTGCTGGGAGAAATATCAATAACCTCAGATATGCAGATGACACCACCCTTATGGCAGAGGGTGAAGGGGAACTAAAAAGCCTCTTGTTGAAAGTGAAAGAGGAAAGTGAAAAACGTGGCTTAAAGCTCCACATTCAGAAAATGAAGATCATGGCATCTGGTCCCATCACTTCATGGGAAATAGATGGGGAAAAAGTGGAAACAGTGTCAGACTTTATTTTTGGGGGCTCCAAAATCACTGTTGATGGTGATTGCAGCTGTGAAGTTAAAAGACGCTTACTCCTTGGAAGGAAAATTATGACCAACCTAGATAGTATATTAAAAAAACCTTTGCCAACAAAGGTTCGTCTAGTCAAGGCTATGGTTTTTCCAGTAGTCATGTATGGATGTGAGAATTGGACTGTGAAGAAAGCTGAGCGCTGAAGAATTGATGCTTTTGAAGTGTGGTGTTGGAGAAGACTCTTGAGAGTCCCTTGGACTGCAAGGAGATCCAACCAGTCCATCCTAAAGGAGATCAGTCCTGGGTGCTCTTTGGAAGGACTGATGATAAAGATGAAACTCCAGTACTTTGGCCACCTCATTTGAAAGGACTCTGATGCTGGGAGAGTTTGGGGGCAGGAGGAGAAGTGGACGACAGAGGATGAGATGGCTGGATGGCATCATCGACTCGATGGACGTGAGTTTGAATGAACTCCAGGAGTTGGTGATGGACAGGGAGTCCTGGCGTGGTGCAATTCATGGGGTCACAAAGAGTCAGGCATGACTGAGCAACTGAACTGAACTGATGAGACTTAGATAGACTCAGAAGGTCATAGACAATTCACATTCTTAAAATTTATGTGAAACACCAAAGCTTCTTAGCTTTCTATCCAATAAGCCTAAAACCTGAACTTTAGGCTGGATTTTATTCTATTCAGGTAAAGACAAACAAAAGGAATAGGATCTTTACAAATAATGCCTGTGAATTTAAGCTGTCAAGTTTACACAACCTTGTAGGCTTATATCGACATTTATTTATCATTTCTCATCCTCAAGTGTCTGGTTTTCTAAGTAACTTTAAATAACTACTATATTACTCATAAATGCATATTGCAGATGATATACTGTGTAGAAACATTTTTAATCTTTCTTATTCATGTAATTTTCTTTAACTGGTTAGTAACTTAGCAACATGTGAAATAAGTTTTCTCAAGGGACTATTTCCCACCTATGTATGGATTGAGTTGTCAGAACTTAGGCAAATGGGGCTAAAAGAGAGGATTGTTTCATCTACATATTGATCCTAGGATTCTTTCTATCTCTTTGCACATAACTTGCAATCTCTGAAAGATTAGCCATAAGTAATCATTCTGTTTATGGGGATCCCAGACACAAAGAAATACTAGAATCTGGCAGTCTTTTCTGGTTGAGCTATATAGAAAGGGATTTATAAAGTTTTAGAAGAAAGCTCTGAAAAGTACTGAAAGAAAGACAATTTTCTTGGCTTCATACACAAAATCCATTGTCTGCAGACAATCCATTTGTCTTAATCACCCAAGAGGTTGCACATTAAAAGCAGGGATAAAAGTTTGTGAAATAGCATGTTGCTTTCAAATCTGTACCCTTGTCAGATTGTCTAGTGAAAAGGCATAAATAATATCGCAGTCTCTTTTCTGCCAGTATCTTAATACTTCCTTGGAATGTTATTAATTTTTTAATTATGTGATTTTTTTCAGCAATGGCATTTGGAACACCCTTAATATTTTTTATGGTCTATCATAATTTATCTAATCTGCTAAAATTAAATAGAAATTAAAACACTGAAAAAATGGTAACATCTAAGGGTAGGTAGATATTCTATGTGATTCTTTTTAAGCAGTTGTTACAGTTACAAAACATGTTAAATGAATGAGGTAATGAATGAATATATGCTCTTTTACACATATGTGTATAGTGAAGGTGGAGACATATAGAAATGTCAGTATCACAACCTGAAAATAAGTTACTCCTTCTCCAAGTTCAGAGGGGCCTGAAGATGCCTAAAAAGATTGATCATTTGGTCCAAATTTCATTTGAGGAGATCTATTTACCTGAAGGAGTTTGGTCTGAGTATAGTATCTTAGCTTTGAAGAACAGTTGCAATTTAGACTATAACATCTCTCATTTATATATTTATTCCACAAATAATATTTCAACCATTATTATCTGTCAGTAGCTGCTCTGGGCACTGGAATTGACCTCAGTGAACTCATATTCCATTGGGAATGTAGACAATAAATGAGTGTAATAATAAAGTGTGTGATCTCTGGTATAGATCTCTGTTTCATTGAAATAAAGTAGAAAAATGAAATTTAAAATGGCTCATGATATGGAGATCTACATTTAAATAATGAAGATTGGGAAAGACAAGTGATTTTGAGAGCAGAATATTGGGAAGAATAGTGCATTAATTCAAGTAGCCAATGATAATTATACAAAACTTGGTTGTGTAAATGGAAACATAAAGAAGTGGTTGGATTTGAGAAACACTTTTTGGAAATAGTTTACAAGACGTGCTGATATTATTTTCTAAATTCAACTTGGGGGCATCTGGAGTCATGAGGAAGAGTGTTGGTAAAAGACCAGAGAGATAAACACTTAAAATTTGATTTCTCTATGTGAAAATGAGTGGGAGTTTGCATAAGTGGATCTGAAACTAAGCAGGTAGATCTGGGATGGATATAGGAATTTGGAGACATTCATGGATGGTTTTTAAATCTGCATCAGGAGAGAGAATCTATGAGACAGTATATTTAGGGAATGATAGGTTAACTGTGGAGTCCTAGATTGTGGCAATTTTCAAGTATCAGAGAAAGAGCAAAGAATATGTAAAATTTAGGCAGTCTGATTAGCAGTAATCATCAAAATGAATAGCATAATATGCCTCAGTCCTAACTTGGTATCGATGCTTAGCAGCAGTACTTCAATACCTGTTAAAAGGTTTGGTGGATGGAGGGGTGGGGTAGAATTGAGTGTGAAGTTGGGGAATGAAAAGAAGTTACGTACTTACCTGGAATAGCTTGGTTTGCTGTCGATTTGCAACACTAGCTCTCAGGCCCAGAGAAATGAGACTGGAAACCTGTTTAGGTTGCAAGTTGGAGACGAGATGTTAAAAAAAAAAAAAAAAAAAAGGCAAAAGACTTAGAGCTCGGCTGTCTACTTCTCATTGTGAGGGCACTGGAGCTTAATGAATTAAGCCAGTGGTACTGACTGTGGGCTCTGGCTGTTTTCCTTGAGGTTAGATAAATGACTATGTGTGCATACTAAGTTGCTTCAGTCATATCTGACTCTTTGTGACCCTATGGACTCTAGGCCACCAGGCTTCTCTGTCCATGGGATTCTTCTGGGCAAGAATACTGGAGTGGGTTGCCATGCCCTCCTCCAAGGGAATCTTCCTGACTCAGGTATTGAACCTGAATCTCTTGAGGCTCCTTCAGTGCAGGCAGATTCTTTACTGCTGAGCCACCGGGGAAGCCCTAGATAAAAGACTACTGCTGCTGCTAAGTCGCTTCAGTCATGTCTGACTCTGTGCACCCCCATAGCCGGCAGCCCACCAGGCTCTGCCGTCCCCGGGATTCTCCAGGTAAGAACACTGGTGTGGGTTGCCATTTCCTTCTCCAACGCATGGAAGTGAAAAGTGAAACTGAAGTTGCTCAGTCATGTCCGACTCTTCTCAATCCCATGAACTTCAGCCCACCAGGCTCCTCCGTCCATGGGACTTTCCAGGCAAGAGTACTACTTAACCGTGATTCTTCAATTTCTCCTTTCAGTAGAATTCAATAGCTATTGATAGTTTATCTGACTGTACATGCTCGAAGTATTTATTGAACCTACCTGTGCCAACTATTAATACCTTTCCAAGTCTGGGGAAACAGCCATGAACAAGATCAGTAACTGCTTTCACGGACCTTTTCAGACTCTGTAAGAGTAGTAAAGGATAATTTGAGATAGTATTAGCTGTGGCGAAAATTTAAATGTAGAGAATAATGTGAGGAATTGATGGCGAGAGGAATACTATTTTGGGGCAAGGAGGTTAGCGAAAAAAGTTTTCTGAAGGACTGAGATGTGAGCTAAGTCATAAGATGTAACAGGAATGAGGACCCTGTCAATATTCAGGATTACAGATCTCTACACAAGGGGAACAGCTAGGGAAGTGGCTCTTAGGTGGACATGAACTTGATGTGTGTGAGAACTCTGAAGAAGGCTGGAGCTTGATGAACAACGAGGTGGTGGGTTTAAAATGAGACCAAAGTTATAGCTACACTCTAACGGAAGTCAGGAAAAACTCATTTTCCTGTCCCTAGGACTCTCAATTCTAGACGAAATAAATCTTATATAAGGCCCATTATAGTAGAAAGAAATTCAAATCCTACCTCTGCAATTTCATAACTGGGTGTTTGGGAAATTTATTTAATCCCACATTCTATGTATTTTCTCACTTTAAAATTGAAATTATGCACTCCCTGGTGTTAAATAGTGGTGCATCCCTGTAAGAATTGCTATTTGGATTAAATTAGTATATGTAAAAACACATGGGTCTTCTCAGGTGGTGCTAGGGGTAAAAAACCCACCTTGCCAATGCAGGAGACATAAGAGAGGAGGGTTCAGTCCCTACCAGAGAATCGTATAACCATCAGCTATTACTCACAAGTAAATGAAAAGTCCCATTAACTATAGATAAAGATGTCAATGCCCCATATTAATTCAACCGTTATCAAAATGCTGCCCAAGTACAAAGCAGAGTAAATGAGGATGTTCTTATGGCTTGTGAATCGTTAGTCCTGAAATAAGCTTTGTGTATCAAATTTTTAAAAAATCAATACCAACATTTGCATCTGGTGGCTTCTGGAAACAAATTGAAAATGCCAGAGAAAAAACTCCAATGGGTGTCACCACACACTTTGTTTAAGAGTTAACATATATATATGTATATACATATATATGAAATTGATAACACTGATGATTGTATTTGAAAATGGATTTCAGAAAATGCATGCCAAGTATTAGTTTATATAGTCATCTTGTAATGCAGAAAATGGCAACCCATTTCAGTATTCTTGCCTGGGAAATCCCATGGACAGAGGAGCCTGACAGGCTACCCTCCATGGCATCGCAAAAGAGTCGGACACAACTTATCGACTAAACAACAACAGTAATAATACAGGCTTACGAAATGCATGAGATAAGTCAATCGCTGGAAAACTTGAAGTCTGCAATAGAATGTTATTGATTAGGAGACTAGGACAAGCTCACAATGCTTCCAGTAGTAGCCGCTGAGCACCTGAGGTTTCCACTTCCAGCTCCACCATACTACCAGTGACAAGTGAGGTGCATTATTTGGCTGATTCTATGGTGTTATGGAATATCAAAAGGCCCTGCATCCCAGGAGGGAAAGGTGAGGGAAAACACTCTCTTGCAACATGATGAATAAGGTTCTTCCACACCAGCAGCTGCCAAACAGATGAGCAGCTTTTGACAGAATCAGGGTACACAATGTGAGCTGGGCCCAGAACTAATCAGATCTAATTAAGACAGACATGTTATGGTCCACTAGTGCTGACAAGGTCGGGATTCCTGTAGCTTTAAATGAAGCATGTTATAATTAGGATCTAATTGAAAATCTGGAAGTGATACAAAACCTTTACCCTTCAGGGCCTAACAGGAGGTCTGTGTAGGTCCTGGTGTGCACTTTATTAGATTGTGAATGCTCAATTAGACAGTTATGTTAAAAAAGTAAGCAAACGGAACAATAGTTAAATGTGGTTCAAAGGAACAGAATTTCACATCTGTTTGGATAGGTTCTGAGTTGTTTCTAAATTTTAAATTTACGGTTTATCTTTTTTTCATATCTACTATTTAGCTGTGACTACTATTATATACAGCCAAAAAAAACAATGTTTGGGCAATTGGCTGAATACAATATGTTTCATTAAATACTCCTGATTTTTAGGATTTGGAAGAGGTATGTTCATTCAAATTATCTTCTAGTAATTATGTAAAAGGTATTCATATTTCACAATCTCATACAACATATAAAATTATCTTTGACCAATACAGATGGCCACAAATTTCTCTAGTAGGGGTTTTCTTTATTCAAGCTGTTTGATTTTTGAAAGCTATTTAATATTTTTATAGAATAACTCAGATCTTAAGTGTATTATGGCCATTTAGCTCCTCATTGCTCCCCTAGGTACATGTGCCTCCCTGCCACATGTACAGATAAACATGAAATAGCCTAAGAGGACCTAGATTTTCCTCTCCACAAATCTTAAGATTGCTCTAGTAACTACTGATACCTAATGAGGTTATGATTGGTTTTGTTTCTGTTTTGTAGTGTAGCATTAGCTTATAGTGCAAACAGTGCCTCTGGGGCCATGTTTTAGCTATATATTGACTGGGAAATATCTCCTGGAGATAGCTCTTCACTTTGGATTTTGTTTTCTACATGCAGTGTGTGTGTGTTCAGTCTATCCGTCATGTCTGACTCTTTGCAACCCTATGGACTTTAGCCCACCAGGCTCCTCTGTCCTTGGCATCTTTCCCATCAAGAATACTGGAGTGGATTGCCATTTCCTCCCCTCGGGGTTCTCCCCGACCCGAGATCAAACCTATGTCTCCTGCGTCTCCTGCATTGCATGTAGATTCTCTACTGCTGAGCCACCAGGGATGCCCCTAGATGCAGTACTAACAGCTAACCTTGAAAATTTTCCAATTTTTTCATGCTAAGTTTGGAAATAGATCCGATCATTATACAATAATCATAGTGAAAAACTGAGGATAACATCAACTTTCTCTAAAATGTCATCTTTGTTGATTGGCCACCCTATCAGTTTACAATTTAATTTCACAGATCATTTCAAAGAGCCAAATAACAGGTTTAGGACCTAATGCAACGGTTGTTTCTCACTGCATTCAGATCTCCTTCCAAATGTCATTTTATCAGCAAGGACCTCTCAAACCAGAGGACATAAAATACCACTTCATTCCCTTGCTTGACCCTGCTTACTTCCTTCTGATAGAACTTGTCATTATATGACGTGCATGTTCATAGTTTGGAGAAGGCACTGGCAACCCACTACAGTACTCTTGCCTGGAAAATCCCATGGACGGAGGAGCCTGGTAGGCTGTAGTCCATGCGGTCGCTACTCAACAACTTCACTTTCTCTTTTCACTTTCATGCATTGGAGAAGGAAATGGCAACCCACTCCAGTATTCTTGCCTGGAGAATACCAGGGACGGTGGAGCCTGGTGGGCTGCCGTCTATGGGGTCGCACAGAGTCGGACACGACTGAAGCGACTTAGCAGCAGCGGCAGCAGTTCATAGTTTATCATCCTAATGTCTGTTTTCCTCCATGAGCAAAGGGACTTTGTTTTGCTCACTGCCATCTGCACACTGACTGGCACAGCACTGGGCAGCAAAGTAGGTCCACAGGTGAATTTGAATGAATGAATGGAAGAAATACAAAGTCAATGCTTGCTTTTGGAAGTTTATCATGAAAGTTAAATTTGAGATTTACAAGCTAAAAATTATACATTCTAACACAAATAAATGTCCAAGTTTCCCATGTCTGAATGATTTTGTTTTTGTCCTGGTTGTAGTCCCTAGTTTAAGTTATTGGAAATGTGGAGTGATTTGATCTGCTGGCTTTTATTTACTGTTTGAATTTTTGCTTTTCCTACACCTGTACTTGTTACATTGCAGACAAAACTTATGCCATTTCTACTTTTACCAATTAGTGCAAACACTTTCGTGGGAGAAAAACATGTTACAAGTATTTATAATAAAACAATGTAATACGTTTAAAGACATAGAACATTTGTTGCTTTTGTAAACTGATATAGAGGTGGTTTCTTCCATGTAGCAGACAGCTTGTGGGAATTTATAGGTGTGAAATTAGCCACAGATTCTAGAAATATTTTACCTATAAACAGGGCACTCATTGTTATAAAGAGGATAAAAGAAAATTAATTTACACCATGCTATTGCTTTCAAATAGAAGATTGTTTCCAGCACAGATGAACACATGCTTCTTGATAGAATTTCTTTTTTCCTTTTTTTTTTTTTTTCTTTTTCTTGTTACTATGTATCCATACCAATATAGATATTATTTCCAAAGTGGATCAGTTCACTAGATGGATTTTTTTCCAAATGCAATTAACCCATAACAAAACAAATCTATTTTAGTTCTACTGGTTTTTTAGCTATATACTTGACATGTTACCAAGAGATTTCAATTTTGTGAATACCACACTGAAATAATTATTTAAAATTCTAATAAGAACATTTAATGCATTATTTTACAGAAATTCTGTAATTTTACCTAATAAAAATAAGTTCAGCAGGTTGGAACTTATCAGAAAAATGAATTAAAAGAAATGTTAATTAATCAACCTGTTAAAATCTTGAAATGTACAGTTTATTTCAATTTATAGTCAGGTGATATTTTACAAGGCATCGCACTCTTTTCTGAACACTCTAACCCTAACTGTAGAGTTGTTTTTATAGAATGGCAGCTTCAGTTTCACCAGATGTGAAATCATTTGGTTGTGTAAACACATTTTTTTCTGAAATGTATAAGGTTTTTATTTCACTTAAAAAAAAAAAAAAAGCCTGTAAATGGATAATGTCTATAGGTTGAACAGGACATCTCAGCGGGTTCCAGGGCTAAGATCCACTGAGGTGATTTACAGTCTGAGGTAAACAGATTGGCTCAGGTAACACTGGCTGATCGATGCTCCCATCTCTCCAGCAGGAAATGTTTTGGGGAAGCAGGGGAATGACTTTTGCAAACCCTTCTTCAAATCCTGAGCTTCCCTGACCCCACTCTCTCCTTTTTCCTGAAGAATTGAGAACTAAAGAAATAAAAAATTCTCTTTCTTCTGCTTTGAAAAGTCTGCCTGGTTTTTATTATATATATATATATATATATATATTCTATATTTGAGAAAAGAGCAATTGAATGAACTGTTTGACAAGTTTACCTTGAATAATTTTTCATAATAAATATTGGGCTATCTGTCCCAACAGTGCAGGAAAATGTAGAAATATACACTTCTCACAGTTTTATGAGGTGTTAGAAAGTAATTGAAAATGATGTTTGCAATAAAGTTTCCATTTTACCCTTTAATCAGTCCTAGTAGATGAAAATTACTATTTAACTAATTTTCTATCCCTTTTGGGAACGTGTTTCAAGAATTTCAAGCTACTTTATCACATAGATGAAATATGCTGTTGAATGCTATGATTGTTCTGGGAATGAAAGAATACAGTTTATTGATATCTTAAGAAGGAAAGAGCTTAAAAAAATGATGCTTACCAGATTAAAATCTGAGCTTCTGAATTTAAAGGTCAGTTTTATTTATTTGGTTTATTTACTACCTATATTCTTCTCCTTCTGACACCATATTTTATCAAGAATGTGTAATAGAATTTTTATAGCTGTCACAAAAGACTCATTTAAAATCTGTAAATTTTAAAAGGCTGGATTAGTAAAATCAATTCAAAGAAGGCCCCACAAATAATCCATGTATTATTTTTATGCATTTTGCTGTTAAGAACGTTTATGTAGTATCACCTTGCTTATTCCTCTGAGAAAAACTATCTCAGATTTATATCCTGTTACTAATTTTAAATATCTGCATATCTCTTTCAGAAGCCTTTTGGAGATGGAATACTCCACAAAATTGATTCTAATTTTGATAGTCTCAAAATTATTCAAAAGCTGTATTCTAAGGTTTTCCATTTTCTCAATTTCATCTACGTATATTAAAAAATTTAACATATAGGGAAAGTTTTTCTATTTCTTATACGCTAGTAGTGCATAAATTCCCTCCCTCCACTATTGACATGAGAATGTTGTTATTCTTATGTCAGCATTAATAGGACAATTTCATTTATACTTTGCATCACTACTACTGAAACTTTGGGCAAGCTTAATCCTACTCAACCAGAGATTTCTTATTCCAACAATAAAAACCTTCATATCATGGAATTGTATACCTCAAAGAAATAAAGCCCATTGCAAACCTCTGAATTTTAAATTGGTCTCAGACCTGGGTTTGATCCCTAGGTTGGGAAGTTTCCCTGGAGGAGGGCATGGCAACCCACTCCAGTATTCTTGCCTGGGGAATCCTCATGGAAAGAGGAGCCTGGCAGGCTACAGTCCATGGGGTAGCAAAGAGTCAGACATGACTGAGCGACTAAGCACACACAGCACAAATTAAATATACAGTGGTCACTGTGTGTCCTTCAGCGTTGGTTCCAGGACCCACTTGAGTTCCAGAGTCCTAGATTCTCAATTCCCACAATAAGTTTTCTGTATATGCAGTTCTGCATCTGCAGATTCACCACCATGGATCCCATAGTACCATAGTATTTATTGAAAAAAATTCACATATATATGGACCCTCACAGTTTAAACTTACTTGTTCTGTGGTCAAGGAGAAGGCAATGGCACCCCAATCCAGTACTCTTGCCTGGAAAATCCCATGGATGGAGGAGCCTGGTGGGCTGTGGTCCATGGGGTCACTAAGAGTCGGATATGACTGAACAACTTCACTTTTACTTTTCACTTTCATGCATTGGAGAAGGAAATGGCAACCCACTCCAGTGTTCTTGCCTGAAGAATCCCAGGGATGAGGGAGCCTGGTAGGCTGCCGTCTATGGGGTCGCACAGAGTCGGACACGACTGAAGCGACTTAGCAGCAGCAGCAGTTCTGTGGTCAACTATAGTCCTTAATGAATCCAGTCACTAAGTAGTTATTCCTTATGTGACATTAATCTACTTTCAGAGTATATTAAGATCATCCTAGAATAATTGTTAACCTGGATTAATGAGTCCAGCTTCTTTTGTTTTAATGAACTAATAATTCCTTGCTTCTATATGCTTAATACTTTACATTATCAAAGGGTTTTTATGATAGAAGGTTCATTCTATTGTTTAAGACTAAGACTTTTAAAAAACTGAAAACTGAGGGGTATCAAGAAATGTTGGTTCACCATCCTTTTGGAAGCACTTTGTAGTTCTCACCAGAACATAGAACCAAAGCTTTGTATTTCCTTACCTGCCCTCCTGCCAACTTTCAGAATTTCAAAATGAACAATATATTTCTTAGGTAGTTTTCTCACTGACAAAAAGGAATAACATTCTCCATAATTATGGGTTAAGGAAAGGATACCCATGATTGGATTCAAAGTTCCCCTATAGTTAATATAAAATGAGAATTGCAAACCAGATTCAATATCACATTTAATTATCCCTACTCATTTCCCAAGTTACTTTTCCATTTCTTCATGTGATGCCAGTTTAGGTGGTTGTAGATTGTTTGAATGATATATTCTTTTCTCTTTCTGTGATAAATTAATTAAACTGTGTTGTACAAGTTTGCATAGTGTTGTAGACAAAAATTAAAAGAACAAAGGAGACCTCTTTAGTTTCTCTTCTACTGGTATTAGCTTTAAACAATGCTTTCTTTTTCATATCTAAATATATAATACTTAGTGTGTTCCATAAATTCCAATAAAATGAATTTAAAGCTGAAGGACAACCAAAATGACTTTTTTTGGAAACTGCATACAATTTGGTCAAAAGGCTAGTCCTACACAGAAATTGTAAAATAATGGAGCCCCAAATTAAGGAGTTAGGAGGTATTTCACTTTAGAAACATATTTTTTTAGACAACAAATTAGATATCTAGCTCAAAAGGTATCATGAACCAAATTGAAATAAATATTGTAGTCCAGTGTTTTAAAGCATCTTGACTTCTCTCAGAATTGAGCTCAGAATTAGAGAATAAGTTGGAGAGAATTCCATTCTCTGTTCTCATCACTTAATTTTAACTTAATGAACCATATCAAATGGTGAGCAGTGTAAATGTGGAAATGCTCAGAAGGAAGTAGCTTTGTGTATGCAAAGGAGAACAGAGGCTGATTAGATTACTCAAACACGTGTATAGTGTGTATATTTCCTGTACTAACATTCAGTTCCTGGAATTTTGTCTGGTCTCTTCATTTTACTTTGGCCAAAAATAAACCCTGTATGGCGTATCTGTCCTCATTAACCATTTTACTTATCTTCTGATTGGAATATTGTGGAATGTAACATACACAAAGACAACACTGTAGATGGTGAATGAGTGGGTAGAACGCAAAGAGTCAAAAAAGATAAGGTTTATGCACCCATTCTAAAATATCATGCTTGTATACTAGGGTTCTATTATATTCATTTTATGAAGTTAGAATATTTTTCCCTAAAATTTGTTTCCAGGATCAGCTCCAGAGCTCAATATTGCCCATTTCTTATTTTTTCTGGGTATGCCTTATTTAGTATGATAAAAGACAGTTCTCAGCTTTTGAAGGGAAAAGGTAAAATACCTTTCAATTTTATTATTGTTTTGGAACATTTATTGCTTATTTATACTGATTGGGATATTTCTTTATTTTGTATTTGGTTTTGAAAATTTTATTAGATATGCCCCTCCGTTGGAATGCATATGATTGTTTCAAGGGAGCTAAGAAGCATGCCAAGGCAAATATCAATTCAAACTACCATCAATTCACCCTAAAGTGGGTGACAAACTGAAGACAGAATTTTAAACTATTTCAAATAAAGGGTGTTCTTCAACATAAAGATTTACTTGAAGAAAAAGTATAAGCATAAGCCTTGTAACAGGAAGTGGCAACACTACAGTTTTTAAGTTGAAGATCTACACAATCACATTTCACCATCTATTCTTTGTAAGACATTTATCTCATGTTAAAATGAAATCCTCATTTATGTTTTATAAATATTATTTTGAATTCTATTTCTTTTCTTATATAATTAATATTGTACAAGTTAAAACATCTTTTTTAGAATTTAATATATCTTTTAGTCCTAGTGATTTTTTTTTTCATTGCCTATTTTTAATGTTTTCTATAGTAGTTGACAGTTAAAACTGTCTTCCATTTTTGATCCTTGCTCACATGCACCTCAGGGCTTGCTAGGTGGCACTGGTGGTAAAGAACCTGCCTGCCGATGCAGGAGATAAAAAAAAGATGTGGCTTCAATCCCTGGGTTGGGAAGATTCCCTTGGAGAAGGAAATGGCAACCCACTCCAGTATTCTTGCCTGGAAAACCCCATGAACATAGGAGCCTGGTGGGCTACAGTCCAAGGGATCACAAAGACTGAGTGACTAACACTACTACAAATGCACCTCAGTACTTTAATTACAATTCTAAACTCTTCTTAAATGGATGAATTCTATTGAACTGGCAAGAATTCATGCACATATGTAAAATAAAGAAAAAAAAAAGCTATAATGTTTTCTCAGTTTTTTTCTGTTAAAAAATTATTTTACCTCAAGTTTATATTTCCTCCAAAAATGACTATATTTATTGGCACAAATAAAATTTCAGAATACTGTTGCCATTGCTAACTTGATTGGATTTGAAAATAAGGTAATTAAAAGTATTAAATGTCAATAAATATAGAGCAGGTATCCTAGCATGCATGATTTAATTCTGTAAGCAATGAAAATGACAACATCTTCACCATGTGTCAGGAACTTGACCATGTGCTTTACATATCTCCATAATTCCCACTAAACCACATATTAATTCCTTTTCCTGATGAGGAATTCAGGACCCAGAGATTTAAATAATTTACTAAACATCAGACTCTCAACAATGTTGCAGTCAGATTTCAAACTGGGTCTCTGTAATTCTAAAGCTCCTGCTCTTTTCTCTAAATTCCATTATATCTAAAAATAATTAACCGAAAGCATGAAAACTAATTTCTGTTAATGTTACCTAAATTTTAGTACACCTGATGACACATATTTAGTGATGAAAAGAATACAGCCCCTTAACTTCAAATGGCATACTATGTTGTTATAATGCATAGAAATAGAAGGTTCAATTGAGCCAAAAGGAAGTATCCAACTTTTCTGTATGTTTTTATTAAATCTGTTTATATGTAGAAGTATTCTCAATACAGTGAACTCAAAGGAACTATTTATACTCTGTGTAACCATTGTCATTATGTTGAATATGTTGGAAAATTTTACTCAGATATTTTGGCCATAATAGCATTTAACCCATAACTTCCTTCTTCAAAAGTTGAAAATGGAAATTTTCAAATAAAATTTTATAGATAATTAGTGGAATTCCATCAATAGTATAATTAAAATAGAAATTATCTTCCTGCTTGCTAAAATTTTTAAATATATATTTTAATGAAGAACTTGCACTAGATGTGTATAAGAGACAGGTCCTGGTGTGCACTTTATTAGATTGTGAATGCTCAATTAGACAGTTATGTTAAAAAAGTAAGCAAACGGAACAATAGTTAAATGTGGTTCAAAGGAACAGAATTTCACATCTGTTTGGATAGGTTCTGAGTTGTTTCTAAATTTTAAATTTACGGTTTATCTTTTTTTCATATCTACTATTTAGCTGTGACTACTATTATATACAGCCAAAAAAAACAATGTTTGGGCAATTGGCTGAATACAATATGTTTCATTAAATACTCCTGATTTTTAGGATTTGGAAGAGGTATGTTCATTCAAATTATCTTCTAGTAATTATGTAAAAGGTATTCATATATGGTTTACATATTTTAATCCATTAAAAGTAACAAAAAACAACTTTTTTGACTGGTAATTTGAAAGCCATTTTAGAGGAAGTGTAAGAATAGGCTGGCATTTTGTTTCAGGACATCCTAAAATAAAAGAATGAAATTCTACTCTATGCTAAAGTAATATTTCATTGCTATTCACTAAAAAGAATGATTCAGTCTTTTCAAAGGGACCATAAAGTAGAGAAATAGACCACATGGACTACTGAAAAACTCTGACATTTAAACCCTGCTTCCTGAGGGGAGGCACATTATCATTTATAATGTGCTTGGTCCTTCATAATCTCACCAGGTCAGGGACCCCTTAAAAAGAAAGAAAGAAAGAAAGAAAAATCAAATAACCAGTACAGAATGAGCTAGGTGGGGGAGGAGGGGAATGTACCTTTAAACCCAGAGGCTTTTTGTTCGTGTGTTGCCAGTCAATCACACCAGCTGGTGTGCTTATAGGTTCTCTTGATGATCTGTTTTCACAAGATCCTAAGAGAATTCTCATATAAAAGGACCTGCTCCTCTCCCTACCAAGAGGTATTTAAAGTAAACTGAAATTTAAAAATATATGTATCCACATCACAGAAGTCTACATTAGTGCATTTAATAATTATCAGTATGAGAACGCTATTTCCACTCATCCATGTACAAATGATTTTACATCGTATGAAACACTAAAGTTTAAGACATTGGATTTTGGGGGAGAAATCCTGTGAAGAAGAGAAAATGATTTTCTTAGGATCTCCTGAGAGTGTATCATTTTATTCATCCTCATTGCTAGTTACATTTCATTAGAGCATCATGCAATATTTAGACTTAGGTTTTAGTGATGGGAGAATTAGGTTGCACCTTCAGAACACTGTTGATTAAAAGAAAATTCTAGGAGTTTGTTTGTCAGAGTATTGTTAGTCATCCTCCCTTCTAACAATATGGTAACAGGGTCTCACTGTATTTCAATAAAAGAAATGTATCCATATATTTAGAATAATTTCTTCATAGGGCTTGGAGAAATGGTGTTTTGTTTACACAAAGCATCCATTTTTCATTTCTATCCTCCCATGGGAGCTAACATAAATCAAAACAACTCAAATGTTTTTAATTTCAGTGTGAGATCAGCAGCTGTTCTCCAGAACTCCAGTTGCCACAAAAGAGGGATTTTTGTGAGTCACAGTCAGATAGACAATGTAGTAAGATCTAGTTACATATTATGATACTTACTGTGCATATGCCCATTAGAGATCATAATAACAAAGAATTGTGTTTACTTAAACTCACAGTTTTGCAAAAGCCAAACAGTTATGTAATTGTCCCTATAGCGCTGTGAATCATGGTGGTAGAGAAATGTAATCAATTAGTGACAAGCTCCTTTGATGTACTCTATAGTGGGTTGACATTACAAATGACCCATTGAAGAGTAACTGGGCTAAACTAGACTGCTTAAAAGGAAATTGAGTTCAAGTGAATATTTCCAACAGTTTATTCTGAATGTTTATACTTTATGCAGTTCCTAAAAAATGTGTAATTAGGCTATCTGCTTAGTTTACCGGAGGAAAGAGAAACAAATGTGAGAGTGTCAACTGAACGCCAGCCACATCTTTTATTTAAAAATAAAGAAATCAAAAGAAAACTTGTTAAAGCTAAAGCAGAATTGAGAATTAGAGTTTGAGATTTTGTGAGTCTTAAAAATTAAACTTACGTTAAGGACTATGATAACCTAACACTTTCCGTTCTCCTGTTGTAAATACACGGCTTTAAAAGCTAGTTTTTGTAAGATTAGATGTACTGAAAAGAAAATGAGTTTTACAGTTTGAACAACTTTTAGAGTAGATACAAAAGGGAATGATGACCAGTAAAAAGACTATGGCAGATATGGTTCTGATTCAAAGTGAGTGATTCCATAAGTATTTAGTTTTAATTTCTGAACCCTCTTTAGAATTTAAAGCCTCTTTCCAAAGAGACTGGTCTGACCCCCATGGCCCATGGTCTCTTTTTGGTATAACTTAAGCTCTAAGTGTAAATATGACCTGGAAACTAAGCCTGTCTCTTTAAATTCTTTTTAAATAAGATCAATCCATTTCAATTAGAAGTCTTATAATGTCTACTTTCAGGAGATCTCACAGAACCTGTACAAAACTGGGCAAGTGAGATCCAAACAAAGATGTTTGTTTATGCAACTGATGGACATTAGGTGATCCCAACGAGTCCCTGTTCTAAAAACTAAAAGCATCTTCAAATTGCAATTCTATTGTTAAGTCTACACAAAGGCTGTTACCTTTAGTCATTTAAACCTTGTATATCTAGAAATTGGCCCAAGCGTCCTGCTATAAACATGGTTCATTTACATACATTCTGCTCTCTGGTCCAAGGAAAATTGATTATTGATACATCACAGAGTTATATTTTAACTTTAAAAGAGAATTTATTATTTATTTATTTTATGTTTGGCTGAGTCTTCATTGCTGCACAGGGGTTTTTCCTAGTTGTGGAAAGCAGGGGCTACTCTCTAGTTGCAGAGCATGGGGTTTTCATTGCGGTGGCTTCTCTTGCCACAGAGCATGTGCTCTAGGCATGTGGACTTCAGTACTTGCTGTACATAGGCTTAGTTGTCCCAAGGCAGGTGGAATCTTCCCAGATCAGGGATTGAAATCATGTCCCTACACTGGCAGGTGGACTCAACCACTGGACCACCAGGTGCCGGGCACAGTGTGAGGAACCCCGCCCATGGCAAAGGTCATGAGGAAGGAGGCTCGGCATACGCAAAGGCGGGATCGAGCCTCAGGGGTCCCTCCGGATTTTCTCAAGCATATACCCCCAAAACCAGTCTGCCTGCTTTACTGTGTTATGTTTTCCACCTACTCTTCTGACATTAACAGGGGGCTGTCCCCCCACCACCTTTTTCTGGAAAAAGTTAATTTAGAGCTTTTAGATAATAAGTCTCCTGGGCATAATAAGAATGTTTCAATCCAAAAACCCCTCTGATGGCTTTCTACCCTGCCTGACAGGTTTGTCCAAACTCTTACAGCTGTACATGTGATTGTTCCGCCTTCCCGACCATGACCACGAGAGGCACAGGAAGCTTACAATATCCTAGGAACGTAGGGGCTTCCGAGGAGTCAAAATCATTAGAATAGGACTGATTGAGGGTTTCATTTGTTGAGCCAGTACTTGCTGCCAAATTTTCATATCTTTTATTTGTAGATATAGTTGGTATATAGAAAAAACAGGTAGTAGTCCTGGAATTAGAAACATTAGATCTTTGAGTTAAGTGCTTTCTTTGTTATAACCCACTGCACCTTTGTTCTACAGGAATGTAACTTTATTTAGTACTTTGAGGGTGATGCAGATTAAAGAAAAAACACTTCTAGGGAAAAAGAGTTTTCTGGTTGATAGACATTTATCTAGGAAGAGAGCCATAAAAATGTTAACAGGCCTCTTGGCCAGAAGATAATGTAAACCACCTGAGACCTTTTGTATACGGGAAGGTATGCAAAAAGAAAGCCTGGTCTCAATGAGGGTCAGGACTGCTGCCCCTGCATAACTCTGCATATTCCATTATTTCTTTATGTACAACTTGGGGTTTATATGCTGCTTTTGAAAATAAAGTTGTGGGTCTGGCATCGATGCTTGGCTCCCCCATGTTGTTCTTTTCTCCCTTTTCAGGCTGAATTCCCATCTGGAGCATGGAGGCTCACCATGTTTACTTATTTGCCCTGGCTTCTAAGACCCACACAAGAAGGAGCCCGAGGCAGGGCACCCTCCGCTACTCAAGTAGGCGTCAGTGGCCTATGTACATGGTGCAAGTTCCTTGTCTTGGAACTTAATTGGTTTTCCACGTAAACCAAGTTATTCAGCCTCTTTTCTCCACTTATTTTCCTACTACACTACTTCTTTCTAATCTCCCTCCATATCTTTAATTAAGCAACTAATTCCTCAGATGCCAACGCCGTCTCCACTTCGAATACCCTGGATCCACCAGGGCTGGACCCCGGTAACCAGGGAAGCCCACATTTTAACTTTTAAATGAGAAAATAAATAAATGTATCTGTGCCAATATTCATGTGCCTAATTCAAGGCTTCTCATAAGAAATTTTTCACACAGTATTTGATTGGAGGAAACTTTGTTCCATCTCACCACCACACCACTTAATGAGTTTGAAAATATTGTGATTCCATTCTTCACCTTGATTTCTCAAAATTTTGGTATTCAGTTATATCTATTAGATTTCATACTTGCTTATGTCTTATTTCTCAATCTCATTTTCTATTTTACATCCTTATATATGCAAATATTACCCAGACTATTGTAATTTTGAAGCATAAGGTTTATTATTCAGACATATGCTTCCCTTGTAGCTCAGTTGGTAAAGAATCCGCCTGCAGTGTAGGAAACCCAGGTTTGATTCCTGGGTTGGGAAGATCCCCTGGAGGGTGAAAGGCAACCCACTCCAGTATTCTTGCCTGGAGAATCCCATGGACAGAGGAGGCTGGCAGGCTACAGGCCATTGGGTTGCAAGAATCAGACATGACTTAGTGAGTAAACCACCATCACACAATTTTAAGCTCACCTTTATCTAAAGCCACAAAATCCATACACTTTAGATATTGAGTCTTTTGTTCTTTTTATTGTTGTTTTGGGAAAGTGTGAATGAAAGGATTCCATCTCATTAAAAGTTGAGCTGGCTGCCCTTCTTTTCTCTTCTGAATTAGGCTCACATGCTTGCTATCTTATTGGTTATAAATAATAAGTATATGACAATGACAAAATAGCTTTACAAAGAAATGTCTTATAAAGCACGGTGCTGGTTATTAAGTTCATTCACTTAGCCTTCTTTTTCAGGAACTATTTGTGTGATAAGCACTTTTCAAAGTATGAGAATATATAGGGGTGTTCATTTTGAAATTATCTGAACTGTTTGCTTACATCACTCTTTTGAACTTCAGCTTAAAAGATCACCTTTTGTTGTTTATACACTTCTGAATCCAAGAAAATAAAAACTCAGACTCAACTATTCCTAATTGCCTGAAATCAGCTTTGCAGGATGGATATGTGCTCTTTCCAAACTCTTTCCAAATGTTTGACATACTGATTGGATTTCTTGTTTCCAGATGGAATTTACTGTCACCTGCAACCACCTATCACAGGAATATGTATAATTAGTCAGAATCTAGTTAATCTTAATCTATCACAGTCTTTCTGGAAGTTTATGATAGTGTTTTCAAAAGTGACTAGAATTCATAAGCATTTAGGTAGCAACACTATATTTACATCTACAATAAGCTTGACACTACATTAGACACTAAAGATAAAAATATGATTAAAGTAACCTTTGTTATTGAGGGCCAATACTCCTCTGGTTTGGAGAAGGCAATGGCACCCCACTCCAGTACTCTTGCCTGGAAAATTCCATGGATGGAGGAGCCTGGTAGGCTGCAGTCTATGGGGTCCGGAAGAGTCGGATACGACTGAGCAACTTCCGTTTCACTTTTCACTTTCATGCATTGGAGAAGGAAATGGCAACCCACTCCAATGTTCTTGCCTGGAGAATCCCAGGGACGGGGGAGCCTGGTGGGCTGCTGTCTCTGGGGTCACACAGAGTCGGACACGACTGAAGCGACTTAGCAGCAGCAGCAGCACACTCCTCTGGGGGATACTGAAAGGTGTGGCAAAGTATATGATTAGAGAAATTACTATATCTGTTGTGTTATGCCAGTTTGTTGAAGAAGTACCAAGTCTTAGAGAGAGCCACAGAAAGTATAATTAAATGGCTAAGCTTAAGGTAGATCTTAGAAGATGTGTTTTGGGGTTACCAGGAAAAGACAGAGAAAACTGTCTGCCATATTTAAGAAATATGGGAGCTAGAAATCATTACTGACAGATGTAGAGAGGGAGATAAGATTTGGTATGGGTTATATTGTAAAAGCTGAAACTCCAGTACTTTGGCCACCTCATGCTAAGAGTTGACTCATTGGAAAAGACTCTGATGCTGGGAGGCATTGGGGGCAGGAGGAGAAGAGGACAACAGAGGATGAGATGGCTGGATGGCATCACCGACTCGATGGACATGAATCTGAGTGAACTCTGGGAGTTGGTGATGGACAGGGAGGCCTGGCATGCTATGATTCATGGGGTCGCAAAGAGTCGGACATGACTGAGCAACTGAGCTGAACTGAACTGATATTGCAAAAGTTCCAGTACACTGTGATTAGGGAACCAATAAAGTACAAACATGGTACAAGTTTCTATTAGGGAGAACTCAAAGGGAAGCAACCAACTAAAATTCAAAGGCTTGTTAAACAGTGTTTTGGTTTAGTTAAATTTTGAAACTAAGCAATCAGGAGAATTTGAGTAGTTAAGAGATATATTCTCATTGTGGACAAAATAAGTAATCAATATGAAATAACAAATCAGTATATCAACGTCAGAGAATTTAGATGAGATGAAATTATGTCTGATGACAAAGTTCAAATTTAGTTTAGGTTTATGATTTTTTCTTAGAATTTAGAGGACAGGGTCATATATTGCTTTTCCACATGGATATAGAAATACTCCAGGATAATGGAGTTAGAACCATACATAGAACACTGACTGGTTCAAAATTGGAAAGGAGTACATCAAATCTGTATGCTGTCACCCTGCTTATTTAACTGATATGCAGAGTACATCATAAGAAATGCCAGGCTGGATAAGCTCAAGCTGAAATCAAAATTGCTGGGAGAAATATTAATGACCCTCAGACATGCAGATGACAACACCCTTATGGTAGAAAGCAAAGAAGAACTAAAGAGCCTCTTGATGAAAGTAAAAGAGAGTGAAAACCTGGTTTAAAATTCAACATTCAAAAAACTAAAATCATGGCATCTGGTCTCATCACTTCATGGCAAATAGATGGGAAAGAAGTGGAAACAGTGAGAGACTTTATTTTCTTGGGCTCCAAAATCAATGCAGATGGTGACTGCAGCCATGAAATTAAAAAGATGCTTGCTCCTTGGAAGAAAAGCTGTGACAAACCTAGACAGCATATTAAAAAGCAGAGACACTACTACTACTATCACTTTTCCATAGTGATGTACAGATGTGAGAGTTGGACTATAAAGAAGGCTGAGTGCCAAAGAATTGATGATTTTTGAACACTGATGTTGAAGAAGACTCTTGAGAGTCCCTTGGACTGCAAGGAGATCAAACCAGTCAATCCTAAAGAAAATCAACCCTGAATATTCATTGGAAGGACTGATGCTGAAGCTGAAGCTCCAATTCTTTGGCCACCTGATGTGAAGAGCCAACTCATTGGAAAAGACCCTGATGCTGGGAATGATTGAGGCCAAGAGAAGAGGGCAGCAGAGGATGAGATGTTTGGATGGCATCACTGATTCAATGGACATGAGTTTGAGCAAATCCCATGAGATGGTGAAGGACAGGGAAGCCTGGTGTGCTGGAGTCCTTGGGGTCACAAAGAGTCAGACACAGCTGAGAAACCAAACAACAACAACAATTAGCTTAATATCTTTTGTTAATCTGGGGAGTGATCAGGAAAGAATCATATGACAGTGTGGAGGGAAAGCGGTTTATTTGAACAGGATGGACATCACAAAATAAAAGACATTTACATAATGGTGGAAAGCTACTGCTCTAGAAATAGAAGGCTGAAACAAAAAGAGCATAGTCCCTATCACCTAGTGCCAAGAACCAAGGAATGTAAAAAATTAAGCACTCTTCCTTTTTTTTTTTAAATGAAGGGTATAGTTGCTTTACAATGTTGTGTTAGTTTCTGCTGTACAGTGTAGCGAATCAGCTATATGTGTACATACATCCCCTTCCTCTTGGACTTTTCTCCCATCCCTCCACATCCCTACCCTAGATCATCAGCTGAGCTCCCTCCACTATACATTAGGTTCCCACTATCTGCTTGTTTTAAGGTTACTAGATTGTGGGGGTTTTTTTAGTAAGAAGCAGGTTTTGGTTAATGAAAAGATGAAGATAACATTCTAGGGAAAACCTAAGGATTTGTGTAAAAAGTGGGATCATTTTAGAGGGAGATGTCTAGAGGGCGATATGGAAGGACTTCAAGATTGAATAAGAATGCAGGATCCTTAAGTGGGTTAAGGATAAAAGACTGGACTGTATAGTAAGAGAATACCTTTGAGATGAACAGTTCTGATGCTAAGAATATAGGAGAGGACTTGAGCCTGTCAGAGATGAGGTTTGAAGCAACATCTGTTTCCCTTCAAGACCAGTAATATGATGGAGGCAAACAATTAGAAGTGGGGCAGAGGAACACAGGAAAGGAATGGCATGGTTAAATATTCCATTTGAATTTTGGTGACAAATTCTTTTCATCCTTCTGTTTATGTGTGTCCTCGGAGTGGTCATTTAACTATTCAGATTTCATCTCTCCCCATTGATGGAAACAGACAGAAAATGAAATCTCAGTCTCTGAGAAAACAACAGACTCCTCATTATAATGCCCT
Source organism: Cephalophus harveyi (assembly GCA_006410635.1). Lineage (NCBI taxonomy): Eukaryota > Metazoa > Chordata > Mammalia > Artiodactyla > Bovidae > Cephalophus > Cephalophus harveyi. The sequence continues at coordinate 85,518 of SJYT01041362.1, forward strand.
TTGGCAATAGTAGGCATTTTCACCTTAACAAAATATGTTATTTGGTTAACGTCATAAAAGAAAAAAGTTCAAGCTGATGTAGGTAATTGTAAATTAAGCTATGGTTCTGGAAATTTTTCCCACTTTAGTCACAACCATTATTCCTTGCATGTTGTTACTGAAATGTAAGTTTTATATTATTTTTATCAGGAAGCTTAAAAGATAAAAATTAAATCAGGCTCCTGAGCTGTGGCATTATCGACAGCACCACCATAGCACCCCGGATCAAATCCAAGCCCATATCTTCCTGGGTGGGAGGAGCTAGAACTGTGCTTGCACTGTTGACATGAGACAGAGAAAGTGGTAAACATTTTACATAGAGGGAAATTAAGAGGCAACTGTTGGTTTAAAGGTACCCGCCACTGAAGAAATCCTCAAAACAAATCTGATTTCAAACTTCTCTCTCTCATACATGCACACGCCCATACATATATACATATACACACACATGCACACCCAAATATTCTGGCTAGTAGTATGCTATCTTACTGGCTTAATGCTAACCATATGGCCTTCAATGTTCAGACTAGAGCCTGAAAAAAACAGAGTTATCTGCTTAAGGATGTAGTCTGGAAATTGAAACAATTGATATTATTACCAGAAAGTGTGACATTTAAAAAAATTTTTTATTGTTTTAACAAAGAAGAGCATTTTTTTAAATGCATCTTCTACTGTAGAAAGCATTTACATTCTATGAGAGTTTTCAATTATATAGGAAAATAATTTCATGTGGACTTACTTTGATTAGACATTTTAAATATTTCTGACTACTATTCTGTTTTGAAATCTTGGTAGTCTCAGGTACTGGAACAAAACCCACTAAGAGTCAAGGGGTTCCCATTTGTTTTTCATAGAAAGTCATATGTTGTTTGCTATTCAAGTACAACGGCATCAAATATCCTTGTCAAAAGTTAATATCATTTCCTAAAGGGGAAAAAAGACTAATAAAGCATTTCCTTTCAGTGTAGTAAAATGGTTCTACACAAATGAGAATAACACAAATTCTTTTTATTTGGGTTCTTCACACTTTTAGTGCTCTCTGAAATGAGTGGAAATTGAACAAAAATGTGGGGATGTGAAAGGACAATAACAGGTGAGGAGAAATAAAATACTCAGTGTTAATAATAGTAATATATATGTGAACAGAAGGGTGAAGGTCATTTTACTGGGCAGCTGTAGAACACTAAAGGAAGCTGGTCCAATAACGGAGATTTTGAAAGTAAGGAAAGATTGATTGTTCAACATTGTTTCTGCATCTGGCCTCCTTGATTTCAAACATTTCCAGATTGTTATCCAAGATTGCAACTGGGCAAACACTGCACTAAAGTTTGCAATTATGAAAACACAAACACACAGCAAAACACACATACACATCAAAAGAAGTCACAAGTTTGAAGTATTCTGAAAAGAGAATGCTAAGTGTTAAGTCACAATTTTTAAAAAATTTAGTCTCTATAACCATGCCTTGTGCTTTAAAGTTGGAAGTATTGTCGTTAAATTTACCATTAAGAATTATGACACCCCATCAAAGTGGGTCATTCAGAAAAGAATAAAAACTGAGGTCGTTCAAAAGGATTTCCTTACTTTCTGAAGTGGCATAATAATAGTAAATTACAAGTATCAGGGGAATATAATTTTAGGACTTTTAAACCTTTCACTAAGAAAAAGGAAATGGTGGGGGTTTTTCCCCTATTATTAACAGGTGCAGAGTTTGGAAACTGAAGAATACGGGATTTTTTATTTTCAGTGAAAGTGCTTAGATATCTTAATAACAAATCAAATTAATATATCATGTAGAGTTAGCTGAGTCTTTAAGAAAATTACTATTTAAGTATGCATACATAAAAATAGAAAGTTGAGTGTTGCTTTGTTTCATGTTGAATGATTACTATGCTCTCATTTATATCGATCTGAATTCAATTGAGATCAACATGTATAAAACATGACTACTTACAAAAAAGACCAAAAATGGCTGCAAAGAAATGTAAAAGTCACTTCCCTGGGAGTTACGGGAGTTACACAACAAGTTAACAAAATGGAAATGCGTAGATCAAAATCAAATATTAATATATTTAATTTACTTTCTTTTTTCCTTTGAAATTCATTACATACAATGAAGTGAAGAAGTCAGGAATAAAAATTAAAAGGGAGAGGTTGGAAAAGACTGAATCAGGCAAAGAAGAAAAATGAACAAGGTTATGGGTCAGAAACACTGGAATAAGATATGTTAACATGAAATTTTTGTGGTACCACTCCCATAATATTTGAAGAGGAGCCATTTGGATGATGGCGTAACAGTTTAGTCATTGTGTTTAGTCATTTAGAGCCTGTAAAACACTTGTAAATAGAAATGCAAATGACTTATGTGTTCTTTCAATATGTTTGCGCTAGCATTTTTCAATATCTTCATTGACCTGGGAATATACAGTGATAGAAGTAAAGGAGTATGGCATAGTTTGCATATATCAGGGAATGACTAGGGACTTCGCCTCATGTACCATCTGTTTCTCAAGCTATTCTTGTTACCCAAGCAATGGCCAAAGCAGAGAGATTGATTGGTTATGCTATCAGATTGAATGTCTGTCCCAGACACAGGACAGAGGCTACATCTGCAAGGAAGAACAAAATCACATGAGCTCAGAATATTTCCAAATCTAAAAATTTTTATGTCCATAATGTAATTCAGATGCTGAACTAGTCTATTATGCATCCTCTTCAACAAACTGAAGAATTTAGTGTTACTGTTACATGATGTCATAATGCTAAATTTTTATAGGAGAGAGCAATTCCTTTTGCTCTGAAAATCTTCCCCAAACCAGCAAGCGAAAGGACATATATGGGCAATGATGTCACTACCTGCATGCAAAAAATGATGGAGAAAGATTTAGAAAACTAACTTAGCATTTTGTGTGCATTTTTTTTTATTTTTTTTATTGGTTTTGCCATACATTGACATGAATCCATTGTGTGCATTTTGATTAAACTTTATATGGCAGAATATAAAATGGTTTATACACATCTTTATAAGTCTTGTGGATTTGAAAATTTATATACCTTATGAAATACTTATGCTTATCTGGAATTTATAAAATAAAGATCAACTCTAATTATTTTCTATTCAGGTATGGGTTGTGGTATTATTATTATACTGTAAATATTATATATCCATGTATTTCTATATATATTCATTTTTGTAATCATGAGCTTCTTCCTCAGGCAACCTTTTGAAAATGTCCTTCAAACATTTGAAACCCATTCATTTCTCATGCCTCTATCCCATTACTGCACAGCTCCAGAACAAACACACAGATTTTAAATCCAGATGAGTAATTCTGTTTGTTGTGCATAAAAGGCCAAAGGGTTTTTTACTATGAGTATAAATGCTTCCAGTTCTTTTCTGTTGAACCTGATTTTTCTCTGCTTTTGTGTGGCATTTAACACAAGGGGTTAAAATTATCATCTTTTAATGAACGGTATTGACTATAATTATATCTCCATGAACTATTTCTCAAAATGTGAATAAACTAAAGAACAGTACTGAATATTTGAAAGAAGGTATCACTAGGAACTAAAGAACATTTATGTTGGGGCATGTTTGTTGATTCAAATCTTTGGTATTTGATTCTCTTGTTTATACTTTAGAGTTAGTGGCTTTTATGCAAACATATCAATGACTTATAAATCTAAAAGTAGCTGGCATTGAAATCATTGCCAAAATCATCCCCATATAATGCAAATGAAACTGGCATAGTTTCCCTCCCTTTGTCGTATTTTTTCATTTTGTCTTTTCCTTCACCTTGCCTATCTCTCGCTTTTTTATATTTCATAAAGTTATACTTCCAAATATTGACATCTTCTGGTAAATTATTATTAATAAGTAAGTTTAAAAATATTTATGTATTTCTCTTAAAGATCCATATATTGGGTTTATATTATCTGACTTCTTGGAATTTTAGGCCTTATATGTGTTAGGTTATTGAGAGACGCAAGACTGCAATGGTCTTTGCAAAATATTACCCAATTTCCTGTATCCTTTCCCTTAGGAGGAATTTCACAAAATGTCAGCAGAGTTAAGGAAAAATTCAAGGCTTTGATATGTCTCCTTGGTCCTGCTATCTGTTTTATTGCACAACTTTCCTGAATTGTCCCATGATCAAGAGTTCTTTCATGCCTCTGGGTACCACATAAGTCGTGACCACAAAGGGGCTAGATACTAATAACATTCCTTGCATTTCTAATTTTAGGCACATGTTACATGTATGGTTAAAATGAGACACTAGTTTTCTGGCTTTAAAGGGCTATTCCATGTGAAGTAATTCTGTAACCTTTGACCTATTTGGTAATGCTTTGGGAAATTACAATCATATACAGGTGCAGGCAATAGGAAAGAAAACACTGCAGAGGTTGGTTTGCTTTGCACAATTTCATGTTCTTCCAAGGGAGCTATAGATTTTAAGTCGAGTGAGTGTGAGATTTAATAACTTTTCTCCCTCTTATTGGTTTTCTTATAGCTAAAATATTACCTTTGAATAGCTTTAATCAGTTGCCCATACATAGACTTTTGAATAATGCTTTCAAATAACATGTTGATTTATAAATCACTGGGAATATAATTTTTCAATATGTTCAGTTATTCAACACCACCTAATAAATTAACATAAAAATCAAATAAACTGGTGAAGCTCACTTTATAGATATAAGTGGGCATGGTGGTGGTTTCATTGCTAAGTTGTGTCTGACTCTTGCAACCCCATGGACTGTAGCCCACAAGGCTCCTCTGTCCATGGGATTTCCCAGGCAAGAATACAGGAGCAGGTTGCTATTTCCTTCTCCAGGGGATCTTCCTAATGCAGGGATTGAACCAGCATCTCCTGCATTAGAAGCTGGACTCTTTACTGACTATTCCACCAGGGAAACCAGGAAGTAGGCATGGGAAAGATTTTTTAAAATTGGCAATAACATGAAACAAACTTATATTGTAAATTAAATTAATAAAGAGTTCTTTTTCAGACTTATGTTTTTACTTGTTCTAAATGTTCTGAGTAATAATTTAAAGGTTTTATTTTGTTCCTTTTACCCCTGGTTTTACTTTATATCACCTCATTTCTATATCAAGTGAAGATTCACAAATTTAGAAGATTGATCATTAGACATTTGTTTTAGGCATAATATCACTTCAATCAAATATAGACTTTCTATAAGGGTAGCTAAGTTGTCAACCTTTGTTAATTTTATACTTAGCTTGATGGTGTTTTTATGTCAATTCTAACTCAAAGTTGTACTTTCAAAACTTAATCACTATCTTTTTTCTCAGGTCACCTTTACAACATTACCAAAATTACATTAGGTTACCAAAATTACATTAGGTTACCAAAATTACATAAGTTAATATGGTATACTACAATGTATTTTTACTACAAAGATGCATTTTTTTTAAATAATAAAGAATAGTTTTTTTATAATTAACCTATAGTCTTTTAAAAGATGCATTTAAGAAATACTTTATGTCATTATATTACCTTTGAGCAATGAATAATTTATATCAAGAAAAATAGACACACATGTTGAGTTTATTTAGACTCTTTTTTTCTACACTATTCTCAGACTGTCAGTTCATCACAAACTAGAAAATAAAGAACCCTCACAGATTTACAGCAGAAAATTGGATAAATTCAAGAGAAGAATTTATTCCAAGGGCTTCACTTATGGATCAGTTGGTAAAGAATCTGCCCACAGTGTGGGAGACTTGGGTTCGATCCGTGGGTTGAGAAGATCCCCTGGGGAAGGGAAAGGCTACCCACTCCCGTATTCTGGCCTAGAGAATTCCAAGGACTGTATAGTCCATGGAGTCTCAAAGAGTCGGACACAACTAGTGACTTTCGCTTACTCACTTACTTATTCCAAATTTGATCCCAGATGTGTATGTGTGCACATGTGTGTATAGGTTGGTGGGTGTATCCCATGAAAGAACCCCACCAATGTTCTGGAATTTCAGAGTAGAATGCCCCTTTAGATACTCATGGGTAAGTGGGCCTTCCTGGATACACATTCCTTGATAGTGAAAAGAATGCCTATGCAGAGTTAGCAGACTGAATGTAAATGTAGGAGAGATAAAAAGAGCAAGCCTGAAATTTTCTTAAGCCATAAAATCTAAACTTTCTTCATATCCCTAAGGTAATCGGATTTGGGCCTAAAAAGAGTAATATAATGAACTATGCATGCGTGCTAAGTCATTTTGTCATGTCCAACTCCTCGCGACCCTTTGGACTGTAGCCCATCAGGCTCCTCTATCCTTGGGATTCTCCAGGCAGGAATACTGGGGCGGGTTGCCATTTCCTCCTGCAGGGAATCTTCCAGACCAGGGATACAACCAGCATCTCTTATGTCTCCTGCATTGGCAGGCTGGTTCTATATCACTAGTGGAACTTGGGAAGCCCTTAATGAACTGTATTATTTATATAATCAACATTTTTAGGACTCAGACAGAAATAAGCAAAACATACAGTACGAATTCTTGAGACACTTTAAATGAAATAGAATTTTTAAAGCCTGAAGGGGAATTGAGGCATGTATTTGTTAACTGGGTATTAAAAATTGTTTAGAATGATCCTGGAACTTATTGCCACATGGCACCAAGTTTACATAGATACAAAAAGCCACATGTTCAAGTTTCCCAGTGTTCACAAGATTGTTTCTGTTCCTTTCTGCTAGAGCTGTATACTCAGTTCAGTGAGTTCACTCGCTCAGTCATGTCCCACTCTTTGCAACCCCATGAATCGCAGCATGCCAGGCCTCCCTGTCCATCATCAACTCCCGGTGTCTACCCAAACTCATGTCCATAGAATCGGTGATGCCATCCAGCCATCTCATCCTCTGTCATCCCCTTCTCCTCCTGCTCCCAATCCCTCCCAGGATCGTGGTTTTTTTCCAATGAGTCAACTCTTCACATGAGGTGGCCAAATTATTGGAGTTTCAGCTTCAGCATCAGTCCTTCCAATGAACACCCAGGACTGATCTCCCTTAGGATGGACTGGTTAGATCTCCTTGCAGTCCAAGGGACTCTCAAGAGTCTTCTCCAACACCACAGTTCAAAAACATCAATTCTTCGGCGCTCAGCTTTCTTCACAGTCCAGCAAACCATAGCCTTGACTAGACAGACCTATGTTGGCAAAGTAATGTCTCTGCTTTTCAATATGCTGTCTAGGTTGGTCATAACTTTTCTTTCAAGGAGTAAGTGTCTTTTACTTTTTCATGGCTGCGATCACCATCTGCAGTGATTTTGGAACCCCCAAAATAAAGTCTGACACTGTTTCCACTGTTTCCCCATCTATTTCCCATGAAGAGACGGGACCAGATGCCATGATCTTAGTTTCTGAATGCTGAGCTTTAAGCCAACTTTTTCATTATCCACTTTCACTTTCATCAAGAGGCTTTTTCATTCCTCTTCAATTTCTGCCATAAGGGTGATGTCATCTGCGTATCTGAGGTTATTGATATTTCTCTGGGCAATCTTGATTCCAGCTTGGGCTTCTTCCAGCCCAGTCTTTCTCATGATATACTCTGAATATAAGTTAAATAAGCAGGGTGACAATATACAGACTTGATGTACTCCTTTTCCTATTTGGAACCAGTCTGTTGTTCCATGTCCAGTTCTAACTGTTGCTTCCTGACCTGAATATAGGTTTCTCAAGAGGCAGGTCAGGTGGTCTGATATTCCCATCTCTTGAAGAATTTTCCACAGTTTATTGTGATCCACACAGTCAAA